>CM057229.1:35644128-36249858 GCA_029891385.1 Erythroxylum novogranatense
ATGGAATTATGATTGCTTTGTAATTGTTAGGATTGGAAATGGTTAGAAATGGAAATGAAATTATGATTTTTGTTTGTAATTGTTAGGATTGGAAATTGTTGGAAATGGAAATGAGATTATGATTGTTTTGTGATTGTTTGGATTGGAAATTTTTGGTTATTGTTGGAATGGAAATGGAATTATGAATGTTTTGTAATTGTTGGAATTGGAAATTGTTAGGAATGGAAGGAAGTGGAAATGATATTATGATTGTTGGAAATGGAAGGAAGTGGAAATAGAATTGTGATTACTTTGTGATTGTTGTAATTTAGAATTGTTGTATTGTCAATGGAAGTGGAAATAGAATTGTGATTACTTTGTGATTGTTGTAATTTAGAATTGTTGTATTGTCAATGGAAATAGAAATAAAATTGTGATTACTTTGTGATTGTTGTAATTTAGAATTGTTGTATTGTCAATGGAAATAGAAATAGAATTGTGATTATTGAAAATGGAAGGAAATGTAAATGAAATTATGATTGTTAGAATTGGGAATTGTTGTAAATGGAAGGAAATGAAAATAAAATTATGAAAGTTTTATGATTGTTAGAAAATTAGAATTGGAAATTGTTGGAAATGGAAGGAAGTGGAAATGATATTACGATTGTTTTGTAATTGTTGAAATTGCAAATTGTTAGAGTATGTTTTGTGTTACTTATTATATATGTTGAATGTTTTGAATTGTTAGCATTGTGCATATTGTCATTGTATACTAAAATTTTGTGTTATTTATTTTTGTGTACAAATAAATGGAAGGAAGTTCAAATACTCCCGATCAACCTAGTTCAGGAAGATACAGTGATCCAGCTTGGGCTCACGCTGGTGTGGTTCCCGATCAAAAGAATCATACCATTTACTTGTTTTGTAACAAACATTTGAAAGGTGGAGGAATTACTCGATTGAAAAGGCATTTAGCTGGGGTTAAAGGAGATGTGAAAGCGTATAAAAAAGTAAGTCATGATGTGAAGTGGCAGATGAAAACATTGCTTGATGAACATCAATTTGAGAAAGATAGAAGGGGAAGATTGAATTTTGAAATTGGCAGTGGAAGTTCATTTTCTGGTTTCCGTGGTGATTATGGAAATGTTGAAGGTGGAAGTGGTAGTGGTATTGGTACTAGTAGTGTTCCATCTCAGCCTCAGGATTCTGAAGAATCTGATGTGAGGAAGAGAAGAAGGCAGGTGTCTGGTTTCTTTGCACCACGAACAACTCCTAGAGCCCAACCTTCAATTCGTAGTGCAATGCAGACAAGAGATGCGACTCAAAATGTGGATATGGCAGTAGCTAGATGGTGGTATGATACAGGTTCATCATTTAATGCTTCTCAACCATATTATTATCAACCTATGATAGATGCCATAGCCTCTTATGGTCCAGGATATAAAGGGCCATCGATTGATGGCTTAAGAGATAAACTTTTGAGTTGTGTTGTTTCTGAAATGAGAACTTATTTGGCTGAAAGAAGAGCGAGTTGGGGTATTAATGGATGCTCAATTATGTGTGATCGTTGGACAATTAGGAGATAAGGGCCTATTATAAATTTTTTGGTTTATTCTTCAAATGGCTTTATGTTTTTAAAATCTATTGATGCATCTGGCCTAATTAGAAATGATGATACTTTGTTTGGGATATTTGATGAAGTTGTGAATGAAGTAGGGGTGGAAAACATTGTTTAATTTATTACTGACAATGATTCCGCTTATAAAGCGGCAGGGAAAAGGTTGCAGAGTACCTATAATTCAATTTTTTGGACTCCTTGTGTTGCACATTGCATTGACTTAATGCTGGAGAATATAAGAGATCCTAGGTATTTTCCTGTTATTGATGAGACCATGCAGAAGGCAAAAAAGGTGGCAAATTTTATTTATAATCGTGCATGGGTTTTGAATTTGATGAGAAGGAAATTTAACAATGGTAGGAATTTATGTCGCCCTGCTGTGACAAGATTTGCAACAAATTTCTTATCACTTCAGTCTTTTGTTGCGATGAAGAATGAGATAAAGAAAATGTTTACGAGTGATAAGTGGGTTGCATCTCAGCATACTAGGTCTAATGCTGGAATGGAGGTTTGTAGTATTATATTGGAAGATAGGGAATTTTGGTCGCAATGTCAATTCGTTATCCAAGTTTGTGAGCCTTTGGGGTTATATTTTTGATGCTATGGAGAGAGCGATATTAAGTCAAAATGACTTTACATTTATGATTTTGATGACAAACAAATAATAAAAAGTAGACGAAGTAGAAAAGCAGACAGAGAATAAAAAACAGACGAATTAGAAAAGCAGACGAAGTAGAAAAACAGACGGAAGAATAAAAAGCAGACAAAGTAGAAAAACAGACGGAAGAATAAAAAGAAGACGAAGTAGAAAAGAAAACGGATGAATGAAAAGCAGACGGAGAATAAAAAGCAGACCAAGTAGAAAAGCAGACAGAGAATAAAAAGCAGACGATAGTTGAAAAAACAGACGAAAGATTGAAAAGCAGACGGAGATTAAAAAGCAGACGAAAGACAAAAGCAGACGGAAACCAAAAATAGAAGGAAGCCAAAAGCAGACGGAAGCAAAAGCAGACGATGAAAAGCAGACGGAAGCAAATCACGTCTGAATCAAGATTCAGTTCGAATTAGTTACAGAATTCAACTGAATAACCGTTTCTTCAAGATTCAAGAAGTAAGATTCAAGATTCAAGATTCAAGATTCAAGAAGCAATTACAGAAGAAGGCTATAAATATGAATTGGAGTTGAAGATTGCAAAGCTAGCTGATATATATTTACGTGAACGTTAAAAAGCTTACTTGAGAGTTTATTGTGCAAATAGCTAGAGCTATCTTACTGTAAGAAAGCTCGAAATATCTTTCTGTAAGAAAGTAGTACAGATAGCCTGCAGAGGCTAAGAGTAAAAGAATACTGAGTGTAAAGAGACCTGAAGAGGCTCAGAAAGAAAGAATACTTGTAGAATTGTTGAGAGATAGTGAAATCCCAGAGAGACATCTGAGGACTGGATGTAGCCTACGGTTTGGGGTGAACCAGTATAAAAATTACTATATCTCCTTCTCTCTATCCTTATCTCTCTTATCGTTCAAAGTTTCGTTTTTACTTGGTTTTTAAATAATTTTTTGAAAATACGATTAACTTTGACTTACAGTAGTTCTTGTGAAAAGAACAAGTTTTTCCTTTTACAAAATGATTTTGAAGATTTTTCAAAAACGGGAAAATACACAATTCAACCCCCTTTCTTGTGCATTTATACATCGTATAATAAGCATTGTAATAACATGTGATTCACTTCAATTGGTATCAGAGCTTGGTGTCCAAGGATCACTGTAACAAAGTGTGGATCAAAGATTATGGCAGAATCACATAAATACATTGCAGAAGGTGCCTCAGTCACTAGACCTCCAGCAGTCAATGGAGAAGAATACCACAACTGGAAAGATAGGATGCGGCTGTTTATAGAATCTACTCATGTTGACCTTTGGGACGTGATAGAGAATGGACCATACACACCAGTAGATGAAGATGGAAATCTTATTCCAAGGATCAGATGGACGGCTGATCAAAAAGGAGAGATTCCAACAAAACTCTAAGGCGAAGTTTTTCTTGAGTTGTGCCCTAAGCAGAAGTGAGTATGACAAAGTACATGGATGCGATACTACGAAGGAGATGTGGGACACGTTATCCATCGTACATGAAGGTACAAACCAAGTCAAAGAATCGAAGATAAGCATTCTTGTGCACCAGTACAAGCTTTTAAAGATGAAAGATGAAGAATCTATTGATAAAATGTTTGGAAGATTTCAAACAATTGTCAATGGATTGAAAGATCTCGGAAGAACTTACGACAATCAAGATCATGTACGAAAGATCTTAAGAAGTCTTCCAAAAAGGTGGAGACCAAAAGTTACTACTGTGTAGGAAGCTAAGGATTTGAGAATGCTAAAGCTTGACGAGTTGCTTAGATAGCTGAAAATTCGTGAAGTTGAGCTCGATGTTGACAACAAGCCCAAACAGGACAAGTCAATAGCATTAAAGGTCGGACAAAAGAACCATAAGACTCAAAAGAGGAGAAAGTCATCAAAAGCATTAAAGATTGAAGAATCAAAGAATGATGACTCCAGCAAATCAGAACAAGAGTCCAGTGATGAAGATGATGAGTTATCTTTCATTTCCAGGAAGATCAGACGGATGTGGAAGAAGAAGTCAAAAGGAAGTCAGTTCTTCAAGAAGAACGACAAAGATGATGGGAAAGTAGAAAAGAAATCCATCATATGCTACTAGTGTAATCAACCTGGACATTACAAGTCCGAGTGTCCTACTCTAAAGAAGAAATCAAAGAAGAGTAGAGAAGGCAAGAAAAGCATGATGGCAACTTAGGAGGATCTAGATTCATCTGAATCAGATACAAGCTCTGAGACATCAGAACATGCAAATATTTTCCTAGTAGCCGAAGAGGAAAGTGATGAGGAGGTAACTTCTAAATACGTTGAATTGCATAATGCATATTCAGAACTACTAGAGGAATCTCATGCTATTCTGAAACAGTACAAACTGTTAAAGAAAAAGCATGTAGAAAACCTCAAACATACGCAAGATTTAGAGAGAGAAAATACATGTTTGATATAGCAAGTAGAGGAGAATAAGAAAAAGAAAGTTGTAGATAGATCTGAAGAGATCAATAAGCTAAAGCTTAGGATTAAAAGTCTTTCAGCTGATTTAGCTACCTTCACTGAGAGTACAAAGAAAATGAATGAGATGCTAGGAAAATGTAGACATCCGAATGATAAAACCGGATTAGGGTTTACAAGAAATAAATCTCATCATGAAAGAAAGCCTCTCTTCCAGAATAAAAAGTATCACTAAACACGTTTTCATCAACAAACTTATAAAATGCATCAAATGAATTATTCTGTGCATATTGCTAACCCAAGAGGATCCAAGAAAATATGGGTACCAAAAATTAAAATAGTTTCTCCTGCAGATATCCTTCCTTGGAAGATGCGACAAGCACCGTTGGTATTTAGATAGTGGATGCTCACGACATATGATGGGAAGAAGGTCTATGTTCCTAGATCTTCAGTATAAGAAGGGAGGATCGGTAACTTTCGAAGACAATCAGCAAGGCAAGATAATTAGAATTGGTAAAATAGGTAAAGATTCCTTTGCATGTATTGATAATGCGCTGCTTGTTGATGGTCTGAAACACAATTTGATTAGTGTCAGTAAATTGTGTGATTCTGGTTTTGAAGTCACGTTCAATCAAAATCTTTGTGAAGTCAGAAACAAAGATGGGTCTATATTTTTTTTTTCAAGAGAAGAAATAATCTTTACAAAATTGATTTAGAAGATTTTCAAAATCAAAATGTTTCGTGTTTTTTATCAACTGAAGAAGAAAGACTAATCTGGCATAAAAAGCTAGGTCATGTCTTTTTTAAACACATTTCAAAGTTGCTAAAGCATGATTTGGTAAGAGGATTACCAAAAATAAGTTTTGACAAATAATTCTTTTGTGAAAGTTGTTTGAAAGGAAAACAAGTCAAAACATTGTTTTCTTCTAAAAATACCGTAACATCTTCTAGACCTCTAGAGTTGTTACATATGGATTTATTTGATCCAACTAGGATAATAAGTCTTGGCGGAAAGAAATATGGACTTGTTATTGTTGATGACTTTACTAGATTTTGTTGGATATTATTTTTGTCACACAAGGATGAGTCTTTTAAGTGTTTTAGGACCCTTTCCAGAAAGTTACAGAATGAAAAAGGTATGTCTATAGCCAGCATTAGGAGTGATCATGGTGGAGAATTTGAGATGAGAAGTTTAGAATATTCTATGAGGAGAATAAAATTTTTCACAATTTCTCTGCTCCTAGGACTCCGCAACAAAATGGAGTTGTTGAAAGGAAGAACATGATGATTCAAGAGATGGCAAGGACTATGCTGTGTGAGATGAATCTTCCTAAGTATTTCTGGACAGAAGCTGTGAATACAGCGTGTTACATCCAGAATAGAATATTGCTGTGACCATTATTAAAGAAAACTCCTTATGAGTTATGGAATGGAAGGAGACCGAATATATCTTACTTTCATCCATTTGATTGCAAGTGTTCTATACTGAATACAAAGGAGTTGTTAGATAAGTTCGATTCAAAGACCTATTCAGGAATCTTTCTATGCTACTCTTTATCATCCAAGGCTTTTCGGGTTTTTAATCTTACCTCGACGACAGTTGAGGAGACCATTCATGTCAAGTTTGATGATAGTTCCCAACCCCGTAAGAAAGATGACATGGAGAGTGAAGTTCCTTCAAAGCCCTTAAATGATACAATAGAAGCTCCATCATCAGGAACTCAGGTAGACAAAGTTGAGGATATTCCAGAAACTAGTGGATTAAAAAGAGATTGGAAATATAAGAGTTCTCATCCAGAAGAGTTAATTATCGGAGAGACCTCTGAAGGAGTCAGAACAAGGTCCAAATTCTGAAGAGAAGCTAATGTAGCTTTTATCTCTGAAATAGAGCCTAAGAAGATTGAGGAAGCTCTTCAGGATGAAGCTTGGATTTTAGCCATGCAAGAGTAGCTGAACCAATTTACTAGGAATAAAGTTTGGTCTTTGGTTCCTAAACCCTCGAAGAAATCCATTATAGGAACTAGATGAGTTTTTAAGAATATATTAGACGAATCAGGGAGAGTGAGTCGGAATAAAGCTAGATTAGTAGCACAAGGCTATAATCAGCAAGAAGGAATAGACTACAATGAGACATATGCTCCAATAGTGAGACTTGAAGCGATTAGGATATTGCTGGCATATGTTATTTTTCATGATAAAAAGATTTTTCAGATGGATGTAAAAAGCACGTTTCTGAATGGTTTTATAGACGAAGAGGTGTATGTTAAGCAACCTCCTGGTTTCGAGGATGTTAGGTATCCAGATCATGTCTATAGACTTCATAAAGCTTTATACGGCTTGAAGCAAGCTCCTAGAGCTTGGTATGATCGTCTAAGTACTTTTCTCTTAAAGAGTGGTTTAGTAGAGGTCAGGTAGATAAGACGCTCTTTAGAAAGAATTATGAGAATGAGTTCATTTTAGTACAAATCTATGTTGATGATATCATTTTCGGTGCTACCTTAAAGAATTTATGTATGAATTTTGAGAGTCTGATGAAAAATGAGTTTGAGATGAGTATGATGGGTGAGTTGAAGTTCTTTCTTGGAGCAAGTAAAGTAAACCGAAGAGAAGATTTTTATCCATCAACAAAAATATGTGAAAGAACTATTGTCTAAATTTGATATGAGTAATGTGAAGCCTATGGCAACTCCGATGCACCCTTCAAACCTTTTGTCGAAAGACGAAGTTGGTAAAAAGGTGGATCAAACCCTGTATAGAGGGATGATCGGTTCTTTACTTTATCTTACAAAGATGCGGACTGACATCTTTGTTAGGTGTATGCTTGTGTGCAAGGTTTCAGGCCGATCCTAGAGAGTCTGATTATATAGTTATTAAAAGAATTATGAGATATCTCGCAGGTACTACTGATCTTTGCTTAATGTTTGAGAAAGGTAAAGATTTCAGGTTGATCGGATACTGCAATGCGGACTATGCCGGAGATAGAGTTGAAAGGAAGAGTACGAGTGGAGGCTATCACTTTCTTGGCTCAAACCTAGTTTCCTGGTCAAGCAAGAGACAAAGCTTAATCGCACTATCAACTGCCGAAGCTGAGTACATGTCTGCCACAAGTTGTTGTTCACAAACACTGTGGATTAAATACCAACTAGAAGATTATTCAGTTCATAAAGAGGAGATCCCAATTTTCTGTGACAACATTAGTACCATCAACTTATCGAAGAACCCTATACAGCACTCGAGAGTAAAGCATATCAAAGTCAGACATCATTTCTTGAGAGACTACGTTCAGAGAAAAGTTGTGAGTCTACAGTTTATCGAGACAGAATTTCAATGGGCGGACATCTTCACTAAACCATTGAGTGAAGAACGATTCAAGGAAATCAGATGGAACCTCAACATGGTGATGTTAAATGACCAATCGTCTGACATTTCATAGCCAAATTAAACGGTCGTCAAAGTTAACGGCGTCAGAAACAGTGAGTTACATCTGGTAACTTCTCTCACAAGGAAATTTTGGAGGGAAAGTCTTATAGCCTTGAGAACCTCACCGATTCTAGAACACGCCTGATAAGACCTTTCAAGTAGTCTGAAATCAGAAACCTTTCGAATACTTTCAACCCACAAACTTTTCATCTCTCTCAAAATCTCTGCAACCAACTTTACCTTTGAAGAACAGATTACCGAAGTCAGTTCCTATTCAGAATCAATGGAGCAAGCAATGATCTACAGAAGGCATGTGGGTTTTGAATATCTGAGAAAAGATGATATGGATATCGAACCAAAGATTGTAGAAGCCGGTTGGAGGAAGTTCTTCCAGGTGCGGGAGTATGTATATCAAAATGAAGTGTATGATTTTTGGAAGAATGTGCAGCTGGTAGACAATGTTATTGTTTCTACAGTAGATAGATTATCTATTGTTGTGATAAGGGAGCTAATTGAAAAGGTGACTGAATGTCCATCTATTGGAGAGAAACTATCGAGCAAAGCCATATGGACGAAAAAGGTTAATATGAAGGAAGACGAAGTCAGTAGACAGTTGTATGGAGTTAATGACCCATCGAAAAGGAAGACCTCGAGTCTGGTGCCGAAGGCGAGGGTTTTACATGCGATTTTGTTCAACTGCATCTTACCTAGAGTGGGTTCAAGGCATTTGGTGACTACCTTGGATGAACAATGCCTATTCTACCTGCTGAATCGCCATCCCATAGACTTACCATTTCTGATTTTCCAGTATATGGTTAAGGGGATGAAGGATACTAATAGCTACCCATACGGAATGTTGCTAACAAGGATTTTCAGGGAGTCTGGAGTCCTTCTTGACAGAGGAAACAGAATGAAGATATTTGTCAAGAGTGTTATCGACTCGGGTACTATAAAGGAAATGGGCTTGAAGAATATGGACAGAGCAGAAGCAGATTATGAGAATAAAGCTAGAACTGAGGGGGAGCGGAAACAGAAGAAGTCTCCCACAAAGATTTTTAAATCTCAGGTTAGTACAAATATGCCCATTATTGAAAGAAGAAAATCATCTGAAGAAGTTCTGAAAGAAAAGATGATTTCTCAAAAAGAAAGTAGCCAAGTTTGAATGACAGACGAAGGTGCTTTGAAGAGAAAAGGGGAGAAGCTTCTATGTGATATTCCTAAGAAGGCGAAGAGATCACCCAGGATTCTAACCTTGAGACAACAGGAAGAAAAGAGGTATAGAGAACGAAGTCAGGTACAAGTCTCTAAGACTCGCGCACCGAAGGCTACGAGATCTCTAGTCTCGATCTTAAGTGAAGATTCATCCAAACAGGCCAAGGAGACTGAGAGGAAAAGAAAGATGGAGTCTAAGAAGCAGAAACCCCAATCTCAGAAAACTCCAAGACTGACTGAGGTAGTGAAGAAGACTAAGAAAGTTAGTCAAAAGAAGAGTGTGCCTACTGCTAAGGAAGTTAGTCAGAGGAAGGATACTCCCATTGTTGTTCAACAAGAGGAGCCAGTGGAGCTTAGCCTGGTTCAGACTACTCTTATCATTGTTCAACAGGAGGCAACAACAGAACTCGGCTTGGTACAGGTTCAACATGAGGAGCCAGTGGAACTTGGTCTGATACAGACTATTCTCACTGATGTTCCACCGGAAGAATCAACAGAACTCAGTCTGGTTCCATACAACTACTTTGAATCTTTGAGGAGAGATGATTTAGAGATCAGATTGATTGAAGTAGTTGAGCTTGTGACTAAAAGGAGTACTTCAATAATAATCAGGGATACACCGAGGAGGTTAGTGAAGGCATACTTACAACCTATTCCTATAAATAGTGGGACATGGCATCTATTGAATGAAGATGAAAGGAATTTTTATGAAGCCTTGAGGCATGCTGCCACAAAGTCGTACCATTCAAAGATGACCAGTCATCCGCACACTATTTATCCAATTATAGAGGACACGGTTATAAAGGTTATACCAGACCTTCAACCACAGAAACCTATGGATGTTAATAAGGGGAAAATAAAGTTATACCTAGAAGGGGTAATTAATGATCTGTTCGCAGATCAGATTGAAGAAGAAGTGCGAAGAATAGATGAAGCATGCACTTCAAAGAAGACGATTACAGGAGCCAGTTGTAGTTTTACAGAAAAGGATGAACACTGTCTAGTGGGGGGAAAGCTGACTAAAGGGACGTTTACTGAATCCCTTGTGTAGACAGTAGTTTCGTACTAGGCCATTATCTAATACACTGTCCATTGAAGAAGAAGCCTTACCTTTGCGAAGAAGACAAGTGTTAATGCTACCTGCTCCTTATGACTTAGACCTTCTTGAGCCCAACCTATCTGTTCAACCACCTACCCTTGAGATTGTTGAAAATTATATTCCATCTTCAGACGCATATATTACTACAATTGCATTTGTAGAACTCCCGGAGGATGATGATCAACCCACCTCGCCTTTTGACTTGCAAGATGAGGTAATTTACCTATGAAGAGAAGTCAAAGAGTTGAAGGAGATGGTGAAAGAGTTGTTGAAGCATCATCGACATTAATCATTTTTTATTATAACAAATAGGGGGAGAAGAAAATGGAAAGCAAAAATCAAAAGGGATGTACGAAGGAGATGAATTCTTCAAGAAGAAAGAAAAAGATAGGGGGAGGAAGAGTCAGCAGAAAATGTAGAAGTCAGACGAAGACAGTATGAAGATATGTTTTCTTATTTTTCAACTGTACATTTTTTTCAGTCTTTCACCTTAATTGTATGATTATTTGTTATCATCAAAAAGGGGGAGATTGTTAAGTCAAAATGACTTTACATTTATGATTTTGATGACAAACAAATAATAAAAAGCAGACAGAGAATAAAAAGCAGACAAAGTAGAAAAACAAACGGAAGAATAAAAAGCAGACGAAGTAGAAAAACAGACGGAAAAATAAAAAGCAGACGAAGTAGAAAAGCAGACGGATGAATGAAAAACAAACGGAGAATAAAAAGCAGACGAAGTAGAAAAGCAGACGGAGAATAAAAAGCAGACGATAGTTGAAAAAATAGACAGAAGATTGAAAAGCAGACGGAGATTAAAAAGCAGACGGAAGCAAAAAGTAGACGGAAGCAAAAGCAGACGATGAAAAGCAGACGAAAGTAAATCACGTCTGAATCAAGATTCAGTTCAAGTTAGTTGCAGAATTCAACTGAATAACCGTTTCTTCAAGATTCAAGAAGCAAGATTAAAGATTCAAGAAGCAGTTACAGAAGAAGGCTATAAATATGAATCGGAGTCGAAGATTGCAAAGCTAGCTGATATACATTTACGTGAACATTAAAAAGCTTACTTGAGAGTTTATTGTGCAAATAGGTAGAGCTATCTTACTGTAAGAAAGCTCAAAATATCTTTCTGTAAGAAAGTAGTACAGATAGCCTGCAGAGGCTAAGAGTAAAAGAATACTGAGTGTAAAAAGACCTGAAGAGGCTCAGAAAGAAAGAATACTTGTAGAATTATTGAGAGATAGTGAAATCTCAGAGAGACATCTGAGGACTGGACGTAGCCCACGGTTTGGGGTGAACCAGTATAAAAATTACTGTGTTAACTTCTCTCTATCCTTATCTTTGTTATCGTTCAAAGTTTCGTTTTTACTTAGTTTTCAAACAAGTTTTCGAAAATACGATTAACTTTGACTTACAGTAGTTCTTGTGAAAAGAACAAGTTTATCCTTTGACAAAACAATTTTGAAGATTAAAAAAAATAGAAGAAATACACAATTCAACCCCCCTTCTTGTGCATTTATACATCGTATAATAAGCATTGTAATAACGTGTGATTCACTTCAAGCGACGGAAGCAATTAAGGCCAATCTGAAAAACAGGCCTTCTTTATACCTACCATATCTCTCATTCATTAATAAAAGAAGGCAAAGACAACTTTCTTCTCCATTGTTTGTAGCTGGGGCATTTTTAAATCCTAGTGTGTATTTTAAACTGGTTGTTGAAAAACAAACTGCAGTTAGTAGAGGAATGCTTTTCACAATTACAACAATGATTCCTCATGACTCAATGCAAGATGTTTTAACCTCACAAATGGAGATTTATAAGTTGTCTTATGAGGATTTTGGAATGTCGATCGCTATTCGACAAAGAGGAAATCTTTCTCCAGGTATTACTTATTTCTTATTTGTTGAAAATTATTTATCACTTTATTTTGTTTATAACACTACTTTTATTTTCTTATAAATTGCAGTTTCTTGGTGGGATCTATTCGGATGCTCTGTTCCAGAATTGAGAAGGTTTGCGATACGAGTTTTAAGTCAATGTGTGAGTGCAACTGGGTGTGAACGAAACTAGAGCATATTTGAATTTATCCATTCCAAGAAAAGGAATAGATTGGAGCATAAGAGGTTGAATGACTTGGTTTATGTTCGTTACAATTTAAAGATTCGAGAAAGGTATGTTATTTTCATTATTAATTTTGATATAATTTCTTATAATTTTCTAATAATTAAATTTAATTGTTTACTAGGAGTCTTAGTAGCACAAGTTGTTCAAATGATCCAATTGCCATTGATAATATTGATGTTTTGGCAGATTGGGTTTCTGAAGAACCTAATTTGGTTGATGTGAGTGATTTGAATTTGGAAGATAATCTTAGATGGGAAAGCATTGACATGTCATTTGGTGCATTAAATTTGAATGATAATGATCATGAAGCTCCTCTCAATGATGAGGATTTTGTACTAAATGATCATAACTGGGGTCAGTGCAGTTCTAACGGATTCCCCCCATTGAAGATTGAATTCCAGGTTTTTGTTTTTCACTTTTTCTTGTTCTTTGAATTTTAATTGTATTTGATTTTTATGTTAAATTCTATATATGTAATGTAATTGTAATATTTTAGATCCAGGTTTAACTGCTACTTGATTGTTCCTCCGTCATCAACTCTTTTGTAATATTTATTGTTCTTTTTTTGGATGTTTTAAATCTTTTGATGCAATATTATTTATTAAAATGATGAAATTATATTATTGTAATATTTTAAATACTTTGATTTGTATTATTCTTAATTTGATGTGTGTATGATGATGATTGTCTTTGTTTATATTAATTGTGGTTATTATTTATATGTAAAATATTTAAAATTATTGTTATTGACTTATTTCATATTAATTGTCATAATAATAATAATAATAATAATAATAATAAGAATATAATAATAATAATAATAATAATAATAATAATAATGTATTATTATTATTATTATTATTATTATAAATCCATAGATAAATAATTACATAAATAACAGTAGATAATAATAATATCAATTTAATAATGTTATAAACAATAATAGACATTTTATTTCAAATAATACATTTATTTATCATAAGTAATATACTAAATTGAACTACAAACCTAATCATAATAATAACATAAATAAAATAATTACCATTTATAAATTTAAAAATATTAAGAAGGAAATTTACTTTATTAATATAAATTAATAACAGTATAAAACTATAAAGGCGAGACTGGTTGAAAATGGCCAGGCTCGCGAGGGCGAGTCGAAAATGGCCAGACTTGCAAGGGCGAGGGGGCTTGCCCTCGCGAACTTGACCAAAAATGGCCAGCCTCGTGAGGGTGAGCATTGGGGCTCGCCCTCGCCCTCGCAAAGGGTTTCATAATTTTCATTTGCAGCTTTTATAGTTTTATTTATTTATATTAATAAAGTAAATTTTCTTCTTAATATTTTAAATTTATAAATGGTAATTATTTTATTTATGTGATTATTATAATTAGGTTTGTAGTTCAGTATATTACTTATGATAAATAAATATATTATTTGAAATAAAAGTCTATTGTTAATTTATTATTCATAACATTATTAAATTGATATTATTATTAACGTTGTTATTTATGTAATTATTTATTTATGGATTTATATAATAATAATAATGTTAATAATAATAATAATAATTATTATTATTAAAGAGTACTTTGGAAGTAAAATTATAAACATGCATATAAAGTCAAGAATGACACTTATTTTGAATAATTAAAATCTATTTAAAACGACTTTTATTTTGGATAGGAGGAGTAGTTAATAATATTATTTTTAGTCGAGGTAAATGTGTCATATGAAATAATTGAATTCAATTCTAATCTTATTGAATTTGTTCCAAACAATGTAATTAAATTCAATTCTAATATTTCTAGATTTGTTCTAAATAAAGTATAAATTGAATTCAATTCAATCTCATTAATGTAATTGAATTCTTAACTAATTCAATTCAAAAGTTTCCAAATAGCCTGTTATTAAAATGATAAAATTGTATTATTGTAATTTGTAATATTTTAAATACTTTGTATTATTCTTAATTTGATGTGTGTATGATCATGATGATGATTGTCTTTGTTTATAATAATTGTGGTTATTATTTATATGTAAAATATTTAAAATTATTGTTATTGACTTATTTCATATTAATTGTCATTATTATTTGCAATTAAAATTTTTGAAAGCATGGTTGATGTAAACAGTAAACTAGTAAAGTATACAGTACAACTGTACAATATACTAATATGGATTATTTTACAATTTTTAAAAATTTCAGGGACTATTTTATAAATTTAAAAATTACCCAAAAGCAGATTTTCAGTCTTGACCGGTAATTAAAAACATACCGAATGAGAATAAAAATACCGGGGATAAATTTCAGTTAGTATCGGCCGGTATTCAAAATACCGGTCAAATACTGGCTGGTACCGAAAATTTAAAAAAATTGGGGGACTTTTTTGCAAAATTTTTAAAAATTTTAAAAATTTCCCTTCCTCGCTTTTACCTCTCCTTGCCTCTTTTTTTTAGTTTTAAAATAATAATAAATATTTTATTACTAATAATAATTATAAATTAAATAAAACTTTAAAATAAATTATTTTTATTTTTATTACTAATAAATTATTTTATTTAAATTTATTTTAAAATTTTATATAATATTTATTAATAAAACTAATAAATTAGTTTATAAATAATAATTTGAAAATTATTACTTATAAACTAATATTTATTTTATATATTTTCAATTATTAAATAAAATTTATATATTTTAAAATTAATTATATTTATTAATAATTATTAAATTAATTTTATATATTAAATAAAATTGTAATTATGTCCAATTAAATGTAAAATGAAATGGAATGTGAAAAATAAAAATTCTAAAAAATAATTCAAAATTTTGATAAAATAGAAAATAATTAATAATTCAAAATTTTGAATTATTTTCATTATTTTACAATTAATTATTATATTTAGATATAAAGAAAAAACTAAATTAAATAATCTACAACTTTAAAATATGACAATGGACTATTTTATAATTTTAAAAAATTCAGAGACAATATTATAAATTTAAAAATATTTTTGTATTATTGTAATATTTTAAATACTTTGTATTATTCTTAATTTTATAATTGTATGATGATAATTATTTTTATTTATATTAATTGTGGTTATTATTTATATATAAAATATTTAAAAATTATTGTTATTTCATATTAATTTTCATTATTATTTATTATTAAGATTTTTTGAAAGCATGGTTGATGTAAATAGTAAACTAGTAAAGTATACAGTACAACTGTATAATATACCAATATGGACTATTTTGCAATTCTTAAAAATTTTAGGGACTATTTCATAAATTTAAAAAATTTTCTGAAATGATATCCAGATCAACCATGGTGCAGTGCAGAGCAGATTCAGAGCTCAATCCGATAGAACCGATGCAGTATTCATAACATTAGTTATTTCCCTTTCCTTCAAAAGTATTTGTAGCATCCTAATTAAAGCGCATTTGAAAAATTAAAGCAAATATTTGGGGAAAAAGCTCCAATTAATAAAAATTAATTAAACTTCATGTACAAATATCCATAATTAGAATTTATTTAACACTAATTACGACTTAAATAAATAAATTTAGTTACAATAGAAATGATAAAATATAAAACCAATGAAAATTGACGCAAATTGAACATGATAGGATACGATTAGATAAAAATTAAAGTTTGTTATACGTACTAATGAATTTATATGAAGCATCTTAGATTTGAATCAACAAAAAAATTGTTGAGATTCCAACTTGATTTATTACAATCTCAAATAATCTATGTAGGGATGGCAGTGGGTAACTCATGGGCTAGATTCAGTGCTTTTAATAGATTATCCTACGTCGACACGAGGGCTAATTATTCTTAGCAAAAAGATATTGTTTTATTTAAAATAGTTGAGTCTTGAGTAGACTTGAGTTTGGGCAACTCAAACTCGAAATCAATTAATTAATTTTTTAAAAAATTGACAGGCTATCCCAAAATTTATGCAAAACACTAAAACTAAGTTGAACTTCTAATACTAAAGATAGGGAGCAATTAATTTAGTGATTTTCATGGTTATCTTAAGTGTTGTAGATTAAAATCATACAAGTTATTTGTTGATATGCACGAAAAGTTGTTACTGTATTATTCTCGAAAACTACCAATTTGATGATCATGTAGTTGCTCGACGCTTATTGCCAAATTCGAAGCATAGCAAGAAAGTATTGTTCCTTGCTGCATAAATGTTTTTCTATGATAAATTAAAATAAATGAACTATATCATGCTAATTAAGGTTTTAATTCTTTTTTTAACCACAGAAAAGAGACCTTTATTAAAATGAAAACAATATAACATGAATTAAAAAACAATATCTCTTGAAAATTCAACCAAAAAAAAAAATACATTGTGGATAACAAAGATATAAAACTCCTACCGAAAGAGAGATGAAGTGAGCGAAGGCTCATCTGAACACTAAATCCACCTTTGTCTCTTCGAATCCAATTCCTTACTGTGTTTTAGTTCCTCATGTTTGAACTTCAATCCACGCAATATGTAAGGCAACGAACGTAAAGGGTTTTGATGGAATGCGTCCGTAACTTGATCACTACGATTGCCGTATATTCTCTCAATACATCTCAACAAGTGAATCCGACCCATCCCCAGTCTTTGATCCTCATCTTCTTTTCTTCCCATGGTATCTTCTTTCTTTAGTTTATTCATCAATCCCTCCGCGTACTCAGTTGCTGACTGCAGCCAGGCTAGGAACATGTCTAGTTCATATCTCTCATCTTCATTGTCATTCATTGATTCTTCAAATCGCTTTAACTTGTCACTACGTTTTCGGGACCTGTTGGCAACAGTTTTCGGAGGCAGCACTACCCAATCATCATTCAGAACCTGAGATGCCATCTCCGTTCTTCCAGTTGTGGATGGTCTTGGATAGTCTCGGGGAAGCAGACGATACGATGGAGTACACCTTTCACATCTGTAGAGATCAAGTTCGTTACTACTGCCAATGTCTCGTTTTCGCTTTTGTCTGTCTTCTTTTGCTTTTCTCGGTACTCCATCGGCATTGGCCAGTGCCAAAGAAGATACCTCAGATTCAGGAATAAACATAATAAACTCCTTTAACAAATCCTCATGGTCTGCAAATACTGCGGCAATCTTCTCGCACAACACAATATTATCAACAGCCTTATCTTTACTGTTCGCAGCCATAACATGAAGAAAAGATTCGTAAACTTTCATATCCCGCACCCCAATCTTGTTCACAAAGTTAATGGCTTCTTGAAGTAATCCGAATCCTTCTATTCCCTTGTCTTCTTTCTCTTCATCATCTCCAATACGCTCCCCTTGATCGTCCTGGTCATCTATTGTTACCCGCAATCCATGAGGTAAGAAGCAGTTGAAACTCCGAATCAAATCATTGTGACCTTGAATTAATGGATTAATCGCTGATAATGGCATGAGAGCGTCTGGTGTATCTTCTAATTTGGCAATAGTATGGTCAAAGTGAAGTCTTTTTGCTGTGACATGTCGCATATTCCTGCTAAACTCCATGTATATGTGTGGTTGATGCTGAAATCTACGTTTGATGATTTCAATAAAGCTTTTGGCACGTTCTTGTTCTTCCAGTGAAACATTAAAATGAGCACTTAATTCAGAGAGAAGACGGAAGTTGTGAGTCAGGTATTCCGGTTTTCTGGAATCCATGGCCGTGTCTTTGAGATCCCACTCGCTTTGGCTCTTGTATTTATAAGGGTAGAAATAAACAGAGTCCAAAAGGCAAGATTAACACGAAATACCCGGTAAAGTAGGTAATGCGATAATTCCAAAGTTTATTAGGAGACTGATTTCCTACTTCAATTATGAATTATCACATTTGTTTTGTTTGATACTCACATATAAATAAAAGTTAAATTCAGTTTATAAATTAATAGAAACAAAAAGAATTTTATCATTTTAAAATTTACACTAATTTATTAAATAAGATTATATAATTCAAAGATTTAATAATAATGATATATAATATATCTAAAACTAATTCTAATTATTTGAAAAATTTACCATCAAAGCCATAATTCAAGACTAAGAGTCATAATAGTTTTGTTTATTAAAATTTATTCATTTCACTTCAAAGTTAAATCGTAAATTTTTTTGAATACTATTACATCATACACTCATGTATCCTATTCCTAACACACTAAAGTAGTGTTACGATGGCAATAAGAAACAATTACATATTATACTGTAATGTTTATTTTACAAATTTATACTTATAGAAAATTGTTTATCTATAAAATTAATAATTATACTAATATTTTTAGGAAGTTTCTTATTTCTGACATGTTTATGAAAAAAGAATCATCAACATGATTTACAATAGACCCTCAGTGACAAAATATAATCAGCAAACACAATTCTTAAGTTCCTGCTGTCATTTAAGTAAAATCTAAGTTATGTAAGAGGCCATGCCTTGAAAAGCGATTGTGACAACAAATTCGTACGTCAAGCCACAAGAATTATTACGACAATGAGCATAATGATGCCAAAAATCAGGAGGACCAAACAAGTCTGCATAAGATTGAATTTGCCCATCAGATCATTCTTAAGAGAAAAAAGTGAAACAATGCACATGCAGACACAAGAAAAAAATGTTAGTAATGCAAATGAAAGATAAGACAGCTAATAAGAAATTCAGCATGAATCCCTCGTCTTAATATGTACATATAATTCAAAAACCCAGTTCTAATTGATTTTTGTAGACAGAATCACAGTATACAAACAGATGAAGGTCAATATGGGAAAGCCTCCGACATGCTGCTGTGAACATTAAGAGAATTTAAGAATAACACAATAGATAATTTACTAAAATCAATAAATAGTAATTACATTGGCTAGAACAGAAAAATCAGTATTTACGGTAAATCCTATAAGACGACAACGCAACAAAAACCTTTACATATTATGCATAGTAATCTTTATAAATCCCACGAAAAAATCATTTGAAATCATAAAATAAAAATGTATGACGGCTTAGAGAAGATGTAGCTCAGCAATTATTAACCCTTGCTCATGGACCAAGACGACTAGATCTTTAAATATCTCATTCACTTCACTAATCAGTTGATGGATATCTTCGATTCCCTGCTCTTGATCTTCAATAATAACCACATTGAATGCAATATTATTTTCTAGTAGTAGTACAACCTCTTGTCTGCATGACATGCAAGAGAAATAAGAACATTTAAGGAAAAATTATTTCATAAAATCACCAAAACTAAACAAACGAACTCAAAATTTAGAAAGCAAGTTGCTGGTCATGATAAACTGGAATTCACGTCTGGCCATCTCTCCCCTTCTAGAAATGTTTTCTCTCAATGCAATCAAAAAGAAAAATGCATGTAAAAATTTAAAAAGCTATGTCTGTTGGGACCCGTTTCTAGAACCCAACCTCGAAATCATAAATCGAAAAAAAACAAAGTGGCAGAAACGAAAGAACGGATCATAAAGCGAAAGTAGGCCAAACGGCAAAACAAATGAACGGACGGAATCAAAAGTGAAAGTCAAAGTGAGCGAAAGAAATCAGAAAAGGGAATCAAATAAAACACGTGAGGAAGAAAACGAAAGAAATCAAACACCGAAAGTGGGCTAACTTTAGATCAAAAATCAAAGGAATCGAAAGGCTCGGAATCAAAGAAAACAAAACACTTAACTCCGACATCCGAACGTTGGAAACTATAAGGACACACTTGGTCCAACCCAATCCAAATTGGTATAAAATTTTTTTTCTCAACTTTATTCAAAGCAATTTATTTCCCAAATGGAATTCATCAATCCCTCAATCTCAATTCATTGCCACTTCAATTGCCAAAAGGACTTTATCAATCCAATTGAAATCATTCATACTCAAACTCAATTTATTTTCTTCTCATATGCAATCATATTTCATCATTTAACAATCTTATTTTTCTTTCTTGCCATAAATCCTCACACACATGTCTATATACCATCAATTCATATACAAAGAACACTTCAATAATTCAGATCAATCATCACAATCATCGGACCTCCTGTCCAGAATCTAAACACAATCAATCACATTCATAACATCTCGTCCATATACAATTTATATGTCATATCCATATATAATTCCATAACTCCTTACCATAATGAATAATTGTTACAAACTTTAATGGCATTCCAAGCCATTAAACAACATCAATATCAAAAATCTGAGTATACAAAAATACACAACTCTCAAAATTCTCAACAACAATCTAACTTAAAACAATACCTACGCACACATACAAACAAACAAAAACCTTCATTTTCTGTCACCCGATTTTCTACTCATCATCTGTGGATGGGAATGAAAGGGGGAGTGAGCTTATAACTCGTGGGTAACATGTTTATAACAAATAACAAGCAAAAATCGTTCAAAAGTTTATTCTCTTTGAACATTTTCATAAACATAGCCAATCCACATTAAAATCACAAAGCTCTTATTGCTTCTAATTCTCAACCAATTCATAATAATGCACATCATGTATGCATCAACTTAGCAATTCACAAATGCAATGCGCAACAAATGGCTTGAGGGTTCTGTGGAACAAAACGAAGAAATCGAAGTTTACACCATGAACGAAACGAGTCTATTTTTCGAAGCTCGTGGGCCACAAGCGGCTAGCCGGGAGAAGGCTTTACGTCGACGTACACGTGACTACGAAACGGCTCCTCTCTCGCCCAAACAAAGCATATAAGCAATGCTCATAATCATTTTATCAAAACAAATTACTTTCATACTTTTCATGTTCTTTTTCTTCTTTTCATTCAAATCAAAATGCCATGACACAATGCAATGACATAACATTATCCTTATTCATAAATCGCAATGAAAGTTCAATAATCACAATAAATTAACAATGCACATGAAATTTTTTTTCACATTCACAACAATTCAATTTCGATCAAATAAGCATATATACACATAAGCAAATTCTTTAAATCATTTAAAAAGAAACTTTAGTAGCTCATTACTCAAATTATAAACATGAAACCCACCTGATTTTCCTGCTTAAAGACTTGACTTGCTCAAAATGTCTCTTCTCTTTGCAAACAACCTGAGGTATCAAAGGTTCTTTCTCTTGTTCCTCTTGATCCCTTCATTCTTCACTAAATGAAGGGATCCTTAGCTCAAAGGGAATCTCTTCTCTTCCTCTACTTGTTTACTTTCTTGAACAACTTCAAAATCTCTCTTGAAGGCCAAAGAAATTAAAACCCTAGATTGTTTTCCCTTCCTTCTCTCTTTCATTTCTTTTTCATGTTCTCTCTCTCTTATCCCTTTTCTAATCTACTCATTTTGCTTCTCTAGAATCTTCTCATTAACATTTTCTCCTTTATTTATAAGTAAGACAATTCTTTTTCTTCCAATTGTGCCCTTAATGAGTTCAAAAAGTCTATTTTATCCTTCCTTATAGGCTTATGTTCTTTTAACCTTAAGTGTCTTGCCAAAAATATCCTTGAACATTCTAACATAACAATTTCTTCTAGAAAATCTCCCCCATTGTCTTAAGTTTCGAATGCCACCGAACTCATTCCATTTGGTTCAATACTCCAAAAGTTATACTCCAACGTTTCGGACTATTCTTATGCTAACACATTTTCCTATGATTGACTTCTATCTTAACATTGATAGTCTTAGAGACTAAATTAAAACTTAATTTCATCAGATAAATTGTAGCCTTATCTTTCTAGTTTAATCCAAATTAAGAATCACCTCATTTGGATGACTAGAACAAACGTTATTTCCAAAACACTTTCAGCTCTTACTAATCCGAGACTGAACCCTATATCCATATTCAATTCAGAAATTGAAAATCTTAGGGACTAAATTAAAATTCAATTCCTTCTGATAACTTGTAGCCCCATGTCTCTAGTTTATTTTGATACAAGAATCAAATCAATTGGATCTCAACATATCAATATATCACCAAAATACTGAGGCATGTTCAGTGAAGTAACGCCAGTTCATATGATTGAAGAACACACTCACTGTACCCGTCTCACTATTTTCACTCAATCTCTTACCATAAATTTCAGATTGCTTCAATTATTAGTTTATATGTAGAGAAAAGTCTTACGAATCTCATGGTTCAAGAATCAGGTCATTTGGAGGTCTAGAGAAGAAGTTATGGCCAAAAGACTCCAACACGTTTATGCCCTCACTGAAATGTATATGTCTTAGTACGAATGCCATAACCTTTGTTATAGAGGTTCGATTAACTTCGTTTTTAGACCATTGGAAAGAGAACTTCTAGAGCTATAACTTTCATGAAGACCTCGAAGGCCAATTCTATCGTTTGACTTCTTTATCGTCTCACTTTTGCATCATCTCACTTTCCTTGCGTCTTAGTTCTATCGTCTCATTTCCATCGTCTCATTTCTATCGTCTCATTTTCTTCCATCTCATTTCTATCGTCTACTTTTCTTTCATCTCATTTCTATTGTCTACTTTTCTTCCATCTCATTTCTATCATCTGCTTTTCTTCCGTCTCATTTCTATCGTCTGCTTTTCGCGTCGAGAATGTATCCACTTCTAAGAATCATAGCTTTTGACTCCGATGTCTAAAATTTACAAACATTATACCATTGGAAAGATAAAAGAAAGATCTACAACTTTCATGAAGATTTTAAGAGCAATTTCGGCCTCCATAAGGGTCAAAATTCAATCAAAGTTATTATCCAAAAATGATCATCCTGAACAGTAACACAATTTCTAAAAATCATAACTTCCTATTCCATTGCCCAAAAATTCCATACTTTATATCAATGGAAAGATCAAAACACAATCTTCAACTTTCAAGAAGGACTTCAAAGCAATTTCAACCTCTAAAGGAGTCAAAAACCACTTCAAAGTTTCTGCCCAGAAATTTGTCATCCTATACCACATCCAATCTTCAAAATTCCATATCTTTCAATTCCCACATCCACAAATAGCATATTTTACATCATTTAAAAGCTATGCAAATTATCTATAACTTTCATGTAGACCACTTAATCCAATTCAAACCACATCAGTCCAAAATTTTTCTTAAAACACAGTATACACAAATCTATACTTATGAGTATTTTCCAAACACAAAGCAAAATAACTTAAATTTGAAAGATAATAACTTTCACTCCCAGCATCGAAAAATATCATACTTCAAAGCAATAGAAAGCTATCAAGAAAAGCTATAACTTTCATAAAGACCATTTTATCAAAATCTACCTAGATCAAACCAGAAAAATTCACAAATTTTCAGATCAATATTGCAACTTTCTGCTACTATTCGTCCCAAAAATTTCAGACTTTTGATTCTCCAAAATCTAACACTTTCACTATTCATTTCTTAATTTTTAATTCCATTCAAATCAATTCATTCACTATACATTTCATAGCTCATACGAATTTACTCAAAATCTCAAAGCCATCAAAACCAAAATCAATTCTTTTTCACTCTTTCAAAATTTTCATACACAACCTACAAAGTAACACAATTATACACAATGGAAAATCCTTGAATTCTTATGCTTCTTTCATTTCATCAAATTCTCATATATCCATACTTTTCATTCATTACAAGGAAACATATCATATTTCCTCATGCATTTTCAAATATTCACCACAATTCAACATTTAATTTCATTTACTAATTCTAAAATCCGAGAAAAGTTCGGGGTCCAACAATGTCAGCATAAAAAACATACACATCATCTACCCTTTACATGCATTTCAGACGAATGACTCAGGATGATCAATTGGAGGATTTAAGCATGCAGCTTGACAAATAGAAACATAGACTTCAAATTTTGTTTTACTTGATTCAGATTGCATCAATCCTGCACAAATTGCTCTATTTTTACACTACAAATCACCTATTGCTCTTTTGTGAAATTGGAATTGTAATTATGGCCCATATTTCCACACAATTATAAGCAGGTTGCTATGTATGCAAGGGTAATTTAGTCGATATGAAATATCCCACCAAAATAATGGCTCCCAATCATTTTCCTAATTTCATATGGAATGCGTATGTAGAAGAATAAGAATCGAAGATATATGACCGTGACATCACTTCCAAAAGCAAGCAAATATCTATAACTTCTTGGATGAGATTAGTACCCCCGAAATATTTGAAGAGAAGATTTTACATACTTAGATAAAAAAATGTTCTTTAAACTTTCAGTATTAGGGACAACTCTAAGAAAGTATATTTTGCTTTTCATAGAATTAACTCTCAAACCCGATATCTTACAATACTCCATTAGTGATTTATCCAAAAGTAACATGGATTTCGGATCAGAAGCACAAAACAACATTAAATCATTAGCAAAATTGAGATGAGTTAGTTAGAGCACCTCAAATTTATAATGGCAAATAAAATCAAAGCTTCCATTAGTATTTGATTTGATAATTTTATTGAGAATTTCCATTGAGATGGCAAGCAAATATGGAGATAAAGGATCTCCCTACCTTAGCCCATTTGTCCTTTAAACTGCCTAGAAGGGGAGCCATTAATAAGTACACTATAGGAAGGGGATGAACAACATCTATGATATATAAGAGAAACTTTGGAGGGAGACTAAGGCACTCTAGACTGCTGAGAATGAAGTTCCAATTAATGTTGTCAAATTCTTTAGTGAAGTTTACTTTTATAACACAACATTTGATATAAGTCTCAATGTTGTAATCCTTCATGGGAAAAATGTTATCTACGATGGATCTACCTTGGATAAAAACTCCTTGTAGGAGATAAATTAGTTTCTTAAGAGGATCCTTAAGCTTGTTGGCTAAAAGCTTTGCAATCACCTTGTACACTATTTGTAGCAAGATATAGACATAAAATCATTAAGAGAAATGATATTAGGAATTTTGGGGATCATATAAATATGAGTAGAATTGATCTCCCTCAACATATTCCCATTATGTAAGAATTCTCGAACAAATTCCACTTATGGTTAGCCTGTGATGTTCCAATTATTTTGGAAAAAATAGGCATTGTACCTGTCAGGCTAAGGGGCCATTCTCGAATTGAGAGAAAAGAGAACTTCCCTGATTTCCTGGGTAGTAGCTGGCAGTTGGATCAGGTCCAAGTTGATTTAGGAGGGAAAAGGTCCAATCAATATCATTAGTTCCTGCATAAAAAAATCTGAATAACATTGTTTGAAGTTAACAACTCAACAAAGAAATTAGACACCAATCTTTCAATCAAAATATTATAGTCACCAATTGATATGTGGTCAAGAAAGCAGTGGATTTTTTATGTTTCTTTTTCCTATGATTGAATTATGGAAAAACATGGAGTTAGTTTCTCCTTCCTTGATCCACATATTGCTTGCCTTTCACGTAAGTAGGGAATTATGATCAAGTAGTGCCTTGTTATATTCCTCAAGCTTCCTGATCTCTTTATATTGCAAATCTTGTTTATTAGGATCAATATAGCAGGCATTTCGATCACTTTTAACTCTTGTTTAGCTTGTTGTAGTCACCTTTCTGTTTGAAGAACCTTGTATTATAAAATTGCTTAAGTTTTGCTTTTAGTAAGTGTAGTTTTTTCATGAGCTAGTGGGATTTATAACTAGAGACATTTCTTTTTCAAGCTTTAATAACTACCTCCATGAATCCTTTTTTTTTTGCTAAGCAAATTAAAGAACCTATAAGGAGCATTGGTGGTCCTTATGGGAGTAAAATCTTGGATCTCCATATAATAATGGTCTGAGCATAAAAGAGCTCCAATCATAATATAGGAGTTTGGGAAGCACCTTATCCAGCTTTGGTTAGACAAGATTCTGTTAAGTTTTTTCCTAATTAAAGCTCCTCCTTTCTGTTTGTTTGTTGGACCCCGAACCTTGAGGTGAAAATCTAGAAATAATAAACGAGATCAAATGAGTGTTTTGTATGTAAATTATATTATAGATGAATATGATGTTAGGATGTGATTTATACATGGTTATATGAGTAAGAAGTGTGGAAGATGATGATGTGAAGAGGTTAGAAATCTTATGGGCTTGTAAAACATTAAATCAATTTTGAGAATTATGATGATTGGGATATTGGTTTTGGGTTGATCATGGCTTAGGTGATTTTAAGTTGGAAGATTATGAAGTAGAGAGTTTGGAAACCATATAGGTTTGTGAAAGATGATGATTATGATATGGGTTTTGGATGTTTATGCTTAGGTGACTTATATGGGAAGAAAGAGTGAAGTAAAGATCAAGTGGAAGCTTTGAACAAGAGTAAGGCATGGAAATTAAAGGTGGGTAATATGTTTATTTTTCAAGTTCTAAGTAAATTACGAATGTTGGTTTTTATAAGCCATTGTTTTGGAAATGATTGAATCAATTACTTGTGAAATGATTATGATTTTGTTAATTCAATGAATTTCAAAAGATTTGATAAAGTTGAAATACTTGTTTGAGTTCTTCATGTTAAATTGGTTGAAAGTAGATGATTTGCAATTGTCTCAAGTTATGTATTCTTTGTGTGAAATGATTGAATATTGCTATATGAATGATGATTTGAAAATTGTAAAGAAATGCTAGAAATGTATACATGTGACATGCTCATGAAATCAAGTTTTCAAAAAGTGCCATTTGAACAAAGAAATGTTCAATGCATGATTACGTGTTACGTGGGTTTCGGCATAGTCCCTCATGTGGAGTCAGTGCACTGGTCTCATTCTTATAGCCTTCTCCCGGCTGCCCGCAAGTGGCATGGAGTTCTTTTTAGGACTCCCTCATGTGTACGACTACACAAGACCATTTTATGGAATTGTGTAGTCATTATGTGTTTTGGACATGCCAAACCATTTTGATGTGTTATAGCAATTGATATTATTTGAAATGTGGTGCATTTATATGTGATGTGATTCATGTATTGCCTTTATACTCAAAAATCTGTAAAAAGGTTTGGGATTTTCAAATGATGGGGGTTTGAAAGCAGTTGTAAATGTTTATGAAAGTTTTTGGAAAGTAAAGAGTTTTTGGAAAATACACCTTCGATGTTTTTGAGCAACAAAAAGAAAGGTTTGAAAATATTTACTTATCATTTGTTTAATAAACATGTTATCCATGAGCTTCCGAGCTCACCCCCCTTCATCCCCATCTCCAGGTATTCGTGCAGGAGATCGGATGAAAGACATCAGCATTTGCACATGATTTGTACTTGTGTCTTGGTTTAAGTTTTATGGAAATAATTTACGGCTTAGAATGCCATTAGAGTATTGAAAGCTTTTGGGTTCTTAATGTATTTTGAGGTTATGTTATTCGATTCCATTAGTATCCGATTTGTAATCAATTCGATCCTATTAGTTTCACATTTGTTTCGTTTCATTCGCTTTGGTTTTTGTTTTTCATTCCGCTTCAAGAGTGATTATGCGAGATCATGTACAGTTTAAGCAATGAAAGCGTATTAAGTGTTTAAGCAGTTGGGTCTCGAAAACGGGATCCAACATTGTTACTCTAGGTAAACAGATTCTCAATATACTTCAGATTAGTTACCTTCAATTTAGTGATCACCTTTTCCAACTCTCTACCCAAATTAAAAAGATTAACCATATCACCTTAAGCTTCAAAAAGGAAAAGAACACAATTAAAATCTCCTGCTGTGATCTAAGGATTTGCCATTGAATTGCTAATGGTTGTTAAATATTCCTATATTTTAGCTCTTTGAAATTCAAAATTGGAAGCACAAATAATGGAGACATCTAAAGAAATGCCTGAATTATCAAGCCTACAATTAAGATGAACATACTAATCTGAGCTAAATTGTAATGTCACTTGGACCTTCTCCCAGTTTTCTGAAAATAAAATTATACGATTATAATGATTTTCATGATTCAAGCCAAAGTCCCAGCTTTTACCAATGAATCTCCTTGAGCTCTAAAGTTTACAAGCTTTTATTTTAGTCTCTAGTAGTTCTACTAGGATAGGACGTTTCTCTAAAATAAGGTCTTTAATAACTTGCCTTTTGAAAGACTCATTCATGCCCCTAATATTCCAAAGAATTATTTAATGTTGATGAATTCAATCATTGATCAATGCTAATTTGAATATAATTATCTACCCATATTTGATGTATTTTCCTTGATATTTTATAGTTTTCTTATATATTTGGTACTTAATTCACTCCTAGTGTATTCATAGGTGATAATTGCCTTCATAGGAAGAATTCGAGTGCAATTGTAGTATAAAATGAAGATTTGAAGCAATTAAGAGATAAACGGTCGTGTATATGGCTGTGTAAGTCTATCAAAATATGTTAAGTCATAATTTTTTTAGAGCTATATGGTTTGATACACACTGTGAATATTCTAAAAACTCTATGATTTGCTATAAAGTATGTGAGTAGAGACAAACAGGAAGAGCACGCTTCTCGAGCTGATTCTAAACATGAAGATTGTTCAGTAAAGATAGTATTGATTAAAAGACATAGATAACGTGAAGAAATCATCAAAAATAGATTGCAACATAAAACCTCAAACTTGTAAGAACATTCGATAAAAAAGAAGGGAGACTTAGAATTATGAACTCTTTGTTTTCTTTTCATGTTTCTTCCAATTTATCTCTGATTTCATTTTTATTACATATAACTAAACGCTTATTAATGTCTAGGTGTGATGAACCCTAGTTTGGGCTATAATATATTTAGATTTTTCTATTTAATGCAATTGTTTTAACTAATCTATTTTGATTCAATTATATGTTTTATATATGTTCTAATAGATCTAAAATATTAGTACATAATATGATTTCATAACATAAAGATTGAAAAATCTTGATGAATAGATCTATTATAATTAAAGGGATTTGATTGCAAACCTAGAGATAGTTTGACATAAATCTTCTGGATTAGAGTAAAAACTAATAACTGCATTCACAAATTGATTAAACAATCCTAGAAACTTTAACCTAAATAATTTCGATTAATAAACCTATAGATTAGTTGTTAGTAGTCTCGAGAGATTTACTAACATAAGATAGGAATTTTCATGATCCAATAATAAATAAAGAATTACATGATAAAAGGTTAATTATCTAATAGTTTTAGGGGGATTCATCACCTTGACACTAATTTTTGATATTGATAGTTTTCTAAGCAATTTCTTCTCCAATCGTTATTATTTCCTGCTTATTTTAATTGTTTAAGTTTTACGTTCTTTATTAAAACCAAAATCCAATTTATAGGCTAGATAATAGAAGAGAGGTAATTACTAGTAATCATTGTCTTCATAGGATCGACTTATACTTACCTATCCTAGCTACAGCTATGTCGTGCACTTGCGATTAAGTTTAGAGCAAATCAATTTTTTGACATTGTTGCTAGAGACAATAATATTAGTAATACCTGGATGCTATTACTCTAGCCATTATTTTTTGTATTTATTTTATTTTTATTATATCTTGTCATATTCTTGACTTATTACTTTAATTATCTTTTGAACATCTCTACATTAACAGTGTGTTTGTGGTTTGTTTTAGGGATCAAGGTTTAACGTCCTAACCACAACTCATAATGGAAGGATGAATCAGACAATACTCTTATAGGAGTTACGATGTGTCTTTGCAAAGAGCGATTTCCTCACATGTTTTTGGAAGCTCAACCGATGCCTATGTTATGTTGCAACATTTGTGGGAGTAATAATTATAATTATGAATGTCAGACATTAAATTATATGTGGGAGCAACCAATATGTATAACCAAACTCAAGGTGAATTATACAAGAATATGTATAATTTAGAGTAGATTAAACCTTACGTATATGGATGGGCTAACTATGCTTTAACTGAATATGTACAATAAGAGCAACAATATGAAATTATTATAGATAAACTAACATAATATTTTGTTAAGCATATAGTTGGCTGACGTGAATTCGAGGTGCAATTTTCTTTACCTAGATATGACAAGCATAATACCCTATACTATCTAACATCCCCAATGTCTCAGAGTTAAGAAGAGATGACGGTTCATTTCATGAATAAGGATACATTTTAAGAAGGCAAGGAGGTAATTGGTACTTTGAAAGATATGATAGCTGATGTTATTCAAGAATCAAACATGAGGCATCAAAAAACAAAGGATCATATACAAAATATGGTAAATTGAATCAACCAATTAGAAAAAATAATATCTGAGATATGCAAAGGGTCTGTCTAGTCCAAAAGAAGATGAAGAAGATGATGAAGAAGAAGAGGAGGAGGAAGAAGAAGAAGAAACCTTTGTCCAAGAAGAGGAAGTAGAGAAGTGGCAAGAAGTAATTGAAGAAGATAAGCCAGAAACCTTTGTTCAAGAAGAAGAAAAATAAGAATGAACAAAGATAGTTGCAAACAAACTGATAGAGGAACCAAATAAGGAAACTATTGACGAGGCATTGATCATCACCTTAAGTACACATGGTTCCCACTTCCTCCAAGATAAATTGCTTGCGTCAACTGACTACTCAAGAAGTTTTGTTATTCCCTATTTTTTAAAATAGATTTTCATTAAAAAAACATTAATAGAGTCCATTGGTGTTATTAGACTAATCAAATATTTCCTTATTATTATCTTGCAACATATGGCATGCTTACAAGCGGAGAAACGGGTGGAAGCAAGTCACTAATCAAGACCCAGGATAAGGGTAATATGCATCATAAGTTGAGATAATGATGTTAAACAAGTGCTTTATAGGAGGCAATACATGAATTAAAATAAGTTTTATTTTAAATTTTATGTTATTTCTAGTTTTATATTTCATTTTTATCTTGTCTATTGTTATTGTCATTTTATCTTTTTTATCCCTTTTTCTTTATATTTTGCAAGGATGTTAGTCTAATATTGAATGGAAAATCTCGAAAATTATCTTACTCAGTGGAGTACCACTTCACCTTCTCACTTATTCAATATACTTATATTTTATAGATTGGGGACAATGTACAACTTTAAGTGTGAGGAAGCAATTAACGATTTTAATGATTTTCTTAAGCTTATTATAATCTTGTTTATTAAATTTTATGAACTAATATCTTGACTTAATTGAATCTATCCATCATTACTTTACTTCATCATTAATTATATATTTGAATTAGTATGTAAAAGATGATAATTAGAATAAACATGCTTTTATAAGTCATAATTTTAGTATTCATTAAGATAGTTAATTTAAATAAAATTGCATATTATTTACACATAATAACTATCTTTTCATGAGTTGTTGAGCCTAAGAGCAAAATTTCAAAAATTTAAGATCTTTTGATTCTTTCATGTATGTTATCATACATACTTGAATAATTCTAAAACTTGCTTTTTTATGCATATTGAGACCACAATTGTTAAATTAGAAGCATTGAAATGATAAAGGTACTCATATCCAATAATTTGTTTTAATATATTTCTTTGATAATTGCCTTACCTTATTTTATCCTTTAGGAATAACCAAGTTGAGGCTTAGCCTTTTTCATTGATTATAACCCCATTATTAAACTTTTCCTTATTTTTATTTGAAGCCTTTTTATTTTTTGAACCTTGAAGGTTATTTACATTGATTGATTGTTTGAAACTTGAAACTTTGAAAGGTTTAATAATTCTTTAATAATTGTACATGATAAATTCTTGCAATGTACATTCAAAATATCAATTATCACATATCCTCACACTTAAGCTTTTGATTATCCCAAAGCAAATTATAATCAAAATTATAAATCTTACAACATTTATGTTTCATTAATTTTAGCATGTCCATTCATACTTTAAATCATCAAGTTATATTATTCAAATTAACATAGAAGTATAATCAAGTTATCCTAAAGCTAACTTCCTAAGTCAATATTAATAATAATCACATTAATAATCTCATGAATTCAAAAGCATAAACCTTTACATCCTCACTAAGATTGCACTCAATGCAATTAAATGTTTAGGATGAAAAGTATCAAACTCTTAAACCAATGCATGGTAGAACTCCCCTAATATTCTAAAAAACCATTTAATTATGAGGAATTCAATGACCCATGGGTTTCCTTCTCTTCCTTCTTGTCTTCCTCAAAGTATTAGGAGAAGAATTTAGTTGTTCTCTATCTACACTTCTAGGATTTATTAAGAAAATGGCCTCCTCCTCATTGGCGTTAATGTTGGAGGCTGGATCTTGATCATCATGATTTCCCTCGTCCCTTGATTCATTTTGATTCTCTTCCTCTGCTAGAACATAGACTTGTTCTTCTTCTTGAACAACCTATTTACTCTCAGTCTTGTCTGTCAACTTCTTAATTTTCTCTTTCCCTAAGTTATCATCATTAGTGACTAGATTTTGGACTTCCTTATATCCCATTAGATCTATATATCTCCTAAAAAAATTATTTATTGGTGGTCTCCATTCTTTTTTCTTCAATTGTGGTCTCCAATTATAAGAAAGGTGTACATTTGTTTTGGTTAGTTCCCCATTTAGATCAAGTTTTAAAAAAGACAGAACATTAGGGATTTCCTCCTTCAAGTTATTCTCAACACATATTCTAGCATAGCTAATTTTATCTAACTTGGCATTAACATAATCAAAAGAAATAAGCCTTCCTGAAAAACTTGCAAAGACGCTTAGATCATCTATAGTACAGTATTCTAGTGAAATATTGTGGTAATTAATCCATAGTGGAATGGATTCAATTGTCGATCTGTCAAGGTTAAGACCAAACACCCATTTTGGACAAACATGGGTTGTCCCCTAATGTGCCATAGCTGAGCTTCCATTGCCTTGCTAAGAGAATCATAGTTAGTGAATTGAAAGAAAAATATGTCATCCTCAATAAGCAACATCGTGGAAACATAGGTCTTTTGCTGAGAAAGTAGCCTAGCATTATATTTCCCCATTATTTTGCTCCTTCTTGTAACATCTCAAATGGAGGAGTAATAATGCCTTGTTTGACAGCTATAAGAAAGTGCTTCAGAATGTCCCTTAAATTGTTAAAAACAACCATGTTGCTCCATAATATGATGGATTTCATGCTCTCACCATCCTATGGAGTTATGAACATACTATTTTGCATACCTTGAGGGGATTAAGGACTTCTAGAAGAGCCTCTTGGAGAGGCCTTCATAAACTGGCTCAAAATGGCAACTTACCCGTATCTTTAAAACTTGCATTTTTATTACAATTGGTATTTTTTATGAGATAAATGCTAGCAAACATAATCACATCACAAAAGTTCAATATAAGTTATTTGAATTTTTGCATTATTCTAAAAAAAATTTCTCAGCCTTCCTTTTTGATCATAGTCAATTTCATTGAAAAATATATAATCATTCTCTTTCACTCTAATAAACTTCTTATGCATAATTTCGTGTCTTCTTTTTCTAGCCTCATTCTTTCCAATCTTTTTATATAATTAAGGCAATTCCTTCGTAAACAAGTTACCATAAATTTATGACCAACCTTATTTCATAATTGTCTTTCATTTCTAATCTACATCTTGTTTAGTTATTTCAAACCATTATTGTCTCTTAAACCTGACATTACTTGGAATCAATCCATGGTTATGCATTTTTTAAAATTTGATTATGGTCTAAATATCATCTTCCAATTGATAATATATTTGAGAATTACAATTAATTCTTTTATTAGATCTAGATTTCATTTTACTTAACTCTTATGAATTTATGCGACTGACCATGATTACGTATAAATATTAGTGATGTAAGAATTGGACCAGACCGGCAGGTTCGATCGAGTTAAGTACAGACTGGTTTTCGGTTCAATTTTTACTTTAAACCTCTATGATTGAAAACTAGTCGATTAAATAATGAACTGATTGGTTTTCTTTAAACCATATAAACTGGGTTCATCTTCTGCTTCTCCTAATGAAACAATAACATCTTCTTTACTTCTCTCTCTAACTCTGGGCCTTCCCTTCAAATGTTGCCTGAATACTAATGGTCTTTCACTTCCATATATTTTTTAACACTTAAAAACCATTCGTTTAACTCTTTTTGCTTCAACTCTTTGCTTTCTAGTCTCAAAATGAAACTTCTTTGTAACACACAACTTTAATCATTTATCCTTTTTATAGAAATCCCAAATCTCGAAACCCATCATGCAATGTTTATAGAATTTTTATGAACTCATTCTAGGGTTTGGTGAAGGGATTAGCTTCATCGCAAGGAAAAAAGTGGTTTTCGAGTTTAAAAATGATCTCTTAAAAGTAAATAGAACAAAGAGCAAGCAACATCTCTCAACCACTCTTCGTCTCTATGTTATACTTCTCCTAAACAAAAACATAGTGATGTTTGAAAACGATCTCTCAAAACCCTTGAACATAAAAATAATTGGTTTTGGTAGATTGTTTTTACTCATGGCTATGGCGGATACTAGTCAGACTAGACAAGATTGTTCATTGCTTGTCACAGTGTTACAGGCTTCTTATTGTACTACTATTTGCCCTCTTAATTTTATTATTATTGTTCTGCTTCTTTAGACGAATTAGTGCTTTCATATAATAGTGGAGATGGTATCAAGGTTCTTGTTGTACTACTATTTGCCCTCTTACTTTTATTATTATTGTCCTGATTATAGACTTAGTGCTTTCATGTGTTTAAAATAGATTGTAGAGTTTTAAAATAATAGATGAACATATAAATTTTAATTTTTGTGATATTAAGAATATTGGTATTTGTTAATCAAATTTTAAAATATTTTATTTTTAGTTACTCTTATAATTTTATTTCTTATTTATTATATACCAATTTTATAATGGTTTAATATTGATTGAACCTTTAAAGCTTAAACCTTTCTTTTGACTAGTTCGATATCCAATTCAATTTTAAAACATTGATAAATATTTTACTTTTAAACTCTTCATTCTCATCTTTTTTATACCCTTTATAGTAATTGCAAACCTCTAACACCTTTCATACTTTAGGGACAAATCAAATATCATTTCAAACTTCATTTCTATTTCGTCTACCAACTCTATCTCAATAACCTCTACCATGCTAAAAAAGATCAATAAATCTAAAGAACTCTTTTAGTTCTCCATTTCATTACTCATTGCCTCTATACCACTTTATTATATTATAAACACCATACTGTTATTCAAAAACTACTACTACGTTTCGTAAAATAAACCACCAGAAAATAAACTACTACCACTTTATTAATTGCAATATGATTAAGATAATCCTTTCATAAACATGTAATATTCTTATACCTATATGTGACTGATATAATAGACCATATATTTATACGTGACCTAATTCTTCGATAGTTTTTTTTCCTAATCTACACCTGATTTGGCAATTCACAACCTGATGTCAACTCATAAACCTTGAATTATTTGAAATCAATTCATGGTTATACATATTTTAAAAATTGATTATGGATTAAATGCCTTCTTCCGATCAATAATATATTTGAGTATTGCAATTATTTCTTCCAGTTGATCTAGGTTTCATTCTATTTTTTTGTATTTGTTTTATGAGAAGAATTTAAAAGACTCTCTCTTGAGAACTCAACAATACTTGAAATCTATTAATGATTATACATATTTTAAAACTTGATTATAGTCTAAATGGCTTCTTTGGATTGACAATATATTTGAGTATTGCAACTATTTCTTCCATTAGATCTAGATTTCATTTTACTTAACTCTTATAATTTATATGATTGACCTTAATGACACAAATGTTTTGCTATTAAACTATTTATTATTATCTTTATTTTGACCCTCAGTAGCAACTACAAATATGTGATACTCATATCTAAAGAAATTTTCTCATTTTCTATTTTATTTCTCATCTCTAGTACATTACTGTATTATACCACACATACCATAACATTATTCAGAAACTACTACTATCTTATATAAAGTATACCACCAGATGGTAGAACATATACCAAACACTAATACACATGCCAAATTATACCTTACACTAAATGGATGAGTGCCACATTAGAATTTCAGCCTTTGCACATGGACATATAAACTTCCTTCTTCTTTTCAAACTCTTCTTCTCTGCTTAATACAACAACGTCCATTCTAAACGAACACTAGCTAAGTTGAAACTCATATGTAATAATTAAATTTTAATTTATAAATTACAAGTAATTACAATAAAAGCCTGCATCACACTTCTCGCAATAACAATACCACTTATGTCTCCCATACATATATATGCCACTCTATTAAATTTATTATACCAATATAATTACAGCTAATACAAATATCTAGATATTAAACTAACAATTATAATAGTTAATTATGATATCAAAACTTGGAGCCTCACCTTAATCTAAATACAATACTATAAGTGAGAAATAGATATCCGATAGCAAGTGAAAATAGTTGCTTATTACAACATTTGTATGCTTGCTTTATTGATAATAGAAATATAATATTTAATAACATATGACAATGAGAAAAGACACATAAATAAGTTATGTTGTAGATCGAAGGTGAACGTTCACAATGTTAAGCTTCAAAAAATGATGAATGTGATAAGTAGAGGGAACAAGCATGTTCTCTCTCTAAAAGATTGTGATGGTTACCAATGACTTCCGCTTACAAGCCATAAACGCCTTGTTTGGTTGGCAAGGATTCTTGCTTGGGAAAGTGATCTTTTTCCTAAAATTAAAATTATCACGTTTGGTTCATTTTTTTGAGTAATTACGAAAGTACAAATTTTCCCAATCTAGGGAAAGTAGTAGCACTTTACTTGGATTCTAAATCCCAACATCCCTTTGGTATTTAGATTACTTTCCTTAAGAATTTAATCTAAAAAGTATACTAGCCAATTTAATCTTTCCTTCTCTCTCAACTCTACGATAACCCTTTTATAAAACCCTACCTCCTCTTCAATCAATGTTATGAATACCGTACTGAACTTGGTACCGGATTAGGCTCTGGTATGGTATAGTACCGGTACCGGTTAATATTGAGTATCGTTTAGAGTAATTTTTAAATTTATAAAATAGTCCCTATTTTTTTAAATTACAAAATAGTCCATTGTCATATTATATAGTTGTAATGTATGTTTTAACTTTGTCTCCAAAATCATAATAGTAAAGAATAATCGAATTTTAATTTAATTTTAATTTAATAATTATTAATAAATATAATTAAATTTAAAATATATAAATTTCAAATACATTTTATTTAATAATTAAAATACATAAAATAAATATTAGTTTTATATAATAAATTTTAAATTATTTATTTTAAAATAAATTATTTCTATTAATAATTTATTAATAAATATTATACAAAATATTAGACTAAATTTAAATTTAAATAATTTATTTTTAAGTTTTATTTAATTTATAATTATTATTAGTAATAAAATATTTATTATTATTTTAAAACAAAATTAAAAATTCACAAAAATTATAAAAGTTGAAATAAATAAAATAACTAATTAAAAACTTTGAAAAAGGAGGAAAGGAGAGATAAGAGGGAGAGAGGGAAAATTTAAAAACTTTTGAAAATTTTGCAAAAAAATTCCCTTATTTTTTAAAATTTTTAGTATCAGCCAGTATTTGGCCAGTATTCATGGTACTGGTCGATACTATCCGAAACATGCCAGTACCTACCGATACTTAAACCTTGTATGACCCACTCTTTATTTCATAACAGTTTTGGTCCAATACTAGTATTCATAATACTATCTTCAATTATTCTTATTATTCTCCTGTTAGTAGGATTTTGAATATTTTTACTCAAAAGTTTCAATCGACAATCTTTAGGTTCATATTTTCCTTATTTAACGATTTCAATTTTTATTTGGTTTGTAGGGATAAGTTACATTTCATGAAATACTGTTGCATACCAAACATTATAATAAGAATAAACTCAACTTTCCTATTAGAATTCTTACAAGTATCCAAACATGTGAATATATTTACTTTCTATATATTTATTTTCTGAAGAATTATGTTCCAATTTCACTTTACTTTCCTGCTAACGAAACGGGGCCATAGGGTTATTTCAATGAACCCTCATTAGCCATCATCCTACAAGGGTGGTGTGTCCCCTTCAATCAGACACCCAAATCACCACTTAACTTTTTCATAGGCAAAAATCCTAAATTCAATTGGGTTGCAAAATTGAAAACCCACAAAGTACATTTACTAAAATTATTTTTAGAAAACTTAAACCCATGCATTTCCAAAGCTTCATGAACTAAAATCCTTCTAAAAATTCAAAAGATTAAGTAAGACCTTACCTTGAATCTTCACCCAACGAAGAGATTATTGGTTCAAAAGAAAGCTCTTATCTCCCTCTACCTTTTTCCCTTCTTACACAACCTCAAAATCTCTCTAGAAAGCTTAGAAAAGATGAAACCCTAGCTCAACTCTCTTCTTTCCTCTCAACCATCGAAACCCTACTTCTTCTTTTCTGGTTTTCGTATTTTCTTTTCTTCCTTCTCTATTTTCGTTTTTTTTCCTTCTCAATAGTAAGACCACTATTCTTTTTCCCATTCTACCCTTAATGAGCCCAAGAAGTCCATTTTACCCTTCCTTATAAGCTTATGTTCTTTTAACCTTAAGTGACTTATCTATAATGCCCTTTATACTATACACTCTTAAAACTTTAATCCAATTAACCTATGTCATAAAATCTTACCGACATAACATAATAATTAACTCCTTGAGATAAATCCATAAAGACCTTATAATAATTTAAATCATACTTAATCAAAGAAAAAAATTTGAGCCTAATAAGAATGATTGGGTCACTACTATATCTTATAGGCTCAAACTAGACATTATGCATAGTGTGTGCCTTTGCACACATTTTCAATCAGATCCAAAAGAAAGCCACCTTCAAAGGATCTTTCGATATCTTCACAAAACTATGGATTTCGTACTATGGTATCCAAAAAATGATTCTTTTAATATAGTTGGCTATTGTAATATAGATTATGCATATGACAAAGTCGATCAAAAAAGCACAAGTAGTCACTGTTAGTTTCTTATAGGATATGTAGTTTCTTTGTATGGTAAGAAACAAAATTACACAACACTTTCAACAACTAAAGCTAAATATATAGCAACTATCAGCTGTTGTGCTTAAATTTTATGGATGAAGCGTTAACTCGAGGATTTTTCTTTGAACTTTAATCATATTCCTATATTATTAGATCATACTAGTACAATAAATTTTTCAAAAAATCCTATCCATAATTATAGGATTAATACTAAAAATCAAGTAGCTGATATCTTCACTAAGTCACAGAGCTTGGTATATGTAGACTATCTGATATAATATCTGTATGAATTTTCTATGCTACTTCTCTCTGTAGATATTAATAAGGTCCTTATACTTTAGAAGGCTCCTTTTAGTTTTGAGAACTCCTCATAGTAAGCTCCTTGTACTTTAGAAAGCACCTCTCAATTTAACAGAGTTTTATACATGTGTCCTAAAAAGGAAGTCATTCATGGCATTATTTCAGCATTTAAAGAAACTCGCGCACAATTCTACCAAGCGACTGTATGGAATTGACAGAAGATATGCAGACGATCCACTTCCTCTTTTAGTGTGTATGGATGTCCATCCTCACACGAAAACAAGGTCTAAGAATCATTTAATATACCCAAGGATAAACTACTCTCTTATACTCATCGTGTCCTTTTTTAAAAATGTAGTTCTCTTTCTCTCTGCACCCTAACTTTATGCCTTCTCTCTATTCTTTCCTCCAAAAACTCGTTTCCTATAATGTACAGAACAAAATCAAAGGGACAGAAGAAAACCCTAACTTCTACTGCTAACCTTGGTGAAGCTCATGTTTCTGATTCCACTCCTACTAAACTTGTCTCTATCTCTTTCGCACTTGGATCTACTACTCCTCAACCTAGTTCTAAAGATATGAAAGTTTTTGGAGTACTCTGGATCATCAATGATATTAGTTCAGATGAAGAACTGACTTAAGTAATAAGATGTCCACAAACCAAAGGAAGTCTTGCAAGGTAACTCGAGAAAATTTCTGAATAAAAAGAAAACCCTAATGCTGAAAAGAAAGAGGAAGAAGAATCCAGAAAAAGAAAAAGCGAAGAAATAAAGGAAGACAAAGCACCTATGATTGAAGATACTATTAAGGTCCCCATTGATAAGAATGAACTGTCTCATGAAGAGATGATTCCTAAAGAATGGAAAGAAGATAAAAATAGCCGTATAAAAAGGAAAGACATCAACACCACCAAAAATGTTTCAATCAAATGAAGTTGAAGTCCGTTATAAAATGTAGTACAAGAAAAGAAAGGTGGTTGTTGGATAGACCTTGCCTCCCATGATGTTTAATGACTTAGATATACCTATCTCTCTTTATTTTGTTGCCATTGGTTAGGAAAATTTTCAAAAATTAGATGAAGCTATATGTGATGAGCTAATTAAGACATTCTACACACACATGAGAAAAGAAGAAATTGATGGAAAGCTAGCAATTGTCTCATGGGTGTATGAATGTGAAATTTTAATTTCTAAAGAAATTTTAGGAGATATATAGGACATAACTACTATAGGGAGAACTGATTTTTCCTATCATAAGTGGGATGCCCATGATCTGGATTTAGTAGAATTTGTTAATTTCATATGCCTTCATGCTAAAAAAACCAAAGATGGGAGACCTTAGAGTAGGCAATTAGATTTACTATCTCGATGCCTCACATCCTTATTAGCTACCTTAATCTTTCCAGAAGTAGTTTCGTTGAAAGGTGCAGTTTGTTGGACACTTATACAGTGTACAATTTGCTAAAAGGAACAAAATGAATCTTCTAGCAATGATCTTGAAATTCATGGTGGATAAGGGGAATCATAAGAATACCAAGTTGTCTACCTTATGGAATGCTACTCATGAAAATTTTCACCCATTATGGAGTAGCGTTTTATAATCTTAACTGGTACACAATGGCTAAGTTTCATCCTTCCATTCCCTATCAATTTAGATACAAAAACAATGTTTGGATAAACAAAAGATCTAAAAGTATGGAAAAAAACTTAGATCCTACTCTAGAGCATTAAACTCCTATCCTTCCTCAGGATGAAAGTAGTGACAATTACAGTGAAAGTTACATTTATAGTTCTATTTGTCGTGAATGTGGTAGGAGTAATGAAAACGAGAGTTCCAATCTAAGAACTAGTACGAATGATAGCGATTTTATTAAAAGAGAAAGCTCTAATGATCTTGATGTAACTAAAAAATACAGGCATTTATGGGTTCAATGCGAAATTTGTTATGGATGAAATTAGTACTAATATCTAAAAATATTTGAAGGAAATTCAAGTCAATTAAGAACAAATGCAAGAATAAATAAATAGCATACAAAATCAGTTTCTTAACATGTAGATTTTGCTTAAAAAAATTTATAAATCTCTTCAATAACTATACTGCTATTCTTGACTGAACTATTCTTTCATACTTATGATATTTGTTTATTGCCTTAGTCACTCTTCTCTTTATTTTTTTGGATAATGAAAAAGGGCGAGAATTTATGATATACTTTCCACTTGATATATTTTCAATATTGCTTTGATGGTGGATTTGTTATTGTTGAAATGTTAAACCTATGGAGTTTAAATCTGTAATAAACTAACGATAAGCTTGTTCCTTTAGAAGTTAGGTTCTTTCTAATCATAACTGCCAGTAAAGCTTATAGGTATCTTCCAAAACTCTTTATTTGTTGGACTCCATTTCGAAACCCAACATTCGGAGTCATAAAAACGTGGGCAAACTCATTTCTTCAAATTTAGGATAGATTTTAGGACACCTCAAATCAGAATTTCAATTTGGCTTCTCCATGAAATTTGTTCATCATTGTCTTAAGTTTTTAATGAAACTAAAATCATTCCATTTGGTTTAGAAATCTAAAAGTTATAGGTCAAACATTTTTAGACTGTTGTTATATTGAAGCAGTACATTATACTCAACTTCTATCCAGAAATTGAAAGTCTTAGAGACCTAATTAAAATTTTATTCCTTCAGATAATTTGTTTCTATATGTCTATAGTTTATTTAGAGAAAAGAATCATCTGAATTTGAGCTCTATGGATTAACATATCACCAAAATACTGAAGCATTCTCAGTAAAAATATCCAACTCACACTCTTCCAACGGATCCCCTCAATTTGATTCAATCACTCTTTTCCAAATTAATAATAAAAGCTATAAATTTTTTTGTAGAGATATATAAATGTGTTAGGAATCCAATGCTTCATAAATTAGGTCATTTGGAGGTTAGACGAAAAAGTTATGGCCAAAAGAGTGAGAGCTGTTCAGGTCTAGGGGGAAGCTGGGGATTCGCGAAAATTTTCTCTTTTCTTCCTCCGACCTGTTTTGGTAAAAAGGGCATAAGTTTCACTAGGAATATCATATTACAGTCATTTAAAGACCGTTTAGAAGAAGACTTCTAGACCTACAATTTCTATGAAGACGATAAAAACAAAAGTTGCCTCTTTAAGGGTTAAAATTCCCAATCAATACAGCTGATCGCGGCTTATCGTTCAATCCGAAGATTGATCCTTGGAAACCGGTCAAAATCAATTTATACCAAGAATTGCAACACAGGGTGCAACCTCGGGTCGACTCTCAAGGAACCAGTGTAGCATTGATCTTAAGACTAGCCTAGTCTAATGATGTATGTAATTTAAGCAATTAAAGGGGGTTTTGGCTTGATCTTTAAAATTAAAGAAAGCTAAGTATGAAATAAATATTTTTGGGATTTTTAAAAGGCAAGACAATTTGAAATAATTAAGATTGAAAATGATTAACTAAAGTTCTCCTAAAAATGTGGCTCGGGTCATCATCGTTCAAAATAAATGTCGGGGTTTGAAATCCACTAAGTTTCGAAAACATAACCTTAACAACTCGTTAAGTCCAAGAATTTAATTAATCAACTCGATTAATTAAATCTTGTTAAAACCCTTAGTGTATGGTATGAAATGATTTATGCAATAAATCAATCAGATAATAACACAACCAACTTAACTAAACACAACTAGGTAGATTAGATTAATTAATGCAAAATCTGACTGATATACATGAGACTTCATGTATTCAGGCACAATATTCAACACAAACCAATCCTTAACATAGATCAAAGTTTAACATCCTACTAAACTATAGCAAGATTCATTCGGTCATACAATGCAATCTCCAACTCGGAGTTGTTACAAAAATACGTAAATCTAAAACTAAGATCGATTACCCCATGTTGAGCTCGAACTCAAACCGTTGCTACATCTTCGGAGATCCAACGCCTAGTCACGCATGATGCGGGTGAGTCCATAATCGCTGGAATATCACCTCGCCCATGACTCCAACGACGACGATTGAGAATGGGTGCGACGAATGATGGAAGAGATGAAGATGATGATGGTGAACGTAAATCGGAGGTGGCGCCGAATCTGCAAAACAAAGGAAACAAAAACTATCAGAAAAATGGAGAAGACGAAGGATGGAGAGCTACCTCGGGAATGCGGCCGTCCTCTTTTAACCTAAAATGGAAGGTTTTATAGGAGCTGTAATCGGGCCGGGTCGGAACAGTGGATAATTTTGCTATTTAAGGGCCGGGGTATCCGACATTCGTCGCGACTAATGAATAAAGTTCGTCGCGACGAATAAAAATGGTCACTCGTCGCGACGAATCAATTTATACCAAATTAATTTGTCGCGACGAATGGGAGTGTTGGTTTGTCCCGACGAATGGATGGCTTCTCACGACGTGTTGACTTTCTCTTGTTGACTCCAATTGTTCCTACAAAAATACAACACATTTGCAGTATAATTGTCCCAATAAAAGTTATGCAGAAATTAATATCAAATGACAACAAAATACTGACAATGTGCAAATTATAAAAGATTGATATTAAGAACCAATTTAAGCTCAAAAATCAAGAATTAGGAGTCAACAAGTGCATAATTACTTAAGAAAACAGGGCAAATTTATAGTATAAATTTGGCTCAATCAAATTCCCCCACACTTAGACCTTTGTACTCTGGACAAAGTTTACAAGAGTCAAAAGGTACAAGAGTGAAAGAAAATTCGCCCATGCTCAAATAATAATGAAATGACGAATCCACTTCATCGAATTCACACGCAAGAAATTGAAAGAGTGCTAATAAAAGACCTTCGAAAGAATTTAAGCACATGAGATTGAACAAAGAGGATCACTCGGGATGTGGTGTTTACGCTCAACTCACTTGTATTTAAGGATATTTTTCTCCATCGCTTAATGCATCTCCTACCATAGGCTTGTATCAATTGTATTTCTCCACTACAAGGACTATCATTTTGAAGATCAAGAGGTCTTTCGAGGGTTGTAATGAGCGGAGGGCTAGATGAATGGATGAAGTGAAAGAAAAATATATGAGCATGCGCACTAAATGAGGAATTGATGTCAATGACCAAACTAAAACTAAACACCTGAAATAAATTAAATATACGACTTTTTTTAACATTTTGTCTATGTCATTTGAGATGCTAATCCCTTTTTGGGATACAACACATTATTATCCCTCTTTGGGATACACAAGACTAACACTTTTTTTTTTAATGATAACAAAACACAGACTACCGACATCATCTGAATATGTATGCAAATGCTCATAGAATAAAGGCTCGAGGGCTAGCAAAGGAAAAGTGTTTAAGGGTTGGTGTTTGGGGAAAGAATTTGAAAGAAGGAATGCCTCTATCATATCAACAAAATTCTAGTCCATCAAGCTTTGAGTAAAAATTGACACAAGTTCTAGAGAAGTATGAACTAAGCAGATGCACACACAAAGATATAGAAGGAAAATTTTGGCTCGAATATCCTTCCAACAAGGGTTTTGTCTCAATGATCAATCTCAAGTCTTAAAAACTGACAATACTATCTTGTTAGCATGCTCCCATTCACTTTGTTTTGAAAACTTCAAAAGTTAAAATTTTGCGAGATCCAATTATCGTCAAGAATGGAGAGTATTTTCAAAACTTCAAGTATCGTTTTGAAACTTGTAAATGATTTGCATGCAAGGCACAAAAAAAAAGTGCAGAAAATGTCCGATTGAGTTTCAAATTTATCGATAAAAGTAGCGGGCCCACAAAATTAAGCACAAATTCTAATAGGTTGCAATGCGAAATATAAGAAGGAACTAGCTCCCCACACTTAAACATGGCATTGTCCTGATGGCGAAGTAGCAAGGCACACAATGAAGCATGAAACACAAATAGACAAAAGAGAAATGAGGATATATCATTAAGCTCAAAACGTAAATGGACAAAAGGAAGGATCCGAAGAACTAGCTAAAAATACAGCAAAGAAAAGAAAAGACAGAAGAAGAACAACAAGAAAGGAAAATAAACAACCTAAACTATGTGGCAGGATCGTCAGCTGGCGAATCCGGAGGGGCAGCGGCAGAGGAACGAGGAGCAGCAGCAAAAACCGGAGCCGGAAGCGGAAGAGGCAACCCAAGGTGAGCTGCAATCATGGAGAGCATGGTGCTATTGAATGCACGATCAGCAGCCAGCTGTGCCTGGAAGGAAGTGAGCAGTGCACGGTCAGCGGCCAGTTGCGCCTCAAGCCGATGGATGTCGTCTTGGAGCAGAGCCACCTCGGAAGGAGCAGGGGGGTGGTAGGTGGGGAAGAGACAGGAGAAGAGACACAAGGCGGAGAAGGAACATGAGGAAGGACTGGAGGGGCGGGAGAGGGGACTCGAGGTGATGGAGGGCTAGGAGAAGGAGAGGGTGAGGAAGGAGTTGCGGGAGCAGGCTGGGCAGGAGGAGGGGGTGGAAGGTTGCGAGGGCGACCGAGACGGACATAAACAAAAGGAGGGGCAGGCGAAAAAGTTAGGTCGGTCGGTTGTTCCGGAACCCGAAAGGCCCGAAACAAGTCAGAAATGAGGTGGGGGAAAAGAAGGTATTGTCGGATATTGGTGGCCATAACACATTGGCGGAGGGCGAAGGCTATGGCTGTGGCAAGATTGACAGGGCGGCCGACCATGAGAAGGTATATATATAGGGCCTATTCCTTAGGGATATTTGTGAGGTGGAGGGTAGGAAGGATATTGTTGCATATAAAGTGCAACCAAGGACGGGCTTCGGGAAGGAGGTCAGAACGTCGGATATAGCGCTGAGCGCCCCTAGGTTGAAGCCATTGAGTACCCGCAGAGCGGAAATCTGAATAGCGTCGTCCCAAGGGTATGCAGTGATCAGTTCGAAATATTGACAATGAGGGACGACGGGGAGATGGTAGTGCTCTCGGATAATAGCAGATGTGAAAACATTTGGAATAGAAACACCCCGAAAGTTAATTCCGTAGGTGTGAGAATAACGGGCATTGGTGTAATACTGGCGCACAAAGGTAAGGTTGCCAGAGGTTTGAGGGTGGGCGAGGCCGGTCAACTCGAGTTGGAAGAGTTGACCCACAAAAGGGTTGGTAGCCGGCGTAAGAGGGAATGGTTTTTCTTTGAGTATGGTCTGGCTAGCAACTTGAGTGGCCAATTGAACATACTTAGAATCTGCTAAGCGAGAGGGGGAAGGGTCAGAAAAGCTAAGGTTAATGGTTGGTTGCGGAGAAGGAGAATGAGTTTGGTCGAAGGAATCGGAAGAGGACGACAACTTCTCAGGACGGGAAACATTCTTCATCCGGGCCATGATCCTGCACACACAAGGGGTTAGAAACAACAAAAATTCAGAATGCAGAATGGTTCTCCTCGTTGCGACCAATGTCATTAGTTGCGACGAGGCAAGGCTCTCCTGAATTAGTTGTGACGAATATGAGCATTCGCTGCGACGAAGGAGAGTCCCCTTTCATTCGCTGCAACGAACGAAGACGTTCGTTGTGACGAATGGGAACCAGCGTTCGTCGCGACGAAGTACGAAACTCGTCGCGACGAACGGCGATTCTGCGAACAGACGCGACGAGCAGCGCTCGCTGCAACCCTAAATCTAACAAATGAGAACTTCAAAGGACAAAATGAAAGGAAAGGGATTCTTACCCAGGGCCGTAAACGAAGAAAAGAAAAGACGGCGAAGGCTTGGAGCTCAAAAGAAAAACGGCACAGCGAAGGGTGACAGCGAGCAAACGGCGAGGAAAGAACCAAATGAGGAGAGAAGGAGAAAGAAGAAGAAGAAAAGAAAACGCGGGAGACAGACGAAAAGACGCGAAGGGGAAAAAAAACTGAAAAGGGCCCCGGACAAAAGAGAAATCCAACGGTCAAGAGGGCAAAGCGGGTATATTAAATCATGACGAGGCGATCGTTAACCGCAAACAAACAAAACAGAAAAACCCTAGATACGTCGCGACGAACAGCGATGTTCGTTGCGGCGAACCACCCAAAACAGAACAAAATTTTTAAGGATCCTACACAAATTGCACAATCGTTCAATTTATCAATCCTTATTTCACTCGATCGCATTAATCTATTTCATGCTTCATCAAGCAAGGAACATGCAGAGCTAACAAGAGGGAATCAATTTATTGAAACAGAAATGAAAAACCTACTTAACTACAGTTATTCCTACTGATGGGTTTCTTCCCCCACACTTAAACAATACGTTCATGCAACACAACATTTCAAGTCAAATCAAATAATGTGCACAAATATATTAAAAATGCAGGAAAAGAAACACCTGGTGCTCAAGGTGGATCTTATAGCTCGGGATGGACGTGCGGTTGATATCCAAGCTCCATGTCAACAGCTTGGGTCCTGGGCAGCTCCATGTCCATTCCCGTATCCGAATAAGCACCTGCACTATCATCAAAATAGAAACTACCTCCAAAGAGATCATTAGTGGTCGGGGTGAGAGTTTCTGCAAATTCAGAACAAGCATCATCAATCACAACATCAAGCATATTCACTCCAAGCAAGGAGTAATCCTCGTTAGCGTGCTTCATAACTTCATACATGTTGAAGCTAACGTGTTGATCTCCAACCTCCATGGTGATCTTCCCTTCCTTCATACTGATCATTGTACTTGTCGTCCAGAAGGAAGGGTCGTGAGGATTAGAGAAGTGTCTGCACCACTTGAAGAGACATATCCAACACGTAAAAATCGGCGGGAACACTAATCCTTTTACTTGGACCGAATGTCCTCGATGATGCCAGCAGGTGTCGGAAGGATCTGTCGACCAAGCGTAACACTACCAAGTAGGTTTTACGCTCTTAACCCCTGTGGCTTCATAGGCAGATTTCAGCATCACATTGATTGCCACTCCCAAATCCAGCAATGCTCTTCCAATTGTCACCTTTCCTATGACACAAGGAATGGTGAACGATCCTGGGTCCTGACACTTCACAGGAATTTGGGGCTTCAATAATGCGGACACATTCGAGCTGACCTGGACTCTTTCGTTCGGCCTAAATTTCTTCTTGTTGGTGCACAAGTCTTTCAGATACTTGGCATAGGCCGGCACTCTCTTAACCAGGTCCAAAAGGGGCACATTCACTTCCACCTTCCCAAATAGGTCAATAATTTCCTTTTCATGTTTCAGTTCGTTGACCTTCTTGCTCATCAAGTAGGAATTTGGGAAGGGAAGGTCCTTCAGATTGACTTCTCTTTGTGTTGCTTCATTTCCGTTTTGCTGTTCCTTTTCAGCTCTTACTTTCAGATTGCTTGATTGTTGTTCTTTTCTCAACTTCTCTTCTTGTTCACTCTCGGATCTCACATCCGCTTTTCCTTAATTTGAGGCTCCTCTTCAATCTCGATTTCTTCGGTGCATTCTTCTTTATCAGGAATGTTGAACTGCACTTTCCTTCCGCTCCTTAGCTCAATAGCATTCAGACTCTTTGGATTTATGACCGTGTTGGAAGGAATTGATCCGCTATTCCTCGCTTGGCTTTCACTCAAATTGTTGGACAATTGAGTGACATATGAGTTCAGGTTCTCAGCCTTGGTCTCCCATTGTTCCATCCGTTTTTCCAAGGCACTGAAGCGAGCAGCATTCTTCGAGGAGTCCTGCTGAATCAGATTAGCTATGGCGTTGAATTGATTCGCAGTCGAATTCCTCTCTTCCTTCATGAGAGTCATCATCCTTGTGCGGCGGTTGGTTGGTGTCTTCTTTTGGCGTTGGGGGTTGCACCGTCAATGCTTCTTGATCGGGGAACTGGTTTGTAGATGTTCAGCTCCACTCCCTTGTTGGAAGCGGTTGGGTGCTCTTCCCTCATTACTCCTCCAACTAAAGTTAGGATGAGATCTCCATCCTTCATTATACGTGTTGGAGTACGGATCCCACTTAGGATTTTGTCTCCCCGGGTACACTGCAGAGACTTCTTCATACCTCCCGGGACAGACACTGGTTATGTGCATCACCAATCCACAAGATTTGCAACTAAGTGCGGCGATTCGATGGGGCGATGGCGATGTACATTCAAATTCTTTAACTCCGCCGTAGTCGAGGACAACTGTGAAGTTATCCGATGTTCAAGGGAATCCACTTTTGATTCCAGGCTTTCCATCCTTTTTGTCTGAGTCGACATGGCTCCCACTTTTTATGGACACTCCTGGAATCTCTGACACTATACTGTTGATGATTTAGGGCCATCCTCTTAATCAAGGCCCACGCTTCAGGTGCGGTGAGGTCGATCAACGATCCTCCCGAAGCAGCATCCAGCATTCCTTTTTCCTGATTCTTCACCCCATCATAGACATATTGAACGAGTTGTTCATCCGGGATTTGGTGATGGGGGCATCGAGACAACAGATCTTGGAATCTGTTCCAATAGTCATACAAGGACTCGTCATAGTCTTGCTTGGCAGAATAGATCTCTTTCCTCATTGACGACGTCCTCGAGGCTGGAAAATACTTTTCCAGGAAAGCTTTTCTCAAGTTGGCCCAACTATGGTAGGCATTCGCGACATGCCTTGGGAGGCTCATGTACCACTCCCGGGCCTTTCCTTCTAGGGATAAGTGAAACACCTTCCACAGCACATGATCTAGGGGAGCTCCTACGGGTTTCATGCTTTGACAAATCATTGTCAACGCTTGTAAATGCATGTAGGGATCTTCTCCCGCCAAACCGTGAAATTTGGGGAGAGAATTGATCAATAGCCCCTTAACTTCGAAATTCACGTCGAAGTTCGGGCAGGCTGCGATGAAGGGGTCATAATTGAAGTCCGAGGTCGTAGCTTCTCTGATCGTTCTACGCCTGTTGTTCCCTATGTTCTCATCGATTCTTTCCTGATCACCATTTAATCCATGATCTCCGTTCCTAGGTTGGTGACCGGGAAATTCTTGATGCTCAGCCATATCAATTTCTAATTGCTCTAACGTGCTAAGTCTTGCTTGCTCTCTCTTGTTCTTCCTCAGTTGTCTAAGGTGTCGCTCAATTTCAGGTTGAAAATGAACTAACCTAAGTCTACGGGGCATGCACAAGAGAAGTTCACCTAAGAAAACTCACTAAAACGACAGGAGATAGCACAGGCTTCGATTCACCACTGTTCGTCGCGACTCGTATGAACTCGTTGCGACGAACAGAACAAAATTGCGAATATTCGTCGCGACGAATGTATGAACTCGTTGCGACGAACGATGAACTAGTTGCGACGAATGATGAACTTGTCGCAGCCAAGAATCACAGCAAAGCACAATAACTCGAAATTAGGCACACTAAACAGGAACAATCAAACTAAACACTTAAAGAAAAACAGAATTAAGCTCACCAAACAGAATTAACACTAAAAAGATAGAAGCAAACAGAATAAAACAAAATTATGAAATGCAAAACAGAATGCAAATAACTAAACTAAAATGCAAAACAAACACTTGGCTAACCTAGAAAACCAATTACTTTGGGTCCCCGGCAACGGCGCCAATTTGATCGCGGCTTATCGTTCAATCTGAAGATTGATCCTTGGAAACCGGTCAAAATCAATTTATACCAAGAATTGCAACACAGGGTGCAACCTCAGGTCGACTATCAAGGAACCAGTGTAGCATTGATCTTAAGACTAGTCTAGTCTAATGATGCATGTAATTTAAGCAATTAAAGGGGGTTTTGGCTTGATCTTTAAAATTAAAGAAAGCTAAGTATGAAATAAATATTTTTGGGATTTTTAAAAGGCAAGACAATTTGAAATAATTAAGATTAAAAACGATTAACTAAAGTTCTCCTGAAAATGTGGCTCGGGTCATCATCGTTCAAAATAAATGTCGGGGTTTGAAATCCACTAAGTTTCGAAAACATAACCTTAACAACTCGTTAAGTCCAATAATTTAATTAATCAACTCGATTAATTAAATCTTGTTAAAACCCTTAGTGTATGGTATGAAATGATTTATGCAATAAATCAATCAGATAATAACACAATCTGAAATGATTAGATTAATTAATGCAAAATCTGACTGATATACATGAGACTTCATGTATTCAGGCACAATATTCAACACAAACCAATCCTTAACATAGATCAAAGTTTAACATCCTACTAAACTATAGCAAGATTCATTCGGTCATACAATGCAATCTCCAACTCGGAGTTGTTACAAAATCGACGACAATCTAAAACTAAGATCGATTACCCCATGTTGAGCTCGGAACTCAAACCGTTGCTACATCTTGAGGAGATCCAACGCCTAGCCACGCGTGATGCGGGTGAGTCCATCATCGCTGGAATATCACCTCGACCCATGACTCAACGACGAGCGATTGAGAATGGGTGCGACGAATGATGGAAGACATGAAGATGATGATGGTGGGCGTCAAATGCGGAGGTGGCGCCGAATCTGCAAAGCAGAGGAAACAAAACTATCAAAAAATGGAGAAGGCGAAGGATGGAGAGCTACCTCGGGAATGCGGCCGTCCTCTTTTAACCTAAAATGGAAGGTTTTATAGGAGCTGTAATCGGGCGGGTTCGGAACATTGGATAATTTTGCTATTTAAGGGCCGGGGTATCCGACATTCGTCGCGACTAATGAATAAAGTTAAATCATGACGAATAAAAATGGTCACTTTCGTCATACGAATCAATTTATACCAAATTAATTTGTCGCGACGAATGGGAGTGTTGGTTCGTCCCGACGAATGGATGGCTTCTCACGACGTGTTGACTTTCTCTTGTTGACTCCAATTGTTCCTACAAAAATACAACACATTTGCAGTATAATTATCCCAATAAAAGTTATGCAGAAATTAATATCAAATGACAACAAAATACTAACAATGTGCAAATTATAAAAGATCGATATTAAGAACCAATTTAAGCACAAAAATCATGAATTAGGAGTCAACAAGTGCATAATTACTTAAGAAAACAAGGCAAATTTATAGTATAAATTTGGCTCAATCAACAGCTATCCCGAAAGTCCATCCTCTTCAGCATCACAAACTTCTAATAATCATGTCTCCTAACTCTGATGTCCAAAAATTTCATACCATATATCATTGGAAAGCTAGGAAGGTAATATGCAAGTTCGAAGAAGACAACTTTATTCAATTATACCTGTATCAATCCAGTTTTTCCCCTGAAGTCAAAGCCCAATTTCTATACCTATGGAAGACTTGAAATAAAAAATGTATAACTACAAGATGACGAAGCACATACACATTGGAAACTTCTTCAATTCTTCATTCATTTCCAAATCAAAATGAAGTTCATACATAGATTTAATTACAAATCAACATTCCATCAAAGTCTTAACAAAAGATACCAAAATATATTGGATGCTCAATGTTCAATGTGCTTATAAAGCCATCCAAAAGTCTAGCCACTAACTTAGTACAAAAGCTAACTATCTTGGAATTTGACCAAATTCCTTGCAAGGATCACTAGTCTTCTCGATCTACACCTGAGAAGTGGGAAAAAAATATTGGGTTGAGCTACACAGCTCAGTGGCTAATATATTTATAGCCATTGGCGATGAGCCACACAATCAAACATATATGCATATGATCATATAAGCATACTCATTTTATCTTGACCCAACAATGTAAGTTCAACATTCATAACTCATAACTCAATACATCATCACGTAAAACATATTGGTTATGATTTAACATCAAAGCATAATACTCAACTTCATCATAACTTAACACATCAAAATGCAAATGCACAAACAAATGGCTCGAGGATTCCGTGGAACAAAATAGAAAAATCGAAGTTTACTCCGTAAACAAAACGAGTCCACTTTTCGGATCTCGTGTGCTACAAGCGGGCAGCCGGGAGAAGACTTTATGTCGACATGCATGTGATTATGAAACGGTTCATCTCTCGCCCAAACACAATCAAATCTCATGCTCAATTCAATCAATCACAAGTTCATATTCTCATGCTTTTTCTTCTTTCCATTTAATCAAAATGCCATGATACAATCCCAAGGCATAGCATAATCATACTCACAATTTATTTTTTATCACATGTCATACATCATAATGCAATTTCCACTTCACAATATCTCAAAGTAAATCATTTTAACACACAACACACACATAAGGCATTACACAATAACTATAAATAAATTACCCACCTTATAACTCTTGAAAATTCAAACTCAAATTGGCCCTTCCGTTTGCTCTTGGGTAGGATTTTCTTGATTTCCTAAAACAAACCAATTTTCCATTAAATTCTAATTCAATAAAACCCTTAAAACTTCCATAATCACAATAGTTGAAATACACACAAATCAAGCTCAAAACTAACCTACCCATAGTCCATCTAGGTTAGAAAACCCAAAACCTAGCTTAGAAGCCCAAAAAAACAAATGGGTCCCTCAATCATCTTCTTTCAACACAACCCATTCTTTACTTCTTTCTCTACCTAAGCAAGAAAGAAAGATAAACTTACCTTAAACAAGCTTGATTCTTTCTCTTGTAAGTGATCTAGAAGGGGGGGTTGAATAGATCTTTAAAATTCTTTGAGAATTTCTACAAGAAAATCAGAAGTTAAAACACACAAAACAATTTTGATAAACTTAATTGAAAAGTGTAGGGAAGAAGATCAAACACTTATTTTTATAGAGGTTCGGTGCTAAGACCTACGTCCTCTACCTAAGCTCCCACTTAGGATTTTGCCAATCACTTTATTGCACACTTTGTAGTTGAGTGTGAACTTTTTACAATGCTACTTGACTTCTGGCTCAAGCTACCTTACAAACGATTTGTCTTACGGCACAAATCCTACCTCACACGTGACCTTCCACTCGTCACTCAAATTGTAAAAAAAATATAGTAAAGATTGAAGAACAAGTTCTCAAAACAATAGAGTAACAAAATAAGAGAAATAGTGAGCAATTTGAAACAATAGAAGAGTATTTAGACTTGTGGAACTTGTATCTACTCTTCTTACATCATCCTCTATTTATACTTGAAGAAATATAGCTGTTGGAGCTCTTCTAGCCGTTGCTTGATTTGTTATAGCCGTTCCTTGATAATCTCCATTCCATTTTTGGCTAATAGGACTGTTGGAGCTGATTTGGTGCATCCATAAGTCGACTTGTTTCAACCATTTACGTAAAAATTGTAACTCCGCTCTCCAATAAGTCGACTTGTCCCATGTAAGTCGACTTGTCGTCCTCGATAAGTCGACTTGTGTATGATAAGTCGACTTGTATTGTTATATCTCCATGTAAGTCGACTTGTATTGACTTCAATGGTAACATCCAACCAAATCCTCTATAATCCTTATGTTTTATGCCATTTTCTCTTAGAAGGCAACTCCCATATTGATTCTTTAATGATTAAACACTTGCTCTTCTTGATTTGCACAACTCTTTCATTGAATAGCACCTGAAATAATTTCTTAACTAATTCTAGATATTTTATTATTATCAAAACATAAAGGGATTTAATTTGTCAACCACCATTGGTCCAACAATCTCCCCCTTTTTGATAATGACAAAATATTTAGAAATTGACAAGAAATTTGAAAGACATAAAACTTGATCAAGGTTTCCCTTGTCTTGATGGTTAGGTTGTCTCCCCCTTAATTTATAAATCAATGATTCAAATAGAAATCAATAAAATCGCAAATCAATGAAATTTTCACTCCCCCTTAATCAAATATCAATTTCAATCTTACTCCCCCTTTTTGTCATAAGCAAAAATCAATAGAGAAAATAGACTTAAATGAAGATTAATGAAGTTTAAAACCAAACATAACACCAAACATAACATCAAACACAAATGATAGTAATAGTCATTACAAAGATGTGAATCAACACAAAGCACATAAAACACATAAAACAACAACGAGAAGATGAAATGTTGGTCAAGGCACAATGCAATACACATCGGACGAAGAATCATCGTGCTACATCCTAGCTTGTCAAAATCTTCTTGATGATTTCTCTACGCGAGTAAGCATGCTGCGTTGTTCATCAATTTTTCTTTCCAATCTTATAAGCACATCTTGTTGATCATCATGTCGTTCATTTATCTCATCCAACTGATCTCGAATTTCCTGAATATCATCTTGAGAGACCTCACTTCTTCCGACATTGCTTGGTCGTGAACTACTTGGACATTCTGCTATCCTAGATCGTTTACTTGAAGGTACCTGCTCACCTACCAACGTCAACCCAAGCTTCTCAACATGATAGGAGTAAACCCAACCTTTTTCAACTGTTCTAACCAGCTTCATACTCCTTAAGTTGTAAGGCGTGAATCTCCAACTTTGAGGATAAGGAAAACTAACATAGGAATCCAGTTGCATTTTCTAACTTTGAGAGATATGGGTGTCGGTGCGGCATACGACATTCCTTTATGCCGGACTAGTTTTCCCTTCAGCTGTCCACGTAATAGGCTCGCCTTTTTTCTCATCATCTGAATAATTAAGCTCGGATAGTTTATTTTCCTTCCTTCCTCCATATGCCACAGAATCTCCTTATCTAGAGAAGTAATCTGATTATTACTCGCTTTCTTTGGGTACACAACCCTATTTATCACATAATGGAGTAACCGATAATTCAACGGTAGATCCATCGCCTCAAATGGAGGGGAATGATCAGTACATAACCGAACTAACAAATCAGCCCCTTTTTCCTCGGTATAGCCGAAATTCTCTTCGGATTCCTCATCAGTGTCACCCTCAGCATTCCTCAAAATCTCAAAATCAGTAAGAGAAGCTCTAGGCCTAACTCCTCCTCTAGGCAAATGAAACATGGTACACAAATCTGATTCACAAAGATATATTGCTTTCTTGTTAATTTTAGAGGCTAAGGTAACTCCATCCTCAACATTACTTCCAATCACAACCAGATTCGCATAGAATTCCTTTACTGTTTCTTCATAGATATCATCATGAAAACCCAAAAAATCTCTTAGCCCAAGGTTAACAATTTCAGTAAACACATATGAGAACTCGCTACTATCTAACTCAACCCAATCAAATCTCATAGAGGGAATCAAAACTTCATCTTTAAGTACCTTATAATACAATGTTTGAGCATCCCTCGAAACAAATCTGGGTTCAATCGCGTCATCTTCCCTTGATGCATCTCCCCTTGATGAGGACCCCCGAACCCATGGTCTTTGAGGAACGTGGGGACCTTGAGATTGAGCAGTTTCTTTCCCTTTCTGAGAAGATTTTCGAGGAGCCATTTGTTTTGTAGAGAGAAGATGGAAAAACGCAGGTTAGGGTTAGGGTTTTTCGAAAAGAGTTTTCGAAAAAGAGGGATAGATCTGAAGAGATGGAGAATGGGTTTTGTGCTAAATGTGGTGGATTGATGATGGGTATAGTGGATCTGAAGAGATTTCGAGGTTTAAGTCGAGTTAAGGCAAGAGATTTCAAAGGTTAGAGTGAGAAAGTTTTCGGAGAAGTGAAAGGATGAAGGGTTTTTTTTTTAAGGGTCTGTCCACACATAAGTCGACTTGTGCTCCACATAAGTCGACTTATCGACCTCCATAAGTCGACTTGTCTAATACATAAGTCGACTTATCCTCTCAAAATTCATGTCCAGAGAGCTGTGTAAACCATACCTCGACTAATTTTCCACATAATCTCCTTCTAACCTAGAATAAGTCAATATCCAACTCAAGATAACTCGAATTAATCCTCAGTAATAGACTGAAACTCCAATTAGTCTACTGGAAGTCTAAGTGTAAAACATGATGATGAAATCTTTGGATGTAATTGCATATGTGCCTCATATATTGACCATTTAATGTAGCAAACTCAAATTCAACCAAAGGAATTTAAATCACACATGCCTAATCTCAGTTTAATGTTCATAAACACATCTTCCTTAAGAGGTTTAGTAAAAATGTCAGCCAATTGATCACTAGTTGATACATGCTTCAAGCAAATGTCACCTTTTAAACAATGATCACGGATAAAATGATGTCTAATTTCTATATGCTTTGTTCTCTATGCAATATAGGATTTTTACTCAAACAAATTACCTTTGGTATTATCACAATAAATAGGAATATTTTTAACCACAATACCATAATCAAGCAATTGATGTTTAATCGAAGAACTTGGGCACAAGCACTCCCAGTGCTATATATTGATTCAGCGGTGGAAATGGCTACACTAACTTGCTTTTTACTAGCCCAAGATATCAAAGATGATCTGAAATGACCTGAGCCACTAGTGCTTTTTCTATCAATTCTACAGCCACCATGATCAGCATCACTATATGCATACAAATCAAATGAATCACAACTAGGATACCCAAACCATGATTAATAGTTCTACTCAAGTATCTAAAATTCTTTTACAAGCACTCAAATGAGAAATCTTGGACAAGATTGAAATCTAGCACAAAGACATGTGGCAAACATAATATCAGGTCTAGAAGCGATTAAATACAAAGAGAGCCGATCATACCTCTATAGAGTTTTTATCAACATCTTCTTCATGTTCATTTTCTCCAAGACCACATTTGTTGCCATTGGTGTTGTTGCCACTTTGCATCCTTCCATTTTAAACTTCTTAAGAAGTTCCTTGGTATACCGATTGATGGATGAATATTCCATTTTGTGTTGCTTGATTTGCAATCCAAGAAAGAACTTGAGTTCTCCCATCATGCTCATTTCAAACTCACCTTGCATTAAATCGCTAAATTCTTTACAAAAATTCATTAGTGGCACCAAACACAATGTCATCAACATAAACTTGACAAATAAGCATATCATGATCAACAAGTTTAATAAAAAAGTATTATCTATCTTACCACGAACATATCCATGTTGAGTTAGAAAAGTACTTAACCTCTCATACCATGCTCTAGGTGCTTGCTTTAGTCCATAAAGTGCCTTCTTGAGTTTATAGGCGTGTCTGGATGCTCATGATCTTCAAATCCCGCGGTTGTTTGACATAGACTTCCTCTTGAATATACCCATTGAGAAATGCGCTCTTGGCGTCCATTTGATTTAATTTGATCCTTTTATGAGACGCAAATGCACATAGTAGCCTAATTGCCTCTAAGCGAGCCACGAGGGCATATGTCTCATTGTAATCAAGACCTTCTTCTTGATAAAATCCTTGAGCCACTAGCCTTGATTTATTTTAATCGCTTCACCATTCTCATCATATTTTATCTGATTTATCCACTTGACTCAATGATGGTCTTGTCCTTTGGTGGAGCTACCAAATCCCATACATCATTTAAGCTTGAATTGATTAAGCTCCTCTTGCATAGCTAAAAGCCGTTTTCATCTTTAAGAGCTTCTTCTATATTTTGGGTTCTACCAATGAAATGAAGGCTGAATTACTCATATTCCCATAGATATTTCTCCTAGTTCTTACACCAACATTTAAATCACCAATGACTTGCTCCATAGGATGGTTCTTTGCTTTTGCCCATGATTTAATGTCGGGTTCATGATTTTCTTCTTCTAGCTTCAATTCCTCAATCTTAGATTCAATTTCTTCAACTTTATTACCTGAACTTCCTGCATCATCATCAAAATAAACCTTTCTCAGGGGTGAAATCATATCATCAAATTTAACATGTATACTCTCTTCAACACATTTAGTCCTATTATTATAAACTCTAAAAGCCTTACTAGTTTGAGATTAACCAATAAACACACCAACATCAGATTTAGAATCGAATTTTCCTAAATTGTTCTTTCCATTATTATGAATGAAGACCTTACAACCAAAAGGATGAAAATAAGAGATGTTGGGTTTCTTACCTTTTCAAAGTTCGTAGGGTGTCTTATTTTTCTCTTCGCAAGTGCACCCTATTGATGACGTAGCATGCGGTATTAATTGCTTCCGCCCAAAATGATTTAGGAAGGTTGTATTCATTTAACATGGTTCTACTCATTTCCTCAAGTGAGCGATTTTTTCTTTCTACTACACCATTTTATTGCGGAGTCCTTGGTGTAGAGAAATTATGTTCCATTCAGTATTTGTCGCAAAGACTTTCGAAAGGTTCACATTCAAATTCTCCTCTATGATCAGTTCTAATTGCAGCGATGGACAAATTTTTCTCATTTTGAACCAACCTACACCACTTGGTAAATTCGTTAAAAGCATCACTTTTATTAGCAAGAAATCTTACCCAAGTAAATCTAGAAAAATCATCCACAATCACAAGGACATATAATTTCCCACTAAGACTAGCATGTCTAGATGGTCCAATCAAATCTATATGCACAAGTTCAAGAATTCTAGATGTGCAAATTTCTTTCTTTGGTTTGAAAGATTCTCTAACATGTTTTCCTTTTAAACATGATTCACACAAGTGTTCTTTAACAAATCTTATTTTAGGCAAACCTCTTACAATGTCATTTTTTGAAATCTTAGAGATTAGAGGCAAAGGTGCATGTCCTAATTTTCTATGCCATAAAAATGCATTTTCTTCTAATGTCACTAAACACTTTTCATTAAAAGAACTATCATCATGTAAATAAAAAATGTATGTATTTCCATGTCTTAAATCAATGAAAGCTACATGACCATCCTTCTTAACCATGCAATGTGATGATTCAAAACTTACATTAAAATTCATATCACAAAGTTGAGAGACACTTAACAAATTATGTTTCAACCCATCAACAAGCAAAACATTGTCAATGGTTGGCAAAGGTTCCTTACCCACTTTACCAATTCCAATGACCTTACCTTTGTTGTTGTCTCCGAAAGTGACATAACCTTGATTCTTTGGTTTGATTTTCGCAAAAGGTTCTTGTCTCCACTCATGTGTCTTGAACATCCGCTATCGATGTACCAAGTGCTTGACGACCTTTCATCCCTTGCTTGTACCTACAATATCAACGTTCTTTCTTCTTATAGGTACCCAAGCCATTTTGGGTCCATTTTGGTTAGTCATATAAACCACATTAGGTGGTGTTGTGCCTTTAATAACCCAAATTTTCTTAACCTTAATACATCTTCTAGTACTTTTGCAAGCAATTTCTATGTGACCATCTTTCAAGCATCTAGCACATTGAGCGATTTTTTCATCCTTAGTAAATTTAGAAATTAACGAACAATCTCTATCAAAAGGATCATATCCTAATCCATGTTTAGAAATTGAATATCTTTGCGATAACAATTTTTCAAACTTTTCGTTTCCATTCACAAATTTTCCAACCACGTATGAAAATTCTTTTCTAAGTCTATCAAGCTCACAAACAAGTTTTCTTTTCAACAAGGCATGCAGAATGGTCTTCCTTTGGACTATCTAAATCATCAATAGTTTCATGTAAAGCACTATTTTCAGCAACCAACTCGTATTTTCTTTCTTAATTTTTGTTAATCTCAATAGCTTCTTCAAAATCAGCTTGTAAAGCATCAAAGGAATCTCTTAGATCTTGGTCATTGAAAGTTACCTCATTTTCATCATCACTTGATGAACTTTTGCCATAAGTGCCGAGTTGTTTTCATCATCGCTTTGGTATGCATCCTCTTCATCACTCCAAGTTGCCACCGGCTAGTTTTCCTTTACCTTTGTCGTTTGTCATTTTTCTGAAAGTTTGATGTGGAGGATGAGCTTTTGCATTCTCTTGAGATGTCCTGTTTTCCACATCTCCAACATTCTTTGTTGCCTTTCTTTTCGTCATAGCCTTTTGATTTTCTTTCCGCGCCAAACCTCTTTCTTTCTACCTGTTTTCTGCCATTTAATTCTTTCCTTCTATTTTGAGAAGTCCCTTGAACTTCCTTAAATTTCTAGCGTACATAGCTATTTCTTCGTCTTCCTCGTCTTCATCTATTTCCTCATCACTTTCATCAACAAAAGAAGTGTTAGCTTTAAAAGCAGATTTTTTAGGTTTACCTCCACCTCCTCTGGATTTGAGAATAATCTCATAGTTGATAAGTGATCCCACCAAGGGGTTGAATTCCAGATGATTGAGATCTTTGGACTCCATAATGGCGGTGACTTGTGAGTCCCATTCCTTTGGTAGTGGCGAAGGATTTTCTTTACCTTCTCACTTTGTCGACATATGCTTTCCAAGGTTGCCTAATCCATTTATGATTTACGCTAAGCGATCAAGCATAGTTGAAATGGACTCACCTTCTTTCATGACAAACATTTCATAGTCATGAAGCAATATGTTGATTTTGTCTCCGGACTTGGTTGGTTCCTTCATGGGTGATCGAAGTCTCTCCCACATTTCTTTACGCTGGTACGAGTTAACTCGGTTTCTTTCCTCGGTGTGAGGCGTAATAGATTAGCTTCATCGCTTTAGCGTTGATGTAAGCTTACTGCGATCATTGTCATCGTATTCGGCTCTGTTTTAACTCACCATTTTCTTTTAACGGTGGTTGTGGACGAAGATAATTATCTTCAATATTCTACTCCTCGTTAATGATGTGGTACTTCATAGGATTTTTCAAGAAGAATAATTAGTACCATTAAATAAAGGAGGCGATTATTAGTATTACCTTCTTCCGCTAAGTTATTGTGTGCCATCCCGAATATACGCTTTCGATACCAATTGTAAGTGATCTAGAAGGGGGGGTTGAATAGATCTTTAAAATTCTTTGAGAATTTCTACAAGAAAATCAGAAGTTAAAACACACAAAAACAAATTTGATAAACTTAATTGAAAATTGTAGGGAAGAAGTTCAAACACTTATTTTTATAGAGGTTCGGTGCTAAGACCTACGTCCTCTACCTAAGCTCCTACTTAGGATTTTGCCAATCACTTTATTGCACACTTTGTAGTTGAGTGTGAACTTTTTACAATGCTACTTGACTTCCGGCTCAAGCTACCTTACAAACGATTTGTCTTACGGCATAAATCCTACCTCACACGTGACCTTCCACTCGTCGCTCAAATTGTAAAAGAAATATAGTAAAGATTGAAGACCAAGTGCTCAAAACAATAGAGTAACAAAATAATAGCAATAGTGAGCAATTTGAAGCAATAGAAGAGTATTTAGACTTGTGGAACTTGTATCTACTCTTCTTCCATCATCCTCTATTTATACTTGAAGAAATATAGCTGTTGGAGCTCTTCTAGCCGTTGCTTGATTTGTTATAGCCATTCCTTGATAATCTCCATTCCATTTTTGGCTAATAGAACCGTTGGAGTTGATTTGGTGCAACCACAAGTCGACTTTTCGAATGTATAAGTCGACTTGTTTCAACCATTTACGTAAATATTGTAACTCCGCTCTCCAATAAGTCGACTTGTCCCATGTAAGTCGACTTGTCGTCCTCGATAAGTCGACTTGTGTATGATAAGTCGACTTGTATTGTTATATCTCCATGTAAGTCGACTTGTATTGACTTCAATGGTAACATCCAACCAAATCCTCTATAATCCTTATGTTTTATGCCATTTTCTCTTAAAAGGCAACTCCCATCTTGATTCTTTAATGATTAAACACTTGCTCTTCTTGATTTGCACAACTCTTTCATTGAATAGTACCTGAAATAATTTCTTAACTAATTCTAGATATTTTATTATTATCAAAACATAAAGGGATTTAATTTGTCAACCACCATTGGTCCAACATCTCTTTCCACGTTTTCTTCTTCTTCCTAGCTTCTCTCACGACTCTCTTCTCTTCTTTCTTTCTTCCCTATGTTTTTCTCCTCTCTTCTTTTCTTTTGACGATTTCTTCTTTTCTTCTTTCTTATTCTTCTAATTCCAGTCCCTTTTGTTTTGTCTTTCTTCCCATTTTGCCCCTCATTAAACTAGGCTTTCCATATTTACCCCTCCTTTCTTTTAACATAATAACTACTTAGCCTATTATACACCATATTAATTCTAACTAAATTCTAACGCTTCATTCTAATTTCTAATTTCTAATTTTTATTCATACTTGCTAATTTAATGACTCAAATCTAAAAATCATAAAACAATTAAATCAAGAATAAATAGTAAAAAAATCGAGGTCTAACATTATTAGTATTTGAATTTTGATAATATATCTATTATTATTTGACATCATCGAAAAGGGTAAATTAGCTCGAGGTTTAAGTTTAAGGATTTTGATGATAACTATACAATTTTTCAAAAATCAATTCAAATTTATTTCTTTATATAAGCAATGATATAGTTCTTAAAAGGAAATAAAATCATGAAATAATTGTTTTCTTTTCTACATGAACCATCTTCATAAACTTACCTTTTTAGAAATGATTCCATGACATTCGGAAGGATCATACTAATTCGAATAATTAGATCTGGAAGCCTTGATAGAATGCTCTTCTTAACGTCTAAATTTCAAAGATTTCAGCAAAGATGATTTCAAAGATTAAGCAATGGCTAGTTGAAGAAATTGTTTACTTAAAGAAGAACCATTGCATTTGCGAACAACACACGAGACTTGCAAAATATCTTAAAGCATCATTATTCTTGAAAGTTATATCAAACTCTTTATGCTTTAGAAAATGATTTCACTCTATTAAGTGAGTCTGTTAAATGCTTCACACATTTCTTATTGAGAGCTTGTAAAGGCTAGCAAAATACTACTAGTGTGGAAAGTTAAAGAACCCTGAAAAATATATACTTGTGAGCTTAGAAAAGCTTGTCAAATTACTACTTGGTTTTTATATTGAAATACTCAAGTTGGATACTTGGGGACTGGATGTAGGCTTTATTATAAGTTGAACCAGTATAAATCTACTGTGTCATTTTCTCTCTCTTCCTTACCTTTAAATTTCTACAATATAAGTTTTCAAGAAGCCCCTTCAATTTTTCAATAGGCTCCTTTTTTTTTAATATATCGCAAGATGTTTCTTTTTTAGCATTAGCAGGATCCTATCAATTGAACAGGCTCTTTTTTTTAACACTAGCAAGATCATATTGATTAAAACGACACCTATCGCTTTGAGCATTAACAAGCTCCTTTCTATTTAAATGTTAACAGGATCTTTTCGAAAAGTTTATAAGACCCTTCTATTTATAAATTTATTTTGTTTAAGTAGGATTTTGTTGATTTAAAAGCATCTTGAATTTTTTTCCACATAATTCACCCCCTCTTGCATTTGTTTGCTTTATCAGTTTCAATCTCTAAACTCATGTTTCTTTGCTTGTGATTATATGGTTGGGGTGGTGCGCTGCTCGTGGTTTGCTTCTCTGTGATTTATAGTGTAGTGTGAGATGCATCTTCTCCCTATTTCTCTGTGATTTAAACAAGTTTTTTATTGTTTGTTTAGCAATGTTAAAGAATATTAAATATATTATTTACAAAATCTATTTATATAGGTATGAAACTAGTATTATAGGCATGGACACATTGTCTGTTGTGGTGGAGTAAAGGTAATATATGGTCCCCCATAACTTATTATTTGTCTTTTTGTCGCTCTTTCTTAGTATGTTTATGCCTTGTACAATACTAGAGATGGTCCTTTAAGAATGTTATAACACATTCTTCTTGTGATTTATATCTATGAATGTATATATTATTGTATCTTTTCGACATATTACTATATCTTTTTGTGATGTATACTTTTCTAGCTATCACATAAAAGAAGGCTAACATTCTAAGATTTCCTTTTCAATGCTTTCACTTTTTAAATCCCATTAAATAACTTTGATGGTCATTGCCATTGATATATGTTTTGTGAAGGATTAATTTAGTATGTGTTGAATAGTTTGGTCATTTTCATAAATTTGTTTGATATGAAATACATTTCTTATTAGTAGTCTTGTTAGGCCCTGATCTTGGAACCCAACTCTCGGAGTCATAAAAAAGTGTGCAAACACATTTCTTGCAATATCCCACTACCACATGATACATACCCAAACATTCAAGCATATTTAAGTACATATCCTATGATAATGACATGTTAGAGCAAAAGCAGAACCAAATTATGCATGACATCATCTAACATAATTGGAAATCACTAAATTTTAAAACCATTATGAAGTGAATCACACGTTAATACAGCACTTGGAAAACAATATTAGAATGCACGAGAAGGGGGGGTTGAATTGTGTATTCCCCTTTTTTATAAATCTTTTTAGAACTATTTGTTAGAAATAAAATTCTTTACAGAATTTTTATAGATTTTGATTAATCAAACTTTTCAATACTATGTATATACAAAGTAAGTAATGATAAAATTTGAAACTAAAATAGAGATAGAGAGTAAGAGTAGTAGACACGAAGATTTATCCTGGTTCACCTCAAATCGTGGGCTACGTCCAGTCCTCAGAGTTTCTTTTGAGATTTCACTATCTCTTCAATCGTTACAAGTATTCTTTCACGAGCCTCTTCAGGTCTCTACAACCAGTATTCTTTCACACTTAGCCTCTGCAGCTATCATTCAACTTTTCTTCTCGGAAAATATTTGAACACTCATTCTGAGAAAAATAGCACTCATTAAATCACTTTTACCGTAGTAATTTTCTCGCTATTTTGTGTAAGTATCATGCGTATGTAACTTTTGTAACTCTTTGTGTATATCACTTTTTGTAACTTTGCAATCTTGACTTGACTTGTATTTATAGCCTTCGTCTTCAATTGCTTCTTGATTCTTGAATCTTTAAAAGCAGTTAATCAGTTGAGTTACAGTAACTAACTTGAACGACTCTTGCGTCTTCTTCTTTTTACTGCGTCTAAATACGCTTTTGTATTTGCGTCTGCGTCTGCGTGCTTTGCATCTGCGTCTGCGTCTGCGTCGCTTTGCATCTGCGTTTAAATCGCTTTGCATCGAGTCTGCGTCGTGTTCGACTTGATTATTTCAACTTCGTGCGTATGCGAGTTCGTCTATGTCCGACTTGATTATTTCAACTTCGTGCGTATGCGAGTTAAATGCGTGTCCGACTTAATCATTTTGTTTTTCTTTGTATTTGATCTCTTTTGTTATACATCATAATCATATTTATGCAAAGTCATTTTGACTTAACAATCTCCCCTTTTGAGTATAACAAATTATATACAAGAAAAGAAAACAAAATTCTGAGATGTTGCAAAAGTAAAACAAAACTTATCTTCTTCCTTTCTTCATCTCTTTGTGGTCACACCTTCTTTATCGAACATCCTCTCCTATTACATTCATTTCTTCTTTCTGATCTCACCTTATTTTTATAATAAAAATGATTAATGATTCTGGCTCTTGGCCATTCTCGCTATCATCTTTTTCAGATCATTCACCGTCTCCTCCATGTCGTTGAGTTCACCACGTAATCTGCTAACTTCATTTGGTGGATCATTCGATGAGGAGGCTTGATCAACATCTGCTGATGGAGGAGTGAAGGGAATTGAGGTAGTGTAAGCATCAGAGGATGGAATGTAGTCTTCATTGATCTCAAAGGTAGTTGGACGAATGAACGTTTCAACTTCAGGAAGATTTAAGTCAAAAGGAACAGGCAGCATCAGCAACTGTCTTCCTTGCAGGGGTAATGCTTGTGTTTGTATAGACAGTGTATTAGACAAAGGGCTAATACGTAGAATTGTCTGAACAAGGAACTCAATAAATGTTCTCGTTCTTATTCTTCCCCCTACTGGACAGTCTTCCTCCTTATTAGTATAGCTGCAGCTTGCTTTTTTTGGATCTTGTTCAGAAGCGCATGCCTTATCAATTCTTCGTACTTCTTCTGCAATTTGATCTGCGGACAGATCATCACTGGCATCATCTTCAGGAAATAATTTTGACTTCCCCTAGTCAAATTTAGTGGATATCTTGGTTGTATATCTGGTGCAACCATTATATTTGTGTTTTCTGTGTTTGGGAAAATAGTACACGGATGGCAGGGACGTTTTGAAGGATATGGCATAGAAGCAGCAAACCCCAAAGTATCGTAGAAGATCTTTTTTTCTTCTTTGAGTAACTGCCATGTGTTACTATTAATCTCCATAGGCCGTACCACAGCTACTATCTTCTTCACTGGTTGAACACCGATTGCAATAGCAGTCCTTTGTCTAGTAACTACTTCCACCATTTTGATCTTCAACTTCTGTTTCCTAAAAAACTTATGGTAGTTACATACCATCAGACACGATTTATCATCATCCGAATCTGATACTGTTGTTGCTTCTTGATGTGCTTCAGTAGGAGTCACCTGAACCGGGCTTTCCACTACTGGCTCCTCCTATTGAGCAATAGGTGTTTCCTGAACCGTGCTTTCTTCCACTGGTTCCTCTTGTTGAACAATAGGGGTTTCCTGAGCGTATCTTGCTTTCGGTTCTGTTTCTTCTCGAACAGCATCAATAGTTTCTTTCTGTTGACTAACTTCCTCAGCAGTTGAAATGTTCTTCTTTCGACTAACCTTCTTAGTCTTTTCTTACCTTGATCGGTCTTACCGATTTCTTTCTTTGGAGATTTTCCTCTCTCAGATTTTGATTTTCTCTTCCTCTCAGTCTCTTTGGTTTTTCTGGCCGTATCATCTTCCAGAATAGAGACTAAGGATCTTGTGGCTCTGGGTGCACAAGATTTAGAGGTTTCTTCTCGAGTCTATTCTCTAGCAATCTTTTCTTCTTGTTTCCTCAGAGTCCTAATCCTTGGTGATCTCTTTGCTTTCTTCACGACTTCGCTCAAAAGACTTTCTCCTCGTCTTTTTGGCGCACTTTGTTCTGTCCTCTGGGATTGGCTTTCTTTGAGATGAGGACTCGCCTGTTTCATGAGAGGTCTTCCTAACACTCTCCTTAGTTCATCTGCAGGCGATCTGGTACTCACTGGAGATTGAGAACTTGGAGCGGGAGTCTTCTTCAATACGCGCTCCCCCTCAGTTCTTGACTTCCTTGAAGAGTCGGCTTGGTCTTTGTCTACTGTGCTCAGACCCATTCGCCGTATTGTGTGTGCATCGATCTTGCTCTTCACAGGAACAATTCTTTTATTTCCTTAGTGCGAGCGAATACGATTCTCAAAATCCTCATGAAGCATACCATAAGGATAACTAGATGATTCCTTTATCCCTTAATCATATAATGAAGGATCAAGAAAGGTAGATCTATGGGATTTCGATTGATGGGTAGAACAGACATTGTTCATCGAGTGGTCACCAAATGTCTTGAACCAACTCGGGTAGAATGCAATTAAACAAAATTGCGTGAAGCACCCTAGCCTTTGGAATCAAATTGGATGTCTTCCTCTCCCATGGATCATTTGTGCCATATAGTTGCCTTCTAATATCTTCCTCTTTTATACCGACTTGGGACATCCATCCGGCTTTGGTAGACAGTTTCTCACCAACCGATGGACAATCGATCACCTTCTTTATAAGCTCCTTTATCACAACAACAGATATTCTATCTACAGAAGATACGATGGTGTTGTCTATTAGTTGAGCGTTCTTCCAAAACTCATATACCTCATTGGTGTATACAGGTTCTTGCATCTGGAAGAAGTTTCTCCAACCAGCTCTTATGATTTCTAGTTCTACATCCATGCCGTCTCTTCTTAGTGACTCAAAGTTCACATGTCTTCCATAAATCATAGCTGTTTCCATTGTGTAAAGCAAAAACTGTCTTATTCAGTCTACTTGTAGGATTATAGTCCGATGAGTTCTAGAATCATTAAGAACCTCGATATTATCAGATTTTTCCCTCCAAAAATCTTCCTTGTGAGAGAAGTTACCAGCTGTAACTCACTGTAACTAACGTCGTTAGTTTTGACGTTACTTTAGTCCTGACCGTTCACTTAACATAACCATGTTAAGATTGCGTCTTATCTTCGGAACCATTCTTCACTCGGTGGTTTAGTGAAGATATCGCCACCAAGTTACATTTCAATGAGCGTAGAAGCACCACTTTCCTCTGAACATAATCTCTCGAAGTGATGTCGACTTCAATATGCTTCACCACTGGAATTTGAATTGGATTCTTTGATAGATTGATTACACTTGGTGTTGTCGCAATAGATTGGAATCTCCTCTTCTTGAACTGAATAGTCTTGAGTTGATACTTAATCCTAGCGTCGTAGCGACAACTTCGGCGGACATATATTACGCTTCGGCGATTGATGGAGTAATTGAGCTTTGTCTCTTGCTTGACCGGAGACTAGATTTCCTCAAGAAAGTGACATCCTCCACTTGTGCTCTTCCTTTCGATTCTATCTACGGCATAGTCCGCATCGCAATATCCGATTAACTGAAATCTTTACCTTTCTCAAACATTAAGCAAAGATCGGTAGTACTGCGAGATATCTCAAAATTCTTTTAACAAAGAATAAAATGAGACTCTCTAGGATCGGCTTGAAATCTTGCACACAAGCATACTTGAACAAAATATCAGGTCTACTTGCTGTAAGATCTGATGAGGCGATCATCCTCTATATAGGGTTTGATCCACCTTCTTACCAAGTTCGTCTTTCGACAAAAGGTTTGAAGGATGCATCGGAGTTGCCATAGGCTTCACATTATTCAAATCAAATTTATTCAACAACTCTTTCACATACTTTTGTTGATGAATGAAGATCTTCTCTTCGGTTTGTAACTTGCAACCCAAGAAAGAACTTTAACTCACCCATCATACTCATTTCAAATTCTTTCTTCATTAGACTCTCAAACTTCAAGACAACTCTTTTGAAGTAGCACCAAAATGATATCATCAACGTAGATCTGTCTTAAGATAAAATCATTATAAAATTCTTCCTAAGAGCGTCTTATCAACTTGACCTCCTCTGAAATCATTTTCTATTAAAAGGTACTCAGACGATCATACCAAGCTCTAGGAGCTTGCTTGAGCCATATAAGGCTTTATGAAGTCTATAGACATAGTCGGATTTTAACATCTTGAAGCCGGTGGTTGTTTCACATACACCTCTTCATCTATAAAGCCATTCAGAAATGCACTCTTCACATCCATCTAAAACAACTTTATATCATGACAGACCGCATATGCCAACAAAATCCTTATAGCTTCAAGTCTCGCTACTGGAGCATATGTTTCATTGTAGTCTATCCTTCTTGCTGATTATAGCCTTGTGCTACTAATCTAGCCTTATTTCGACTCACTCTTCCTGATTCGTCTAACTTATTCTTAAAAACCCATCTGGTTCCTATAATGGATTTCTTAGGTGGTTTAGGAACTAAGGACTAGACGTTATTCCTAGTAAATTGATTCAGCTCCTCTTGCATGGCTAACACCCAAGCTTCGTCTTAAAGAGCTTCCTCAACCTTCTTAGGCTCTACTTCAGAGATAAAAGCTACATTAGTTTCTCTTCTAAATCTGGACCTTGTCCTAACTCCTTCTGAGGTCTCACCGATAATTAACTCTTCTGGATGAGAATTTTTATACTTCCAATTTCGTCTTAGTTCAATAGTTTCTGGAATATCCTCAATTTTGTTCTCATGAGTGTCTGATGAAGGAGTTTCTGAGGTATCATCTGAGTTCTTTGAAGGATCTTCATTCTTTATGTCATCTTCCTTATGGGGTTGAGGCTATCATCAAACTTGACATGGATGGTCTCTTCAACAGTCTTTGAAGTAAGGTTGTAAACTCGAAATGCCTTAGACGATGATGAGTAGCGCAGAAAGATTCCTGGATAGGTCTTCGAATCGAAGTTATCCAATAGCTCTTTCGTATTCAGAATGGAACATTTGTACCCGAATGGACGAAAGTAAGATATGCTTGGTCTTTTTCCATTCCATAACTCATAAGGAGTCTTCTTCAACATGGGTCGCAACAGAATTCTATTCTGAATATAGCATGCTGTATTCACAGCTTCTGCCCAGAAATACTTAGGAAGATTCCTCTCATATAGCATGGTCCTTGCCATCTCTTGAATTTTCCTATTATTCCTTTCAACAACTCCATTCTGTTGTGGAGTTCTAGGGGCCGAGAAGTTGTGGGAAATTCCATTCTCCTCACAGAATACTCTAAACTTCTCATTTTCGAACTCTCCACCATGGTCACTCCTGATACTGGCTATGGACATTCCTTTTCCATTCTGTAACTTTCTGGATAAGGTTCTAAAGCACTTAAAAGACTCATCTTTGTGTGATAAGAATAATATCCAACAAAATCGAGTAAAGTCATCAACAATAACAAGTCCATATTTCTTTCTGCCAAGACTTATTGTCCTTGTTGGACCAAATAAATCCATATGTAACAATTCTAAAGGTCTCGATGAGGTTACAAAACTTTTAGAAGAAAAAGAAGTTTTAACTTGTTTTCCTTTCAAACAATTTTCACAGAAAAATTCTTTGTCAAAACTTATCTTTGGCAAACCTCTTACCAAATCATGTTTTACTAATTTTGAAATATGTTTCAAAGAGACATGACCTAGCTTTTTATGTTGGATTAGTCTTTCTTCTTCAGAAGAAAGAAAACATGAAATATTTTGACTTTGAAAATCTTCTAAACTGATTTTGTAAAGATTGTTTCTTCTCTTGGCAGAGAAAAGTATAGACCCATCTTTGTTTCTGACTTCGCAAAGATTTTGATTGAATGTAACTGTGAAACCAGAATCACACAATTGACTGACGCTAATCAAGTTATGCTTCAGACCATCAACAAGCAGTACATTATTTATGCATGCAAAGGAATCTTTACCTATTTTCCCGATTCCAATAATTTTGCCTGCTGGTTGTCTCCGAAAGTTCTTGATCCTCCTTCTTATTTGAAGGTCTAGGAACATAGACTTTCTTCCCGTCATGTGTCGTGAGCATCCTTTGTTTAAATACCAATGGTGCTTGCCGTATCTTCCAAGGAAGGATATCTGCGGAGAAACTATTTTATTTTTGGTACCCAAATTTTCTTGGGTCCTTTACGGTTAGTAGTATGTATATGATGTGATCTTTCATGCATATAACTAGGACGTTGATTAAAATGGATTATCCTATAACTTCCTTTTGAAAGATGTATTTTTACGAGGCGGGTCTTGTTTCTGTAAACCCTAATCGGTCTTATCACTCGGATGTCTACATTTTCCAAGCATTTCATTCATTTTCTTTGTACTTTCTGTGAAAGTAGCTAAATCAACTGATAAATTCTTAATCCTTAGTTTAAGTTGATTGATCTCTTCTGATCTGTCTACAAATTTCTTTTTATCTTCTAATTGTTTCTTTAATCAAATATTTTCTCTCTCTATTACCTCAGTATGTCTAATATTTTCTACATACTTTTTCTTTAACAGCTTGTACTGTTTGAGAATAGTATGAGAATCTTCTAAGATTACGAGTATGCATCATGCAAATTATCGTAGTCAGATTTTACCTCCTCATCACTATCTTCCTCGGCCATCAGGCAGATGTTCGCATGTTCTGATGACTCGGAACCTGTATCTGATTCAGATGAATCTAGGTCCTCCCAAGTTGTCATCATGCTTTTCTTACCTTCTCTACTCTTCTTTGGTTTCTTCTTGAGAGTAGGACATTCGGACTTATAGTGTCCAGGCTGATTGCACTCGTAGAAGATAATAGAAGACTTCTCTGGTTTAGCTTCATCTTTCCCATTCTTTCTGAATGTCTGGTTCCCTCTGGACTTCTTCTTCCACATGCGTCTTATCTTTCTGGAGATGAAAGATAATTCGTCATCTTCATCACTTGACTCTGATTCTGATTGGTTGGAGTTGTCATCCTTTGATTCTTCAATTTTCAACGCTTTTGATGACTTCCTCCTTCTTTGAGTCTTATGATTCTTCTGTCCGGCCTTCAGTGCTATCGACTTGTCCCGCTTGGGCTTGTCTTCAGCGTTGAGTTCAACTTCATGAATCTTCAAAGATCCTAGCAACTCATCCAGCTTTAACACGCTCAAGTCTTTGGCTTCTTGCACCGCAGTAACTTTAGGTCTCCATCTCTTAGGAAGACTTCTTAGAATCTTTCGAACATGATCTTGATTGTTGTATGTCCTTCCAAGAGCTTTCAATCCATTGACAATTGTTTGAAATCTTCCAAACATTTGATCAATAGATTCTTCATCTTCCATCCTGAAAAGTTCATATTGATGCATAAGAATACTTATCTTGGATTCTTTAACTTGGCTTGTGCCTTCGTGAGCAATGGACAATGTGTCCCACATCTCTTTTGCAGTGTCGCATCCATGGACTTTGTCGTACTCGCTTCTGCTTAGGGCACACATCAAGAAAAATTTCGCCTTTGAATTTAGCTATATTCTTGCTTTCTGATCAGCCGTCCATCTGTTTCGTGGAATAGAATTACCTTCTTCATCTACAGGTATATAAGGTCCGTTCTCTATTACATCCCAAAGGTCGACATGAGTAGATTCGATGGATAGTTGCATCCTATCTTTCCAGTAGTGATAGTCTTCTCCGTTGAATGCTGGAGGTCTAGTGACTGAGGCTCCTTCAGCGATGTATACATATGACTCCGCCATTATCTTTAATCCACACTTCGCCAAAGTGATTCTTGGATACCTTGCTTTGATACCAATTGAAGTGAATCACACATTAATATAGCACTTGGAAAATAATATTAGAATGCACGAGAAAGGGGGTTGAATTGTGTATTCCCCTTTTTTATAAATCTTTTCAGAACTATTTGTTAGAAATAAAATTCTTTACAGAATTTTTATAGATTCTGATTAATCAAACTTTTCAATACTATGTATATACAAAGTAAGTAATGATAAAATTTGAAACTAAAATAGAGATAGAGAGTAAGAGTAGTAGACACGAAGATTTATCCTGGTTCACCCCAAATCGTGGGCTACGTCCAGTCCTCAGAGTTTCTTCTGAGATTTCACTATCTCTTTAATCGTTACAAGTATTCTTTCACGAGCCTCTTCAGGTCTCTACAACCAGTATTCTTTCACACTTAGCCTCTGCAGGCTATCTGTACAACTTTTCTTCTCAGAAAAATATTTGAACACTTTGTTACAGAAAAATAGCACTCAGCTAAATCACTTTTTCAGGTAGTATCTGTACGTATGTAAATTTTGTGTAAGTATCTGTACGTATGTAAATTTTTGTAAGTATCTGTATTTATGTACGTATGTAAATTTTTGTAACTCTTTGTGTATATCACTTTTTTGTAACTTTGCAATCTTCGAATTCGACTTGTATTTATAGCCTTCGTCTTCAACTGCTTCTTGATTCTTGAATCTTGAATCTTTAAAGAAATGGTTAATCAGTTGAGTTCTGTAACTAACTCGAACTGACTCTTGCATCTTCTTCTTTTCTACGTCTGCGTCTGCTTTTGTATCTGCGTCTGCGTCTGCGTCTGCTTTGCATCTGCGTCTGCGTCTGCGTCTGCGTCTGCTTTGCATCTGCGTCTACGTCTGCTGTGCATATGCGTCTGTGTCTGCGTCTGCTTTGCATCTGCGTCTGTGTCCGACTTCAGTTATTTTAACTTCGTGCGTATGCGAGTTAAATGCGTGTCCGACTTGATTATTTCAACTTAAATGCGTATGCGAGTTAAATCGTGTCCGACTTAAATGCATTTTGTTTTCTTTGTATTTGATCTCTTTTTTTTATACATCAAAATCATATTTATGTAAAGTCATTTTGAATTAACAATCTCCCCCTTTTTGAGTATAACAAATTATATATAAGAAAAGAAAACAAAATTTACAGATGTTGCAAAAGTAAAACAAAACTTATCTTCTTCCTTTCTTCATCTGCTGTGGTCACACCTTCTTTGTCTGACAATATATAGAAAGTATGCACAATGCATGTTCAATGACAATTCCAGGGTACTCTATTGCGATCCTTATTAACAAATCATTCGGATATCAAAGCCCTCATTAATGTCATTTGTATTTCTAAATTGGACCATAATAAAGTAAATGTGAAATCCATTACAAACTTAATTGGACACTTCAGATTTTCTATCCATATAATTTCGGGTCAACTTTGCATAATTAATCTGATAGGATAAATGACAAAATTAAGTAACACTTCCTTCTTAAAAGTTGTTCTACAGTATCTTAAGTTTCTAACGCCTTCAAAATCATTCAATTTGATTAAGCATTTAATGAGTTATGCACAAAATACCACAGACTGTGCATATTTGAACTTTTGGCTAGCATATGATCATACCCTCCACTTGTTCAACTCATATCTTTCAGCTCAGACATACAAAAATTTCAAAATTTATACCAATTTAAAGCTAAAAGAACAAGCTACAACTTTGGTGAATACACCTTAGTCTAATTCGGCTTATATCAATATAGTTTATTCAATAATCACAGGATATGATTTCTGTCCCTGACTGTGCTTCAGCTTAAGCTACAACTCACTTACTTGCCAATTTTGAAAATCATAAGGTCAGAATTAAAATTCGATATCTTCACAAAAATTGTAAAAATATTTCTCTAGTTTATTATGAATTAAAAATAACTCATTCTAAAATATACATCTCAAGTTATAATTAGAAAACTGAAGCATGATCATGAAAATTTCCAGTTCAGAATATTCCAGCAGACCTCCACACTTTCATCCTATAAATCAATTTCAAATCAATTCAGATAACTCTAAATTTTTATGGAGAGAAAGAAAAATGTCTTAGAAATCCATTGGTATAAGTTTCATATTATTTGGAGTTCGGATGAAAGAGTTATAGGCAAAAGATTGATAGCTGTTCAATTAAAAACTCAAGATTTTAACCCACACATATAAATCATCAACTTTTCTCTCTCTATCACGCCATCTTCGTCTTTTCCACCAACCCAGATCATTTTTTTTCACTCTTCTTCCTCTCTTCCACTTACCCTATCATCTTTAAGTTATACCCTCTCATTGTCTCTTTCATTTTCAATTTATCTTATGCCAAAACTACTCAAAATACAACATTAGTTATAAATACCAAAACTAGATTTTACTATTCATCATCTTCTTCACTGAACCCATTTTTTTTCTTCTTCTCATTCTTTTTCCAACTTAATCACCTCTAAACATCTATTATACTTGTTTATACTCATTGAAACTTCCAAACAATTTAGAAATAATTCTAAACTTCTACATTATAAATTCAAACCCTCATTTTCACTCTCTTACACTACTGTAATTTTCCAACTCTCATACTTTCATCAGATGCACAACTCTTGTTTTCCAATTCTTATACTATAATCAGATGGATGCTCTTTACATCCTTTAACACATTTCACTACACTGATTCCTATCATAGCTCAAAAACATCCATAACCGATCAAAATATAGGATTTCACACTAACACCAAAAACAGAGCATATTTCGTGAAACAAATTCCAACACTCTCTTTTTTTTTCTTACCCATTTACAGCAAAAACCTCATTTCAACATAACTTTGCATCTACATACATTTACCCTTAATACTGCATCATTTAAACTTGTCTCGTAAATCCAAACTCATTCAACTCACCTCGGTAACACTTTATAACTTTTCCATGCATGAACAGTGAAAAACTATGACAGAAACACATATGTCTCAGTCCAGAATCCATTTAATTCAATTGAAAACAATTCCTAATTCTCTCCTCATCTAAAATATTCAATACCGCAAACTCATTGTCTCCAACCTATGCATGCATGTATATGTTTACATTAGAGAATGAACATAATCAGATCTACTTACTAGTTTCAATTATTCCAAGCAGTAATAATAACTCAGACAACCAATAAGAGCAACTCAATGTTCAATGACGGAGAAAATCAAGCAAAGAATATTTCAGATGATCCAAAGCTATTGTAACTCTTCCTAACCAAAAAAACATAATAATACGTGGGTTCATTGCACGTCCTTCACTTGTGCTATTGTCTCTCCACCAATTCACCATTTGTCACAATAGCAATTTGTTATCTGTCATATATGTATTGTTGCCACATGTCACTACATAATTGGTCCAAATTTTAGTTTTTTTTTAATTTTCTAAAATTCACTAAAAATTTCAAAATAATTAGATTATTCTCCATATAAATTTTCAACTAAAAAATAATTCACCAAAAATTTCTAAAATAACCAAATATACCAATTTTTTTTGACAATTTCTAAAATTCACCAAAAATTCTGAAATAATAATAACACTCTCTAAATAAATTTTAACATAAATAAAAATTCAAAATTTTCATTTATGAACCAATTTACCCGGAAATGCCAAAGAATGTATGCACAATCATATGAGTGTACAAAATAAATATGTATGTTTCAATTTATGCATGACGTGTATTTTCTTAATTTCACAATATTTTCCATAATTCACAATTATGGCCCAAAAATAGGTAACGGGATGTTACATTTCTTTAACTTCAGAACAGATTTTGGGAAACCTCAAACTGGAATCACAATTTGACTTCTTCAGAACATTTGTTTCCCCTTTGTCTTAAGCTTCTAATAGATACCCAAATTCCATCCAGAAATTGAAAGTCTTAGGGACTGAATTAAAATTCTATTCCTTTATATAATTGTAAGCTTCATGTCTCTAGTTTATTTAGAAACAAAAATCATCTTATTCGAAGCTCTACAGGTCAAGATACCATCAAAATACCAAAGTATGTTCAGTAAAATATCCGATTCATACTCTTCCAACCAATACCCTTATTTTGATTCAATCAATCCATTTTAATTCAACATAAAAAGCTATAAAATTTCATGGAGAGGTATGAAGATGTGTTATGAATCTAATGGTCTAAGAATCACTTCGTTTGGAGGTCGGATAACAAAGTTATGACCGAAAGAATCAAACAAGGTTTCATCCTCAATCATATTGAACCTGTTTCGGAAAAAATCGCATAACTTTCTCCATAGATTTCAAATTAAGGTAATATTGGGATTGTTTCTAATATGACTTCTAGATCTACAACCTTCATGAAGACCTTGAAGATAGATTCTATCATCTAAAGGGAAATTGGACCAGAAGATGTAAAATAAACAGTACCCAAAAGAAGTTTATGAATAGTGCATAAAAGATGTTTAACAATTGGCATAACTTTATCTAGAGATATCATATGAAGTTTATTCATAGGTATTTTGAAAGAGGAATTCAAGATATATAACTTTTGTAAAGGCCTTAAAGATAGATTTTATCATCTAAAGGGTCAAAATGGGACCAGAACATGTAAGATAAACAGAACCTAGAAGAAGTTTTAGTTTAAGACCTATTTCGAATGATTAGCATAACTTTCTCTAGAGATATCTAATCAAATTCATTCTTAGATGGTTTGAAAGAGGAATTCAAGATGGTTTGAAAGAGGAATTCAAGATCTACAACTTTTATAAAGACCTTGAAGAAAGATTCTATCATCTACAGGGTCAAAATTAGACTAGAATATGTAAGATGAACAGTGCACATAAGATACACGTCATCACCAGAAGGTACACGTCATCACCAGAAGGTACACGTCATCACAAGAAGATACACATTATTACTAGAAGAGACACATCATCACTAGAAGATACACGTCATCATAAGAAGATATACATCATCATCAAAAGATACAGTTTATACTCCTGAGCATCTCAAATTATAAGGATCATAACTTTCAACTCTGATGTCCAAAAATTTCATATTATATACGGTTGGAATGCTAGAAAGACAAACTACAATTTCTAGAAGATAAATTTATCTAATTCAACCTAGATTAATCCAGATTTTCCTTTGAAGTCAAAATACAAATTTTCCCCCTATGGAAGACTTGAAAATTTGCACTGTGCAAATTTTGAATGTCCTGAGCATAACCATTCAACTACCAAATTAATTTCATTAAACTCTCAAATCTCAATTCATTTGTCTCATCACATTCAACTGCATCTGATTAGTCACAATTCCTATCTTTCTTTTCCATAACATCTCACTTATGTATATATATATATATATATATATATATATATCAACAATTCATGTTCCAAAATCATCAACTCAAGTTGATGACTTCTTCACGTATATCTAATTTTAGCTCACATCATCCTTACACCATTCATATTTCATTAGCATCAAAAGATTACAGTTTTACAAATCTTTAACGGTATTTCAAGCCACAATGCATCATCTTCTCAAAATCTCAAATTACAAAAGATTCTTGAACAAATAAACTTGAAATGCGACAAAAACATTATGCTTTCCCAAAACCAACTCAAAATACAAAAATAAGCAATTTGAAGAAATTCCCTTAGACTCTTGCTCACTTGATCTCTTAGCTATCACCTGAAGAGGGGACAAAAGGGAGTAAGCTTGAAAGCTAGTGGATAACAAGTTTATAATGGAGAATTAGCAAAATCATTGAAAAGCTCATTTCTTATAGAAAATTTTTGTTGAATTTATAAAATGCATAGTTCTCAAATTTTCAAGTCTAGCTCAAAACTCATAATTACTCATCATCTCATAAACATATCACATACATTTCACCATCAAGCATAACACTCAATGATGCACCATTCTTGACAGTTTAGAGATGTAATGAACAAATAAATGGCTCGAGAGTTTCATGAAACAAAATGAAAAAATCAAATTTACACCGTGAACAAAAAGAGTTTGATTTCTTAGGATCTCGTTGCCTTAAGCGGGTAGTTGGGAGAAGGCTATAGGTCAACGTGCACTTGACTAACGAAACAGATTCCTCTCTTGCCCAGACAAAAGCACATATTCATGCTCAAATCATTTCATCATATGCTCATACTTTCATGTTCTTTTCGTTTATACAAAATGTCTTGACATATTTCAAGGCATAGCATGAATATTTCCAAACCATTTTCGATTTCATCATCAAAATTCATACCAATATGTAGCAATTTCTCAAATTACTCAAAAACATTAAAAGCAACATTTTTGAACTGATTGAAATCATTTTATTTTCTTGATTTAGAAAAGCATTAGTGGCTCATAACTCCATTATAAACATGTAACCCACTTAATTTCCTTGCTTAACGACTTGCTCAAAATGCATTTTCTCTTGTTCCTCTTACCTTTTTTGATACCCTTTATACAATAACAAAAATCCCATTCAATAGGGTTCAATTGAAAATCTCACAAAGCACAATCACTAAAATTGGTTCTAGAATACTTAAACCCATACATTTTCTAAACTCCATAAACTAAAATCCTTCCAAAAATTCAAAAGATTTAAAATGTTCTTACCTTAATTCTTCACCAAATGAAGAGATCTTTGGCTCAAATGGAAGCTCTTCTCTTCCTCTACCTTTTTCTCTTCTTGAACCATTTCAAAATCTCTCTCAAAAGCTAAGAAATGAAGAAACCCTAACTCAACTCTTTTCTTTTCTCTCAACCACCGAAATTCTCTTCTCTTTCTTTTTTATTTTCTCTTCCTCTCTCTCAAATCAGGTTTTTCCTTCTCTTAAATGCAAGACTACATTTCTTTCTTCCATTTCTACCCTTAATGAGCCCAAAAAGTCTATTTTACCCTTCCTTATAGGCTTATGTTCTTTTAACCTTAAATGTTTTACCAAAAATACCTTTGAACATTCTTATAACCTTTACACTTTAATTCAATCAACCTATATCATATAATCTTTCTAACATCAACATAATAATTAACTCCACAAAATTTCATAAAGACCTCATAATTAATGTAAATCATACTTATTCATCAAGAAAAAAAATTGGGCGCCAACAAGTCTGGTATTAAAATTTTATCTTATAAACTATACTTTTATTTCCCTAATTGATACTATTATGTTATTAATAACTGTAATTTATTGAAAATTAATAAATTTATAATAGAACTTTTATCATTGCCCTAATCTAATAAGGTTACTATAACGTAGAAAAACGGTTAGACTTTATGTGCACTAGGATGTGATGATTTTTGGAGAATAAGAGCACTAAAAGTTAATAAAGTAGCAAATCTAATGTCCTTTACTCAGTGGTCTATTTATTCATAATAAAATATGAAATGCTAATCAAACTTAAGTATATACTTGTATAAAAAATATATAAAACTTTTTAACTATTTAACGTTCCTCTTCTCTTCCAAGTTTAAGTTTCCATTGAAGATTATTTTCATATCCACTATTCACAAGAAGGATAGGGAACCTGTAGTCCACACATAATAATGTTAGTTATTGTTAATTCTAGGATTAGATGAAGGTGAACCTAATAAATTATAGGCAACTACTGCAGAGGAAGAGGTTATGTTAAATTTCATTTTTGATAATGAGGGCTAAAGATATCCATTATTAAATTGGAGAGTGATATAGTTCTACTATCTTTGCATACATCCAATCCCAGTTATCTTTAGCAACATGAACTTAAGTTTTTTATCAAATTAAATGGGCCCAATGAGTTTAGAAGCTCTAAAAAGGATACCTAGGAATCTCCAAAAATGCTTTCTAATTTCTGTTGGATATATATTATAAGAATCCAAAACTTCTTCATGACTATTTTTAGAATAGTTAGCAATAATACAAACAAAATGATAACCAAATAATCTATATAGGCAACCAAATAAAGAACCATTGGCATAATATAAGGTTGATTACATAATGCCAATCATTGTTTTAGACTGCATAAATAAATGTCCTTAATCTTTTTACTTTTTTACTTAACAAATTAGTCTAAGTTAACATATTTTATGGAAATACATGTGAAAGAGATTTTATATTATTTTATATTTTTGCTCAATTAACCTTATTCAAAGTAGCTTGTATATAGGTTTGTATGTGATTATTTCCATAATGAAGATGTTGTGCATGATAAAGTTAAAGTAGATGTCAATGAAGAATAGTATAGTAATGATGGGGATGTAGGCACTTGTGATAATGAAATTAAATATGATAATGAAGTTGAAGGTGTAGACAATACATTTGATGTTTCAATTCGGATGGACACTTACCAATGGAGATTGATTATAGTGATTATGAAAGTTTCATTACTAGTAAAGTTTCATTGTTTTGTTTGTTTCATTTCTTTTATTTTCATTTTATTATATTGTTTAATTTTCTTTTAATTATTGTTTTGTTTTGTTTTATACTTAGCAATGGTTGTTATTTTATTTTATTTTATTTTAATTATTTCTTTTCATTTTCATTTTCATTTTCATTTTACCCTTTTATACCTTTGTGTTTCATTTTTCCAAGGAGATTGTACATAATATCAAATGGAATCTTCAATGAATTCAGACTTTGTCATTATTATTATTATTCAGGAAAGTACCAAAATATTCCTTTCACACTTTTTATGTTTATTTTGATATTATATTTTTCACGCTTCTATTATATATATTGGGGAAAACATACAAATTTAAGTATAGAGAGGGATAATCGAAATTTTGAAGAAAATTTCTAAATTTCCTAAGCTTATTATAATCTTTATAGTTTATTCTTTTCATTAAGATCTTCATTTAGTTAAAATTTATCCAAACGCTTTAGCTTCTTATTGATCATTCGTAGAATTAGTATGCAAAAGATGAAAGTTATAATATTCTTACTTTTATAAGTTATATTTTAGTAGTCATTGGGATAGTTAATTTAAATGAAAATATATATTATTTGTACATATGAAACCTATTTGTGAGATATTTAATCCCAAGTGCTTCATTGTTATAATTTTATATTCTCTCCAAAGTTCATAGAAGAACTTTAAAAGTTAAAACCATTCATTGTAAGCACATTAAAAAAGAAAAAGGATAGTAAAGTTATGACATTTGTTAGAGAGTGAGAACAATTATTTTGTGCCAATGAAATTATTATTTAAAGGACCTATGCTATGAATAACTAAGTTTTATATAATCTTGTTTGTATGAATTCCTTTCAATATTATTACCCTTTTAATTACCCCTTCCACACCTTTACCTATGCCTTATTATACTCTATTTAAAAGACCTTATGATTTTTGTTTTTTAGTTTACTTATGAGTGGTAGAGATGTGATTTTATTACAAGTTTATAGTTAAGAATCCTTTGATTTGAAAGTTTGTTATATTTTACACCCTAAACACTTTAAGTTAATTGAGTGAATCCTTTGTGAGAGTGTGAAATTTGTGCTTTTGATTTCAGAAAGATTATCATTGTGATTACAATTGATAATGGCTTATGAAAGTTGGTTTTAGGATAACTTGAGTTTAATTGTATGTTGATTTAATTTATGGATAGGTTGAGGTTGATATTGTACCGATCTTTTAAGTGTAACAATTTGGATTATGACTTACTTGAGGATAAGCAAAGGTTTAAGTATGGGGATGTTTGATAAATGCTTAATAAACTATTTTTTTATTCCTACATTTACTATGTTTGCTTGATTATTTGAGAATTTTTATTGCTTTTCGTACTTATTTTGTTTCCAGTGTGTTATTAGGCCTCGTAAAAGGAGAAAAATTCGGGTGAAATTAGATTAGAAAGTAGAATAATAGAAGCTATTTTAGAGGGACACGCATGTGTGATGAAGTATACGCCTGTGTAAGTAACATATATGGTCGTGTATCTGATCTTGCAAGTCACTGCAAACGTGTGCTACTTTGATGACATTGTTTCACATATGTGAAGGTGGACACATTTGTATAAGCCATATACACAGCCATGTTTATTGCTCATGAAAGCTCTTAGGAACATGTATATATACTATTTTAAAGAGGTTTTGAGGGGCAAGATCATACTCCTACACATGACCATGTGACTAACTATGATCACTCTAGAAACCATCATTTCGAACTATAAAGGCCAATTATAAATGTTAATTAAGAGAGAAGACACTATATTAGACATTGGAGGAGACAGTATAGTAGCAGTTAAAGTCAAAATTAAGAAGTAGAGACATGCTTTTGAACCGAGGACAATAGAAACATGAAGATTACTTCCTAGATCCGATAGAGACAAGCTTTCCATTGAAGTTTCAGGGGGATTATATTAGAGAAAAGAGGATATATATATATATGTATATATATTGTGAATATTTTTCTTTATAATTATTCTTCTAAGCTTTTAATGTTGGTTTTGTTTCAAATGTTTATAAACTAAATTTGTTTAGTTCTTAGATATGATGAACCCTAAGTTGCAATGGATCTTGTGATTTTATTTTTTATCTAATGTATTTTGATTGTTGATTCATTACAATTCAATTATGTTTTTATTTTGAATTAATATATCTAGGATATTAGTTCAATATATGATTTCATATGATTGATATTAAGAAATCTTTTATATGAATAGATTTACTATAATTGGACAGACTTGTATACAAACTTAGGGATAGGTGCGACATAAATCCTTTTAATAAAGATAAAAGCTAATAGTAAAGTTTAAAATTAAGTAATGCAATATTAGGGATTTTAACTAGAAAGAGATCAAAAGATTAAAACTTAAGAAATCTTAGGGGATTCATTCTTGAGGTACTAACTATTTAATATTGATTAATCTTAGTGTTACCTATGTTTTATTTTATTAATGTGTTGAACTTAAATTTAGTTTGGTTTTTAATTAAATCATTATCCTATTTTTCAATTAGATAATAAAAAAGAGGTTATTAATAGTACTTATCATCTTTGTGGGATTGACTCTCGAAATTCACTGACACTATATTATAGTTCAATAGGTGCACTTACCTGTGAGCTCTATAAAGTAAAGATCAACCCATATCAACCACCAATTGGTTTTTCATCTTCAGTATTCTTAAAGCGTAGGAGTTTCTTGACCAGTTCATCAACTTGATAAACTAATACATTTTAACTCCTACATATAGTATCTCATCAATGGCGAATCTTTTAGACATATTGAGATTTCTCTATTTCCATCCACATATATTTTAAAGCATCTCTTGAACTTTAAAATAAATCCTTAATCTAAGACATAAGTTAAGGGATTACTTTAAAACTAAGATTTAGGATGGCCAACTCTTACAATTTTTTTATATGACAGCTAACATAATTTTAGTCATCTACAGCTGGTGGAAAACCTTTATATATGAGGAATAACATTCCTGATAATGTTATAATCAATATTATCATATAATGGAACAATTGGGTGTAAAGTCTTATTAACTAAAAGGCTTCTTAGCTCTCTAAAGTTACGTGCCTACTTATTTGTCAAATCATAAAGAAGAGAAGACTTAATACTACATGAAGCACATCTCAAAATGTTTTACTAACAGCCCGTATATATCTTCTGTAATTATTCATATAATCAATAGTAAATATAAGGATTTTTTGACCTATTAAGAGAGCCTATGTTTCGAAAAAACTGTAGAAAGATCTTACATGTGTCCCGGAGTATAGTTCCTATAAAGAAGGCAATGGATTTACATTCGTTTCTATTTCAGAAAACTTGTTTGAAGTTATAGAGACTGAAATCAGGTATTTCCACATTTCTTCATTTCTTTCCTTTTCACGTTCGATCCGAAATACGTAATTAAGGTACTATTATGTACTACAGAAACTTCCATAACGTTAACATGATTCGGTTTAAGCAATAGATCTTGACATGATACATCTTCGTAATGAAAAAAAGATTCCAGTTTGTCGTGTTCCGTCTTTAAATTTCCCATAAGAAATTGGAATTTATTTTACGCCTTTATTTGTTCGATTATAATAATAGAAACTCCTTCTATGTCCATGCCTGGTCAAATACTATTACCATGTTACTTTGGGGACCTTGAATTTAAAATTCACCAAACTAAAAGGTTATTGTAGTGCTTGAACGAAATTCAAATATTTAAATATTTGAATAAATTCGATTTTATAATTTGAAATACGATAAATCATGTAATGAATTAATCATAATACCCGAAAACATATTTCAAAGTAGGGAACCTGATTGACTTTTTTTTGGCTTAGAAATAGAGATAAATTGAATTAAAATCTACAAACTTTTGTAGTTGTATTAAAGTATATGGTATCTGGTTCTGCTGGGTTTTGGCCGAACTGTATGTTGCCGTTCGGATCCATAAGTCTGCTACTTTCTGTGATGAATCCGACGTGAAGATACTTGCAAAACAAAGAAGGCTTATCGGGGGTTGTGTCCCGATTGGCCCCTTCGACGCTCAAGTCAGTCTTTTTGGTGAAGGTGAGGTTGATGAATGCAGAGAAAAACTAGGTTATGATTCGCGTACCTCTGTTACGGGAGAATTATACCTTATATATGGTTTTGCAGCTAGGTTTATGTCTTTACGTGTTTGCATAGGAGACTTCCTTCTACGGATGGGCCAAGGAGGGCATGGGCCGAACTTGGGCTTAACCTAGGCATAAAACTGATCTCTGAAGAATGGACCGATCGGCCCACGGGTCGTTTTGACTAGATCTGGGCCCAACACGGCTGACCCAACCATAAGGCCCCTACTCCTCGAGCCTGAGCGAAGAGAAGGGTCAGAGGAGTATGTAGAGGTTTTATAGCTCGTACATAGAACGACTCGTGATTGGGGCGATCGGTTGAGCATTGAGATGTAGCTCGTCTGTAGGTCAGCTAATGAAGTAGTCGATCGGTCGGGCATTATTGTTGTAGCTCGATCATGGGACAACCCGGGTAGTCCCGATCGGTCGAGTGCCGACTAATTGTGCGTGACTGTTCGTACTAGGATCGGTCGGCTAAGTTCCCCAACTGGTCGGCCTCGGCACTTATTGCGTGACAGCTCGCGCTAAAGCAGGTCGGGTGGTCATCATTAGCGAGCGCGTGAAGGTACTTGAAGCATTTATTATTTGACGGCGCGTGCTACCTGACAACTTTTCAAAATCTGAAACGTATCATCCTTGTAACCGTTGTGCAGCTGTCCCGTACGTCCTTTCAACAGTTCACGCCGCTCCGGATTTCGATTAACCCTAATTTATCTCCGCTCAGATCATGCCGCGTGTCCGGGCATAGCTCGGATTTTCTCCACGCGTCGAGTTTTGGTTGGATCGCGATTCGAATGTTTCCCTATAAATGTCCAGGGTCGACAGACGGTTTGATTTTCTTCATGCTCGTTTCATTCTTGCTTTCATCTTGCTTTCCTCTGCTCTTTCTTATTCTCAGTTTCCGAAAGTTTTCTTCGGCGTTGCACAAATTTTCAATCTCTTACCACTAAATAGGTACGTCCCTTTCCCTCATTTTCCTCTTCTAAATTTCCTCTTAGTGAGCATGTCGTCCACTGGTTCTCGGAGTGGGGTTTCTCCAAGGGATGATGTTGACGAGAGCTCGTCGGAAGTTATGGCTGAGGCGACGGCGATGTCAAGGTTGGGAGATGTTGAAGAAATTACAACAAGGGAGCGGAAAGATGGGCTGGTAGTAAAGGAACTGGCCAAAGGCAAATCGAGGATGTCGGCGGCAGAGTTGAGTCGATCGATTGTTAGGAATGGTATCCCTCGGTCCTGGGAGCCTAGGCTGGCCTCGGGGGATGAAAGAATCGACAACAGCACAAGTGGGTGGTTTGCCGTCTCTGAGTATTTCTTCTCAGTCGGCGGCTTGAGACTACCGTACGTGCCGATCGTGGATGAAGTGTGCACTGACTATCAATTAAGGCCGAGTCAGATTCCTCCGAATGGGTGGAGGTTCATCAATGGGCTTGCTTTGCTGTGCCACTAATTTGGCTGTCTGCCTTCGGTCAATATCTTGCGCCACTTCTTGAGAATGAGTTAGAGTCCGAGCTCTGGGGGTGGGATCCCTTCCCTGATGTATAAGGATGCCTGGTATCGCCCAGCCGGGACGGCTAGCAAAATTACCAGCTAGCGAACGAAATATTTCTTCGTGAAGCCTCCGGGATCTTCTTCCGAGTCCCAGCTGTGGAGGTATCCCCTAGCCGAGTGATGGAATGACTCGTCAAGTCTATTCCTTTTTAGGGAGGAGCGGGAGGTGGTCGGTCGTATAAAGGAGCTCGGCCAGTATAACTTTGCTCGGCTTATTTCGGGATACGGCGGGGGGGCCTAGACCAACTCTCTTCTGATTGACGCCCCGCCTCAAGTTAGAGGGCTAGGAGAGGGAACCGTCCCGCCTGGTTGACCCCTCATAGTTGAATTATTTTCCATGCTTGTAGGTTCTGGTTCGATTTCTAACCTGCTTTCTTTGTTTGTGCAGCCATGGTCAAGGTTAATGCTTTCACCGGCCCTCCCAAGTCTGCCAAGGGTTAGCGCAAGGTCGCGGGGCCTTCGGGAGCCAGAGGTCAGGAGGACAGGGGAGAGGCCAGTTCGATTGTTGTTCGGCCCATTGCTTCCGGACAGCGGTATGTTCCTCCCACCGTCTCCGAGTCGTCTGAGGCACCTGCTGTGGTCGTCCTGCCTGGTGAGTGCCTGGTTGTGATCGAGAAAGAGGAGGAGGTTGAACGACCTCTGAAGAGGAGAAGGGGGGCTCAAGTAGTCGACCGGCCTCCTCAAGTAGTCGACCGACCTTCTCAAGTAGTCGACCGACCTCCTCGTCCCTTGGACCGAAGCAAGGGGAAGGAGAAAGTGGGAGATCGTGCTGCCCCGTCTGCCCAGGGTAAAGGGAAGAAGCCAGCGGGGAGTGCTGACAAGTGGGAGCCGGTGATTAGCCTCAAGAAGACTGCCTCGATCGCCGATGCCGAAGTGGCTCTTCATCTCGCTGAGAGGGTCATTCCTCCTTCGGACGAGGAGCACTTTGACGCGTTAAGTGTTGAGGAGCTGATGAGTCGTGCCATCCGCAATTCCATGAGGGATGTGGCTCTCACTTTGTCCACGCATCAGCGAATCGAGCTGCTGAATCGGGAGGTCCATTCCCTCCTGGAGCAGGTGGACGGTTTGAAGACCGAGCTCTCGGAGGTCAGAGAGGAAGGAGACTTCTCCCGGGCTCAACTCTCTTCCTTGAAGGAGGAGAAGAAACTCTGGGAGGAGGAACGTGACATCTTGAGAGCTCAGCTCGCTTCGGGAGAGGAGGAGAGGAGCTCCTTAAAAGCTCGACTCACCGCGGAGGAGGTCAAGAGGGTAAGGGCGATGGCAACGAGGAACAAGCTGTCCGAGGAATGCGCGGTGTTGCGAGGGAAACTGGACTCGGAGGTGATGCTTAAGGAGAAATCTCTCGAGGACCAGGCGCAAACCGAAGATACGCTGAGGAGGGTGCGAGTCTCTGTAAAGGAACAAAGGGTCGAGGCGATCATGCGATGGCAGAGGCGATTCTTGCAGGAGGAGTGCTTGGAGTACTCCTGCGACTTGGCCCTCATGATCTTGAGGAATTGCTATGACGCCTGCGTTCCTGAGGGGTCGGACGATCCTTCATTTCAGGGGTTTGCCGAGTCGCTGCTTCCTACTGCCTATAGGAAAATCCCAGTGTGAGCATCACATGCCCACAGTGCGGAAAACAAAAAATTTTTGTTCCGGGACCTTCCCGAAAGTCAGGATCCATGTGACTATATAACAAAGTCAAACCAAAACGACCAAAGGAGACCGTCTCTAACGGTATCCACGCAGAGATCGGAGAACCTAACCGGGACAAACCCTTTGACCCGGGAATAGCTAGAACAAATTAAAGAGTGCTAGCTCTTACCTTTGTCCTTGGAGAGCTTGGAATCACGATGAAGAGGAACTTGAAAGATGATGGAGCTTTGAAGAAGAAAGCTTATGTTTTAGAAACTCTTTCTAAAAAACCTTCTATTTGCATCCATCGTTTTTTTTCTCTTTATAAACCAACGATGAATCTATCTTCTTCATCTTTCATTTTGTCTTTTAGCCATTTAATACAACTAATGACTAAGCATAAGGAGAAGCTTCTTCTCCCTTTCCACGTTTTAGCCTTTATATATATATATATATATAAAAAGTTTAAGGTAAAGCTTCCTCCTCTCCTTCCACGTATGGCATATATATATATATATATATATATTAATTCTTTAATTAATTAATTATATATATATATATATAAATAAATGTCAAGTGGTCCATCACACTGGGAATCGGTCTCCACCTCTAAGGTCCCGATATGGGAAAAACTCTGAAGCGTTTTTCAGCAATATCGATGTCACGATCTCATCAGGACATATCTCGATCTCATCGGGATCCATTTAATCCTTTTGCTCTCCATATATTGGAACTCTGTCCAAAACTATTTTACGAATTCTCCGAGACACTCTTATGCGTGTGACCCATTAGATTCCCGGTTATGTTGGCCACTTAGATCAACACTTAATCTAAGTAAGTCATGAGCGGTATCTAGCAACACATCATGACCCCCAATTGACCGGAAAGTAATTGGTTTGACGAATAAACATATATTCGTCATGGACCATATCACGAACCTTTCCATAGACAATTACCGTGCAATTCGTCCTTTCACCATGCTATACCCCACTTGGTTATGAGTATGAGCAAAGTGTCAACTCTTACTAGACTGACTACGTCAAATCTAGTCCAAGTGATTTCAGTTCTTTTCTTGGGACTCATTACTTAATATGTCAATGAAGACACTCTTCACGACATATGTACTCTGATCAAAGATTTCCAAGTAATGACCCTGACAAGAGGCCATGGGTATCATCTTCTGCTATCACAGAAGTGGTGAATCCTCTATTGGCTACTCAATTACCTTCGAATACCTCAAACTGTACCCAAGCACTACCCTACAAGCTACCTCTGTAAGGCAACAAGGAATGGAGTCAAAGCACAGAATCAGTATCCAAGATATCCTTGAGTACCTCAAGTCTAAGGATACTTGCACCATTGCTATGATGAGATTATCACTGACATTAGAATAGTACATCCATGTGATGATCTCATAGCAGGTCAACCAATGTACTTACTACCTCTAGTAAGCATCCACATTTCAACCCTAAATATCTCATATGTACAGTTTCTGAGATCCACTGCTTGATCAAATCAAGGAGCTTGAGATGTGTTAGTCTTTCCGGATTCCGATGTCCGGTCTCGGTAATCCTATGACTAGGATAATTTAGATCTTGACATAATTGCACATGATAGGAATCTCAATAGTATGATCACATCATAATTTCCTTCATGCTATGTCATATATCAAGGACTTCATTAATTTGCTTATAGATCAATATCCATTCATAAATAATGAACATCAAATTAATGAAATATGTCTTTCTTTATTTATAAAGAATGTACACAATTTTGTACAAAACACGCTAAAGGTGATTGCCTTTAGGGCACTACTCTAACACTGCCCTTGGCCTTTCTCTGGAGGAAGTAAAGGAGAGAGCCGTGGAGGACCAGGGGCCCGTCCCGATTAAGGAGTTGGACCTTAGCTCGGTTGAGGATGACGAGCTTCCTCGTGAGGATACTTCTCCGGCCGCTCCCTTGGACCTTGCTCCCTTTTTGACTTTTCTGCCTGCTTCCGAGGCGTCCCCTGGGCGTTCGCCCACTTCTCCCTCTGTAGATTTTTGAAGCTCACCTGGTCGGGCTTGTGACCGGGGCAAATTTACATTAATGCAATCATTACTTTTGTTTCATTTTTTATGATGTCCTTTTCCGTATTTATGTTCTTTACTTTTGATGTATGGTGAATTTTGATGAAGTTGCTCATAGTCGATCGGCTTCGAGGTCGACTTATAGTAGAGTCCGAACCGAGGTCCCAAGGATCTTGTCTTGGTGACCGATCGATCGCAGTCGATCTGTGTCGATACCGAGCGAGGGTCCCAAGAGTCTTGTCTTGACGACCTGGTCAATCGATAGTCGAGCTATGTAGATGCCGGGCGATTACGAGCGAGGGTCCCAAGGATCTTGTCTTGGCGATACGACTGACTGTAGTCGATCTATGGAGAAGCCGAGCGATGGCCAACGAGGGTCCCAAGGATCTTGTCTTGGCGACCCGACCGACCGTAGTCGATCTATGGAGATGCCGAGCTATGGCGAACGAGGGTCCCAAGGATCTTGTCTTGGCGACCCGACCGACCGTAGCTGATCTATGGAGATGCCGAGCGATGGCGAACGAGGATCCCAAGGATCTTATTTTGGCGACCCGACCGACCGTAGTCGATCTATGGAGATGCCGAGCGATGGCGAACGATGGTCCCAAGGATCTTGTCTTGGCGACTGACCGACCGTAGTCGATCTATGGAGATGCCGGCGATGGCAAACGAGGTCCCAAGAATCTTGTCTTGGCGACCCGACCCGTAGTCGATCTATGGAATCCGCGGCGATGGCGAACGAGGGTCCTAAGGATCTTGTCTTGGCGACCCGACCGACCGTAGTCGATCTATGGAGATGCCGGGCGATGGTTGATTGGATTTTTTACTCTTTGCCACGTATAATGGAGCTTTTTATTGCCAAGAAATCTGAAAACCCCTTTATTGATGATAATGAGGGTGTGGGCCGTTAAAAAACCTACCTGGCAGGGACAGGAGAAAGGTTCCCACATATGTACAAGAACGGTAATAAGTAAAGATTAATTAAAATAGAACTTATCTATTGGTAGAACGTCTTCAAATTTCGAGAGTTCCAAGGTCTTGGTAGAACCTTCCCTTTCGCATCGCGTAGGATGTAAGAACCATGCCCGACTTGTTTAATCAACCGATAGGGTCCTTCCCACGTCTGTCCGAGCTTTCCAGGATGCTTCCCAGCCGCCTCGGCCTTTCGCAAGACGTACCCGCCTATCTTTACGTCGCTCGGCTTTACCCTTCTGTTGTAGAATTTGGTCGCTTTTTGCCTGATTGCTTCCGAACGAGCAGCCGCCCTTTCTCTGTCCTCACTTTGGAGAACAAGTTCCGCTCTGCGGGCTTCATCATTCCGCTCTTCTTCATAGCCTGACACCCTTTGGTTATGCAATGCCACTTCTACTGGAACCAGGGCTTCTGCCCCAAAGGTCATCCTAAACGGTGTTTCCCCTATGGCTCCGTTCGGTGTGGTTCTGTATGCCCACAACACTTCGTCTAGTTCTTCCACCTAGGTCTTTCGGCCATCTAGGCGCTTCTTGAGAGCACTCATTATCTTTTTATTGGTGTTCTCCGCGAGACCGTTGCTTTGGGGATGGGCTACCGAAGTCAGCTGTAGCTTGATTTTTAGTCGGTCACAGAAATCTCTGAACTTGTCGTTATCGAACTGCCGACCGTTATCCGTAACCAACACCATAGGCATCCCGAAGCGGGTAAGTATATTCTTCGTCACAAAGTTCTCCACCTTCTGCTCAAAAATTATAGCGACCGCTTCTGCTTCTGCCCATTTGGTGAAGTATTCCACCGCCACTATCAAGAACTTCTTACATCGGGACCGAGAGGAAGGGCCCCAGTATATCCATTCCCCATTGAGCGAACGGGATAGGATGGCTCACAATTTTCATCCTCTCGGTCGGCTGGTGAGACAGGCTGCTGTTTCTCTGGCAGGCCTCACATCGGTCGACCTTCTCCTGGCAGTCTCTTCTCATTGTCGGCCAGTAGTACCCCTGTCTGATCAATCTGTGAGCTAACATTCTGCCTCCTACATAGTTTCTGCACATCCCTTCATGGACTTCGGCCATTGCCTGCTCGGCTTCTTCTTCATTCAAGCATCGAAGCAACGGCCAATCGTAAGACCGCTTGTATAGAGTGCCGTTAACGGCCGTGTACTCGGCTGCCTTTATTCTTAGTTTCTTGGCCTCCGATGCGTCTTCTGGTTGTTTTCCCTCCAAAAGGTATTGTGTGATCGGTTCCGTCCAACTCGATCGACTGGTACTTACGTCGAGAGCTTCCTTCGCTTTCTGAATGCTAGGCCGGTCTAGTCGCTCGACCAGAATGTTATTTTTGGCGTCTTGATCTGAGGCCATTTTGGAGAGTGCATCCGCCTTAGCATTTTGAGCTCGTTCTATCCTGTGGATCGAGTACCGCTCAAAATTACTTAACTCCCGCTTTACCAGCTCTAAGTACTCGATCATGCTATTCCCCTTAGCTTCATAATGCCCGGTGACTTGGCCGACCACCACTTGGCTATCGCTATATATCTTTAGGTGCTTCACCCCCATCTCCTTGGCTAGTTAGAGGCCGGCTATCAGAGCTTCATATTTTGCCTCGTTATTGGAGGCCTTGAATTCTAGCCGAAGGGCGTATTCCACCTTTTCTTCCGTATTTGGGTCGATTAATATTACCCTACCCGCATCCTTGACGTTGGGCGACCGATCAGCGAACAAGCTCGGTGAGGAAGCGCTCGTCCTTGGTGGGTTGGCTCATCTCTGCGATGAAGTCTTCCAACACTGTGCTTTAATGGTCGTAAGGGTTTGTATTGTATGTCGAACTCTCTCGGCTCTACCGCCCACTTTATTAGTGGGCCGAAGTTTGGGCTTTTGAAAACCTTGCCGAGGGTTGATCGGTCCATACCTCAATGGTATGACTTTGGAAGTAGGGCCTTAGCTTCTGAGCTGCTATTATCAAGGAGATGGCTAGTTTCTCTATAGACGTATATCGCGTTTCCGGTCCGGTCAACACTTTGCTGACATAGTAGACAGGGTATTGTTCGCTTCCCTCCAATCGGATAAGGACCGCGCTGATCGACTCCTCCGTAACCGCCAAGTATAAAATCAGGTTCTTTCCCTCTACCGGGCTTTGCAGGATAGGCGGGCTGGACAAGTATTGTTTTAAGTGTTGAAAAGCTTTCTCGCATTCGTCCGGCCATTGGAATTGGGTCACGTTCACTTTCCTCAAGATTTTGAAAAATGGGAGGCACTTGTCTCCCAATCTGGAAATGAACCTGCTTAGAGAGACTATCCGACCGGTCAATATCTGCACTTCTTTTAAGCATTGGGGCGAGGGCATTTGGATGATGGCTTCGATCTTCTCTGGATTAGCCTCAATCCCCCGTTGAGTGATCATAAACCCTAGGAATTTTCCGGATGCCACCCCAAAAATGCATTTTTCCTGGTTCAGCTTCATTTGAAACTTATTCAGGGTCTGGAAGACTTCCTTGAGATCTTCCACATGATCCGTGGCTGTCTTACTTTTGACCACCATATCATCCACATAAGCTTCCACCGACCGGCCGATCTGTTTCTTAAAGACCTCCATGACGAGTCGCTGATAGGTCGCCCTCGCGTTCTTCAAGCCAAAAGGCATTACTTGGTAGCAATATGTGCCTTGGTCGGTTAGGAAGGCGGTCTTTTCTTCATCTTCCAGACTCATTTGAATCTGATGATAGCCCGAGAAAGCATCCAGGAAGCTGAGAAGTTCATGCCCTGAGGTAGAGTCTACTAGCTGGTCGATCTTGGGCAAGGGGAAACTGCCCTTTGGACATGCTTTGTTCAAGTCGGTGAAATCGATGCACATTCTCCACTTCCCGTTCTTCTTTTTCACTAAAACCACATTGGCGAGCCATTCAGGGTACTTGACTTCTCGGATGAACCCGGCCTCGAGTAATTTTTCTACTTCTTTCTCGATCACCCCTAAGCTCTTTCTTTGTGCCATCGTTTCTTACATGCGATCGGCTTGTAGTCATGCCGAATACCGAGGGAATGCGACGTGACTGATCGGGAAATTCTAGGCATGTCGCTCGGTACCCAAGCGAAGACCGATCTATTTTCCACCAAACATTCTGTGATTTCTTTAACCAGGTCGCCTTGCAGCTCGGAGCCTAGGTTTGTGAATTTAGAGGGGTCGGCTTCGTCCAGTACGACCCGCTGTGTTTCTTCCACTGGGTTCATCCTATCCATCTCTTCGTCGGCTCTCACATCAAGAAAGCTCGTCAGGACTACCTCCCCGTCTAATGTCGTCGTTTCCGCTAAGTAACATTCTCTGGCGATTCTCTACTGACCCCTGACAATACCAACTCCGTGGGGTGTCGAGAACTTCATAGCTTGGTAGTAGGTGGAGACGACCGATCTGAGGACATTTTGAGTAGCCCGCCCGATTATTGCATTGTACGCCTCTTGAAACTTGACGACTAGGAACTCAACGTTCCTTTCTATCTGACACGGCTTTTGCCCGAACTTCACTTTCAAATACACCCGGGCGAACGGGTAGGCTGACGCCTCGGTTGCTCCTTTGATGGGCCGTCAATAGGTAGTAGTCGATCTTCGGGTACCTTCATCTGCTTGAAGGCTTCATAATACAACAAGTCGACCGAGCTGCCCGTATCGATCATCACCCGCTTCACATCGTAACCGTCCAGGTTCAGATTTACCACGAGGGCGTCATCATGAGGGTAACTTACTCCATTAAGGTCGGACTCATCGAATGATATCATCCCGTCGTTCTCCCTCGGCTTTTTGGTGGATGAGTCTCGGCCGACCTGTTTGGCATATCTTTTTCTCCCTTTGACGGTGGATCCCCCTACTGCATTTCCACCGAATATCATATTAATGACCCCAGTCAGTCGGTCGTCTTGTTGCCCAGCGTTTCTGTCGTTTCTTTCCCTCGATCGCCCTCTCTCTTCTTGTCGATTATCTGTATTCGCATTCTGCCTCCCTCCATCATTCCTGTCATTTCACCTCCAGGGCGGTCGCCTATTGTTTGGCCGACACGTCTGCGTGATTATCCGATCGGCGTTTTGTTAGTCTTCTTGAATCGGCCTAACCTTCCCTTTTGTATGAGGGATTCGATTTCTTTTTCAAGCTGTCGGCAATCTTAGTATCATGACCGACCTCTTTGTGGAAGCAGCGATATAGATCGGGTTCTATCCTTATAAGGGTCTTCATTTTATTGGGCTCTCGGATAGTTTCCCCATCCGCTCTCATGGCCGCCAGTACTTCCGCATATCGTTTGTTAAGCGGGGTGAAGTCTTGTTGATATCACTGTCGACCGATCGGCTTTCTCCAAGTCGACTGATCCCTCTGTCTTTTGTGAGATTCATCTGCCCTACCACTCGGCCCGCGATCATCTACCCGACGTTTTGTATTCTTTAATACTTCTTCGAGCTGAATGTACTTGTCTGCCCGATGTCTGATCTCCTAAATAGATCGGGGCTGATCGAGGGCTAACGACTTCTTAAACTCCTCATCTCTCGTATTGCTCATAAGCGCGGCCAGCATAGACGAGCAAGTGAGGTCGGGGACCTCGACAACCGTTATTGAACCGAGTGATGAACTCGCAAACTTTCATTCCTTCCTTGGGTAAGTTGCATCACCTCAAAGTATCTTCGTGGCGTTCTTTGGTGGCGAATCGGTTGAGGAAGCACCAAATCCTCAAGCGGTGTCTGGCCGGAGGTAAGCTATTGAACCATCGTCGGGCTCCCTCTTGAAAGGCCGTGCAGAAAGCCTTACATTGGATGGCATCTGGCACACAGTACAGATTCATCATCGACTGTAAGTGTTGTAAGTAGTCCAGGAGATCGGTCTTTCCAGTGTATTTTTCAGGCGTTGATATTTTGGTTCCAGATGTCGGGAGGCTATCCAAAATTTTCGGGGTAAAGGGAGAGCTGTATAGTGTCGTCGGGCGATCTGGGCGGAAGCTCATAGCTGTGTTAATCCGATCGTCCACGATTTTTTCTAGGTTTTTGGTCGGGTGGCGATCGGTTGCCATACTGGTATGCCGTGCAGTTTGCCGTGAAGACGGCTATTGTTGTGGCAGTTAAGACTGCAAGATCTGGCGGATCAACAGGTCAACCACTTCCTTAATCTGTTTTCGGGTGAGAGGTGTGCACAGGCGGAAGAGGATCTGCATCCGATTAGTGTCGGAGATTCGGGTGCATATTGAGTGCAACGTTATCCTCTAAAGCGACACTCTGTTCTTCTTGTTCCAAATTCTGAGGTTGCGGTTGATCGTTAGGATCGAGATTCCGTCTTGGAAACATGTGGTGCGGCGACGAGTTGCGGTGGTAGTCAAACCCATGCGTTGCATCGCCAGAGCCGCAACAGCGGCTATACCAGGGTTCGTCGTCGCCGCCTGATTGATCTGTGTGTTTCTAGACGTGGTGCCCGGAAGTCGGGCCCTACGGTGGGTGCCAATTGGTTCTGCCAGATTTTAGCTGAACTGTACGTTGCCGTTTGGATCTATAAGTCTGCTACTTTCTGTGATGAATCCGACGTGAAGATACCTGTAAAACAAAGAAGGCTTGTCGGGGGTTGTATCCCGATTGGCCCCTCCGACGCTCAAGTCAGTCTTTTTGGTGAAGATGAGGTTGATGAATACAGAGAAAAACTAGGTTATGATTCGCGTACCTCTGTTATGGGATAATTATACCTTATATATAGTTTTCTTGTTAGGTTATATCTTTACGTGTTTGCGTGGGAGACTTCCTTCTACGGATGGGCGAGGAGGACATGGGCGAACTTGGTTTGGCTAAGCATAAAGCGATCTCGAAGAATGGACCGATCATTACGGGTTGTTTTTTGGATCGATCCGCCCAACAATCACCAAGGCAGACCAAGATCAATATCAAAATTTTTATTTGGAATTAAATTTTGATATTTAATTTTAAAGTACATGATAACAATGTTTTAAAAAAGTAGACAAAATTAAATTGATAAGAACTCTCGTGAAACTAAAGATTGAATAAAATTAAAGAACTTAAAATATAATTAAAAATATTATTCTTACACATAAAATAAGTTAAAGTTTAGTTAGAACAGAAACTATTAAATGAAAACTAACTTCTTTTTAATTAATAAAATTAATTAATTTATAAAATCGATCAATTAATTAATAAAATGATTGATTTTAATAATAAAGGTGATTATAATAAACCAAATTAAAAAATTGATCAATTCATAATTTTAATGGTTAAATCAGTTCAGTCGATTCGATTTTATAATGGTTACATGATAGTGAAATTGCAAATAAAAGTATACATATCATTCTTTTTTTAAATTCACCAAAACGTAATAGAAGGCAGATTAATGATATTATTATTTTACGAAAATAGGTAGAAGCCGGCTAAGAGACAAATGAATTCATACATCTTTCTTAAGGAATATATTCTTTAAGAAACAGCTTGACAACGTATGAATGTTATCGGCCGGCCCGTAGATATTTTTTCATCATTGAATAGTTTTAAGTAGTTTGAACTTTGAACTTGACATTCGATGGGTCGAAAAGTCACGTCTTCTAATGTTAGAAATTGTTCAGATAGAGTCTGATTCTTTTAGCAAGATGTTTTAACGTCGTCAGTTTTGGCCGAACCTTTTCTTTAACAAATTGGTACCTTTCATTTAAAAATGGACACAACTGTTTGTTTGATATTTCATATTTCGGTGTCTTGCTTTAGTTTTTCGTTTTTCGACATATAATTTTCCACGCTTTTCTTAGGAAAAGATAAGTTTTTATTTATTATTTTTACTATAATTTCTTAACCATTTGCTTAGGAAGAAATTTATAGGCAAAAACAGGTATTTTCGACTCTAAATTTTTAATATTACTAAATTTTAGAGTTTAATTTAAATTTTAAAAGCTTAATATTATAGAGAATTAATTTATTTTAATTTCAATTTAATAAAACCTTAGAATTTTGACTGATTCTAAATATATATATATATATATAGTTAACAACTTTTACTTTAAAAGTATGGCCCATATTACCAATTATGTGCTTAGAATTATTTAATTCTAAACAACCAGATAAAGCTAATCTCATACTTTTTACTCAATTTATTCTTAAAAGAATCTTATTAGGTAGCTGAAAACTTACGATTATCCATGAACATGAATTACCAGATTATCATATTTAGTAGATATCATAGTGATAAGGATAATTGTGTAATTTCATAGTGTAATAAATAAATTAGTAAATATATATTTACTAGACTTATTCTAGAAACCATAAAGTGTTAGTACGTAGAGGAGACCTTATTACGTACCCTAGGATCACGTGAAATGATAAAAAATGAAGGTAATGTAGAATACCTGGATTCGGTTCCATCTCGGATTCCGATGCCGATTTCGAGCTCCAAACGTCTCCAAATCTCCTGAGTCCTTTAGTGGAAAGCGCTCAATGACTCACGGGCTAGGCCTTTCTACAGTTTCTTCAACGTTCCGAGCTTCCTTAACGGATCAGGAACCTTATGCTCGTGAACGTTCTCTTTTTGATTATGAGAAACTACATGAGACCTAACCTATATATAGCTTTCATATCGGACTTCCCCATCACAAGGTCAATATGGACCCGGTCCACACTGATCGGGACCCATTTTCTACCCAGACTTCGACCCATTAATCTAGATCATTTATTGGGTCACGTTATTATCTTTATCTGGATCAAATGACACAACTTAACCAGTAATTTATTTAAAAACCAAAATTGCAACTAATGTTAGTCCAACTTCAGATACATTGACAAAATTACCCTTTGGGGCAAAAAATGTCTAACAATCTCCCCTTTGGACTATCATTAATTGCGGTAGACTTTAATTTAAACATAATTTAAAAACCCGATTAAGCCACACAACTGTATAGTCGACTAAGTTTTGAAAAACAAACATTTGATCCAAAGATAACGAAAGTCTATCATTCTGTCCCGCAAGACTTTCGATACCGAAAAGTATCAAATGCACGTGTCATATGTGACACAGATCCAATGCAATCACAAATACCTAATACCCCACTAACATGAATGAAAAAATGGAGTGTGGCAAACTACGATGATACCTTTATGATCTAAATTGTATAATCTTCGTTTATCGGTCTCAATTTCTTTGGCTTTATGCTAAACAACATTAGAGAAATTCTTTATGTTCTCCAACTGAATGCTGAATTACATTAGAGAACCCTTTACGGGATTAAAAACTTATATCCCCCTATGTCATGTCTGTAACATCCCATCATCGATGGGAAGGGTAAAATGGTAATTTGGAATGGAATATGAGTGTGTAAACGTATCTCGGCATGGTCATGCCTAATATAGCCTCTATATATGCATAAATTGTAATTTTTGTATATGCACATGATTGTATATGCATTCATGACATTTCTCGGCATATGTGTTATTGTGAGAAACATATGATTTAGTGCTTGAAAATCAAATTGGAGTGGATTTTTATGTGTTTTTCATTTTTGTGAAATTTTAGAAATTTTCTAAAAAAAATTCGGGATACCTTTCCGGACTGGAAAATTTACAAGTGATAGACCGATTTGGTTTCCGGTACCGAAAATGATTGTCCAATGGCTCTGGAAAATTATATACATGATTTTAGGATTTATTACTTTGAGCCATTAGAATTTGGAGAGAAATTGGACTAGAAATTAAATTGTTTTGGAAAGGAAATAAATGAACCCTTAAAAACATGACAAGTGGCAAGTGACACATGTCACTTGCCTACTTAATCTTATGTGTAAGTGTTGTATAAATATCTTCCTAAGGCAAGCTATCCACGACACCTCTCTTTTAAAGGAATAAAAAGTGTTTTAGATAGATTTTCTCCTCCATCTTCGTAGCCTCCTTCATCTCCTCTTCTTCATCGATTTTTTTCTCCTTCTTTTTAGCTAGAATTGCTACTCACCTTCACTACACAAAAACCCCTCCTATGTTTTGTGCTTTTTCCTCCTTGTTCACAAAGAAATTACAAACCTAAGCTTCAAGGAAGATGGTCATGAGTGGTAGGAAAGGTTGGAAGAATTGTGAAACTTTGGCAAAATTGAAGATTTGAAGTTTGTTTAGGTAAGAATTAAGTTGTATGTTCTTTAATTAGTAGTTAGAAGCAATTATTGTGTTTATTTGTGCATTAATTTCATGAGGTTTGTGTGTTGATTGTATGGGCATAAGTCATGTTTATGTGAGGCTAAATGATGTTGGATATGTGTAGTGTGTGAATTAGTGTGTGTATTAAGTGTTAGAGTGGTTTTCATAATGTTAAATGATTGGTAATTAAAGTAAGAACATTTTGGATGTGTGCTGCCATTTTATGGTTAAGTGGTCAAGTGAAGATCTAGAGGAAATTGTGGCTGGATTAGTGGTTAAATTGGATGCTTATAGATGTAGGATTGGTGTTGGAATGAAAGAAGTTGAGTTTGATATGAAATCTGGAAAATTTTACTTTGAATAGGTTTCATGTTTTTGCTCATAACTTTTGACATGGTGGTCTTATTGAGATGAGCTTTAGCTTAAATTAAACTTAAGAAGTTTGGCTAGAATTCATATGAAGGAAGTTCTGTCCAATTGTGGCTTGAAGGACTTTAAATTTTGCTTGGAAAGTGAGTTATGTGTGTTGTGTGAATAGTGTCCTAATATTGGGTCTAACATTGAAGACCAGAAACTTTGGAAATTTTTCTAGGCTAAAGTAGACTGATTTTGTGGAATTAGTCTTCATGAAAGTTGAAGATTTACTTGTTAGCTTTCTAACGCCACTAAGTATGAATTTTTTTTATTTGTACGTTGAAAGGTATGAATTGTTAATGTTCAGGTGGTCATTCAGCTAACAATGTGCTTTGAGTGCAAATGGCTCTAAGTGTATAGGTTTTGTGCCTTTTGTGTTCTGGTGCTAATTGTGGACTGTTAAGGGTGAAATTGGCTCAAGTGATCTTCTGGAAAGTTGTAGAGGATTGTTGTATCTTTCTAATGAGGTATAATATGTTAATTGTGGATATAAGGATTTTAAGTTATGCATTTTCAAAGTTTGAACATGGTTTAGGTCATGTGCTGTTTTAATACTCCCTAACAGAACAACCACATTGGTGGGAAGATTTGACCTAGTTAGAAATGGAATTTGGTTCTAAGTCCTTCTTGAGAATTGTATTATATTGTCTGAGATTTTTATTTCTATATGGTATGAAATTTTTCTCCAAGGGGATGTGGAGTTATGCATGTTGGAAGATTGGGTTATTGTTGAGAATAATTTGGGTAGGTAGAAGATTTGCTTGAGAATTTGATTTAGTTAGAGCTGAAATTGGCTTCCTAGTTGTTCATGAAAGTTGTAGCATTTGTTTTTCTCTTTTGATTGATATAAAATTTGGAATTTTTAGCTAAGGGAAAGAAAAGTTATGATGTTTACAAGTTTTGGTACTGTTTGTGAGGAGCTTGTCGATTGGTTATCTTGGAGTGAATTGTTGACCCCTTTAGAGGTCGATTTGATCATTGAGTCCTTCATAAAAATGGTAGAGCTGTCTTTTATCTTTCCAACGGTACTAAGTTTGTCAAATTTGGAGTTTGGAGTCAAAAGTTATGAAGGTTAGAAGTTAGGAGATCAGGATCGCGTGGCTGATCGCTCACCCGCTCGTCCGATCGGGCGAGCTGGCACCCACGTGCTTGTCGATCGGCCGTGGGGTCGATTTTCGGCCGACCGACCTCTCTTCTTTCTTTTGGCCATAACTTTTTCATCCGACCTCTGATCGACCTGATTTTTAAAGCGTTGGATTCCTAAGACATTTCTCTATCTTTCCATACTAAATTTATGATTTTTGATATCAAACTGAGAAAGGTCGATCGGATCAAAGTGAGCAGACCGGTTGGAAAAGTCTAAACATGTTTCAGTAATTTGGAGATATCTTGAGCTATAGAGCTTCAATTGATCTGATTCTTATTTCTAATTAAACTAGAGACATAGATCTACAAATGTTATGAAGAGGTCAGACTTCAATTTAGCCCCTAAGATGTTCAATTTCTAGAGTGAAGTTACATGTAGTGTGTTGGTCTGAAAGTGTTTTGGGAATATCTTTTCCGTCCGACATCCGATTGACCTAATTCTCAAGGCATCGGATTCGTAAAATATTTAATTTCATTTATTTGTAAAATTGGGAATTTTTAGAGCTGAAATTATCGAAGATTGGTTAGGGCGAAGTGAGAGGACCGGGTAATGATTTTTCTGATTTGTCTTTTATTAATAATTGGACCTATGGAGGTTCGAATTGAGTGGTTTTAGTGTCTATGGTTTTCTAAATTCTAGAGGAAATTTTTGTGATGGAAAATTGTGAAATAGTGCTAGGAATGTCACGAACATGCATTGTACACATCTAAATTGCTACATGTGCATTATTTAATATTTCTGATTGTGCATTTGGTAATGTGTGAATATTTTGAATGTTATAGAGGCACAGTTAGAAAGTCATCCTACAGACGTTGCCGAGATTTCCCGGCATTAGCTCGGAAACTATTTGGTGAGTGACCTAGATGGTTTCTCAATTATTATTTGTTTATTATTTTGCGCTTATAACTCTGTGGAGAATAATGGTGGGCTCGTGAATTTGTTTATGACTGGATTCCGGATCGAAGGTGTGCGATGTGTTTGGAGATTATGACATAGAAGTGCTGTTGTCTGAGAATTTGGGAACTCTGTGTTTTAAATGCGATTAATTGTGAGTGTTTTTAATGTGAAAAAAATTGTGAACTAATTAGTTGAATGTGATAATTGGGAATGATTGTGATGTTAATATGGTTTCATTTTGACCTATGCATTCCATGCAGACAAGGCATGATCAGATAATAACAGTTGTGACTGGAGCAGCCACCGAGAGCTACAAGCTCAACGTTTATATTTGGGCCTCGAGCCCCACAGTGATTCAGAGCCTCGGGCTCAACGATTAATGCGCCCATATTGGGACAGTTCAGAGCCTCAGGCTCAACGATTAATGTGCCCATATTGGGACAGTATAGGCGCTCGGTCACAACACCGTAATAAATGAAAAAAAGGTGTCACATACGTGTGTCATATGCATTTGATTTAATCAGTTGGATTGAGTGAAAGGCAAAATGCCTTATGCTTCTGTAGTACCAATCATGTGGTATTTCTGAGAGTAGATTATGAAACAATTGTATTATGCTTGCGTGTTATATGAAATCAATTGGTTATGAATGACTAATCGAATGAAATGCATCAAATTGTCCGTACTCAAGTGAAATTGTGAAATGTGATCAGACATGCAAAAATGACAATATATGTTATGTGAATTGATGAGTTGTATGAATTGAGTGAACCATCGATGATGGTTACCTCACTAAGTTCGCAAAACTCACCCAAAATTTGCAATTATTTTTTAGGACTCAGAAGAATACCCCGTTAAGCAACGGACGTATAGCAACCACTTATGAGCAAGATAAGAGGTCAGGATCAGTTCGCGTCTGCAGTAGTGTCTGAGAATAATTGTGTTTTTCGGAATTTGGTACAAATGATTAGGTCATGTTGTAAAGTCAACAGACTGAATTAAATTGTATTTATGAAAAGGGCCCCCGAGGCCATTGAATTATTTATGTAAATTGTTTTCCGCATAATATAAAAAGTATGTGTATGTTTCAAAAAAACATTATACTGAATTTTTACTGAGTAATGTAGCACGCCACCCTCATAGGGCACGGACTCTGATATCACCATTGATGTCAGGTTCCGGTTATGCGGGAGTGGGGTGTTACAATGCCAAACTTTATAGCTAGCTATGTTAAACTGTATGTGTCTAAATGACATAGGCACAAGGTCAATATGTATATATGCCCAATGAACTTCAAATGCTTAAGATTGACACAAATCTTAAGACTTTTATACGTACTATGACAATGTATTATGACATTTAATATTGAGGATAAATGTTAATCATCTCTATCACAACCATAATACTATTATAATACTTTAAATTATACAAATGTACATGGAGCAAACCTAACGATCCCTTAGCAAGCAGTGTCTTACAACATCTAAACACCCATATTGTATACCTGTGTGACAAACACAAGTGGGTGAAGTCTTAAGTTAAAGGATCGACTCAGAATTCCTCAGTCCTTATATGCTCCAAACCTTGATGTCACTTTTCATGTCAACACCTTTATGATCAAATAATTGATCTTTAACTGCTATGACCCTGTGATATTCTTTGTTGTCATTAAACAACACTGTAAGAAGAATGTCACAGTAAAACCAGATGGGTCTAGCCACTGAATGGACCACAGAGCACTCAGAAATTAAATTTTTGAGTTAAACTGTCTGCGAAGTAGCCCCTTGGCATACACTCTGCATGCCTAATCGAGGAAGTTACACGTGTCTCTACGACACACTTCTACGACAATGTACCATCTGCAAACTTGAACTATAACCTTAGGTGAACTTTCGATCATCCGAACACATAGCTATCTTCAAATCTGAACTCCCTACGAGGTTCAGTCTGTTGACTTTACTATATGTCAACATATAATCCTTGATTCCTTTAACTATCTCAATACTCACTTGACTGTATTCTGAAAGTCTATAACTGGATTAACCAGATATAAACCAAACAGTCAAACAGTAAATGCAATGTTCTATCTAGTACATAACTGAGCATACATCAGCTATCCACCATACTAGAATACGAAACATCCCTCATAATCTCTCTTTTCACTTTATTCTTTGGGTACTATACCAAAGATCATCTCTTACTATGAGAGAAAGGTGTTACAACAGGTTTACTGCCAACTGTATTAAACATTTGTAACACATACTATATGTATGCATTCTTTGAGAGATCTGTTGAGTGTTGAGATATGTCCTGGTAAATTTGAATACCTAGGACAAAAGATGCTATACTAAGGTCCTTATGTCAAGTTTCTTGACCAAAGTTGCTTAACCTCATGCAACATGATCAAGTGACTTGATGTGAGCAATTTACCATCCTTATACTGTGATAGGAAGATAACTTGCTCCCCTTAACTCCCCTAACTTCACAGTATAGGCATCTTGTAACTTTATTTTCCAAGAAGCTAGAAGAGGCCATAACCTCACCAAATGTAAGGTATCATCTTCAGGAGGTAAACCATACATTGATCTACACAACTCACAAACCAAGTCAATACGGTATGGATCCTGGGACCCTACAGACTATACCTCATAGACCACTTCATAATGGTTTTTACTCAGGAAGATGGTTATGACAACCTTCTTATGGAATTCTTTATCATCATAAGCTACAATTGCTTTTATCACTCAAAATGTATCCTACGAGGATACAAGAAGAAAAGGTAACTCAAAGTCAGCCTTTTCCTCCTGAGTGAATCCTTATGCAATTGAGCAAGTCATCAAACCATTGAACCTTATCCTGAAATCCATTAGGTCTCAAACTTTATTTATAATTGACGAGCTTGTAGTTCTTGATGCAAATCAACTAGCTCCCCTGACCTTACTATGCTTCATGGCTTACATCTCGTCATTCATCGCATCCCACCACACATCTGCATTGGGTCCAAAAATAGTTTCTGTAACAGTAACTGGATCCGAAATATGTCTAATAACATAGTCCAGTACACCTGACAGACTATGTTGTCAGATGGGATAGCAGGTCGTCTCACTCCAGTGGATTTACATAACTTTATTAGATCTTGTACCCCCAGGAATCCCTCTATGTGCAAGTATGGGTTCTTGTTCCTACACAGGTACGGTGCAAAAATCTAGATCCACTAGATTTAACTGTATGAGTACTGGATACTCGACAACTGTAGTATCCACCCTACTATCGTCCGAAAGGTCAAAAGACCCACCATCATAGACATAGTATTCTAGAAACTTGGTTGTTTGTGATTCCACTATTCTGGTCCCTCCTATCTACAGTAAAATATGTAGCTCTAAAGTGGTTGAGATATTTTACTAAATAGCAATGAAATGAACGAGTATGCAAATTTTCTTTATAAGGATTATCCGACTGATCCTACTGAGGTAGGGCAGCCTTTTACACGAGTGTGCGTAAGACTAAGTTTCTAATTAGGTACATTAGTCCTGCTCTGAATTGACTTCTTAAGTCCTTTAGGGTGGAGCTATGCCTTTCGGCAACACACCATTTTGCTTAGAACTAATTGGCATAGTGAACCAAGTTACTATTCCAACTGACTTTATCTGGCAAACGGACTTTTTCAAAGTCCTGAAGCATCATGTTTGCTATGACATTCTCCTCCACCATCAAATCTAACTATCTTGATGAATTTTCTCAATTGGTTCTTAACCTTCAGACTTTAAGCAAGAACATATGACTTTGATGGAAACAATCACCAAGACATGTCAGAATACTTCATAATTGCACTATGCAATTGTATGAGGTCTACCGAAATCTTTATGTATCAGACCAAACAAGTTAGAAGTATGAGTTGACCAGTGTCCTTATTAGTCAACTTACCCTTGTGACCAATAGTACATATTCCAAATCATCTTAATCCAGAATTGGAAAATGCTTTCTTTAGTCACTCTCTCAATCCTATCTCTGGAAATGTGACATAAACTTTATGTCACACCATATGTGACTTCTCATTCACCAGGTCTTTCATATCTTGTTCAGCATGATACAAAGAAGTATATATCTAATCCGGGATAGGACACACTCTATAGAAATTGTATGACAAGAAAGTTGCTTCTTTATGTTTTGCATTAAACCACAACTGTACAAAAGAAGTACTAGATGCAAAACGTCAACCTTCAATGTCCTTAATTGATCAAAAGATCACATATAAAATGTGTCGTATATATCCTAATGAACTTTACTGTAAAGTTCAGTACATACACCCTTATAGATATTACTTCAACATCTTTATTGTTGTACACCATCAGTTCCTCCTTCCCTTATTTGGTTTCATACTGGATATGAATTACTGCATCGTGGAAACACCTTAATCAGATGTTCCACTGAATAGCCACTGATACTAAATGCAACTATCGCAAATTAAATTCATAATTGATAAACCAAAGAGTAGCCTGATGGTCTCAATCTTCCCTTAAACCTCATATTACTGGTTTCTTCATGTCTTCATGTCCAAGGACATATACCGGAACTAGTTTTGACCAGCTTCAGCAAGTGGAGAAGATTTGAGTTTTCTACCTTTGGACTTAATGAGCTTCATCTTTGTCTTCTCTTAAGCTGTTTCCAGGATTGTAGGAGTAACTACTATAGTTTCTCCACCTCAGCAACACAATGGGATATTAAAGTATTGAAGTGTCAACATTTTCACTTACTGTGAAAATGAATTATTCTTGATAAGCACTCCATTACTCCCCTTTTCCTCTATATGCTTTATGGAGAATAATACCTTCCGTAAGGCATATGTCTCAATACCGGATAAGACTGTGTACCTCTGGGAGACTTTATCAAGAAACTCCTCACTATGTTTGTGTTCAGAAGTTCCCTTTGGAAATGGTTAGGTACGGATTTCCTAATGGTCAGCAGATGTAATCTGTTAGACCGATCCTAGGCTTCATAGGCTACTTTATGAGCTATTGAGCTCATGGATGTAATTGGAGATGGCTTACCCTTCCATATGGCCATTTCTACTACAACTATCTCCATAACCTTCAAAACATCCTTTGTCCAATTTTTCGTTTAATACTTTATATTGAAACCAGCAAGGTTTTCAATGGAACAATAATTTGGTTGACTGAAAAGGTGACTTCATAATGATGAACTTTAACTCAGCACAAATGTAGGACAACAACTATACTAAAGCCATTGATAGTATCTTTCCTGAAAATCCAATCACACATATTATGAAACACCTTTGGGCTGAATACATAATGTATGTAATTAGACTTTCACATATAAAAGCGATCGGAGTGTAGACTATCAACTCCCCTGACACTACCACCTTTGGGTGAATAGATCAGTTGAGCAACAACCTTCCTCCATCTAATGCCTTTATGTACATCTCAAAATTTTATGCAAGGCCAACACCTTTGGGCAAAATAGCCAAACATAAAATCAGAGACATCCCCCAACATGTAAGCAAAACAATTCAGAATATTGACTCAAAAGGCCACTTTGGTGACTACATTCTCGTTAGCATCCAAAAGGTCCACAAACATAAGGGATACATCTTTATATCATCCTCACATTCTGTATGGGCATATTATATGTGATAATGCAACCTCAATAAATGCAAAACTCTGAATGCACAATCTCATCTTCACACACACGTGTTAAAGACATTCTTCGAAAACTTCATTTGAGACATTCGTAAATGAAACATCTCAATAGAGTGACTATCGTGCATCACCGGATACTGAACCGACCTCCTGAGATATGACTATGTCACGTATCTCCCTTATGGCAAGTTCGTTGCACGAAAACTCACTCAAAAATGGCTTCAGAATGTCTCAATTCCTATTTTTGATTGATTATCATGCAATCCCAACATTAAAAATGAGACCCGAGACACAACACCTCATGTATCTCACTCATACTAAGTCCGAAGTATGAAAATTCAATCGAAATCGGATTCAAAATACCTTAATTCATTTTTTTAGAGTTAAACTTTAATTTATTACAAATGTAACAAATCCAAAAAAATAGAAAAAGGTTACTTTATAAACTTCCCGGACTTGGAAACTGACCCAAAACACCCCGGGGAAGCTTTACGGGAAATTTGGAATTTTTGGGGTTTTTTTAAAATGGGGAGCATTGTGGCGACGCCGCAGATGACATCAAGTTGACATCACGCGACGATCGTCCGCTGTCAGCGCGACTAACGCTTGGCGCAAAGACGCGCGACCAGACGCACGCTGGATGCATCTGGCGCGTGCATGTCATGCGCCACCACGCGCAGTGATTGTGTGTCGCGTGCCCAACACGCACTGACACGCGTCACCCATCGTCCCAGCCATGTGTGGACGGCCCGAATGGGCCCGTGCAACACACTCGCCCGCCATTCCACGCGGGTCGGGGGGAGTGCGATTCGTGCGTGCATCACACGCGCGACAAGCGTCCGTCTCTCCGTGGAGCGACGTGTCGTGTCGCGGTTGGCGCGTACGACGCATGCGCCATCCGGACGGGCGCACCCCTCGCCCAGGAATAGTGTCGGTCTTCCCCATCTCCGACGCCGGAAGCAATTTCCAGCGTCCCGGAACTCCATTTTTTACTCTGTTTGGCCCGTTTTCAACCCGTTTTCTGTATCAATCACGCAAAAAAGCTGAAAAACGAATCAAAAACAACAGAAAACTAAAAAGAGATAAAAACTGAAAATGTTGGGTCCGAGACCCAAACTGCTTAAAACTTAACACTTAACCTGTCGCTCTGATAATGAAATTGAGATTCGAATTCATGATGAATTGGGATAAATAAATATTGTTTATCCTTTTGTGAAAGGAAAATGTGAACATTTGATGATAGAGATATATGTATAAAATTACAAAGGATTGGTTTGAATGAAAGATTCATTAAGAGTTGGACCATTAATTTGTGTCCATAGGTTGAGGAATTTCGATTTCGAGATAAAGTGAGTTAAATATATGTACTTGTGAAAATATGATAAAAACTATTGGAGTGTTAATAAGATATGGATAGTATATAATATAGGAGGTGAAAAACATTATGAATTCGTGTGGTGAGAATTTGAATATGTGAATGACTATGATCATTTGGAAGACATGGGTTAAGAGAATGTATTACTTGGTGTTTACTTAAGTATGAATTTCGAGGACGAAATTCTTTTAAGAGGGGGAGAAATGTTGGACCCCGAACCTTGAAGCGAAAATTTGAAATATGAAAATGAAAGTAAATGAGTGTTTTTGTATAAAAATGTGAATTATGTATGGATGGTGAGTTGAGGAACCTTAAGTAAGAACTATGGTGATATATGTGAGATCTTATGCAAAAGCAAGAGGGGAACTTGGTGAATGACATAATGCTATTAAATGTAAGAAATCATATGAATTGAGACTGAGATTTGGATAAATTCCAAATGATAGTTGAATTGTTATAAATGATGTGCAATTAAGAAAGAGAGGTTGGCATGAATGTTGAGTTTCACATGTGGATTAAAAAAATGTGTATGCTGGTTTAAGGGAAATTAGGGAATGATTGAAATAGAATTGGCCAAAGTTTCCTTGTTTGAAGTTTTAGCTTATTCTTTTATCTTTCCAACGAGACTAAATATGCAAGTTTTCGAGATCGGAGTTAAGAGTTATAGTTGATACAAGTTATGATGTTATATAAGGTTGATGTTAGTGACAGCTTTGATGACTTGTTTGAGATTTGTGATTTTGAATAACCAATTTAGTTGATTTTTGAGAAGATTGTGAATTGAATTTGTTGTTTCGATTATTATGAAGAGTTACACATTTGAATAAGTAAATATGTGAAGATTATAAGTATATATATGATGTTAGTTTGGATGTGAGAAGTTTTGGAAAGGGTTGAAGAGGTTTGGGAAACGCATGTCCGTTAAACGGATATGGGGGTCCATTAAACGGACCATCTCAGGTCAAAAGGACCCTTTACTGTGCCTATTTCCGTTAGACGGACATGGATGTCCGTTAAACGGACTTACTAGGATGGTTTGGTGCATTTTGGACCGTGAGTGTCCGTTAAACGGACATGCATATCTGTTAAACGGACATTCACAGGTCAGCTTTTGAAAATCTCGATTTTTTACACTTTTTTAGGCCCATTTTGATTTTGTGGTCTTCATTAGAGTTGTAGATCTAGAAGTCTAATTTCTAATGGTCCAAGAACGAAACCAATCCGATCTATATATTGAAAGTTATGGCGTTCTCTCCAAAAGAGTTTCAAATCGATTTAGGGTTTGAACATGTTAAATGATTTTGATCATAACTTACTCATCCGACCTCCAATTGACATGATTCTTGAAGCAATGAATTCCTAAGACATGTATACTTCTCTCCATAAAAATTTGTATCATTTGGAGTTGAATTGAAAGAGTTTGGTTGAATCTTATGATAATCGGAATGATTTGTTTCATTATGATCTTGCTATTTTTCCTTCCTCATCCGACCTTGTCAAATCTTTTGCTAATATCTTTTCCGTCCGACATCCGAATGACTTGGTTCTTGAAGCTTTGGATTCCTAAGACAATGAATTTCATTTTAGGTGAAATTTGTGAATTTTAGAGCCTTAATTGAGGAATATTGTTTGAGGAATATTGTTTAAATCAAAGTGAGACAGGAAATTTCTGAACATAGTTCAGTATTTTATGAAATTCGGGACCTGTAGAGGTCCGATTGAAGAGCGTCTTAAGAAGAAATAAATTTAAGACATGGGGCTACAAGTCATATGAAGAAATGAAATTTCAATTTAGCCTTTAAGAATGCCAATTTGTGGAAGGAAGTGAATTGCTGGAAAATGTGTTAGTAGAATGATATGTCCGACATGTTTGGACTATAACTTTTGATGTAGTGCTCCAAATTGAATAATTTTTGAGGCATTATGAAATTAAGACAATGATGAACAATTCTCTAGAAGGAAGTTTTGACAAATTCCTTCAAATTGATAGTGTGAAACATGTCCGAAAGTAAGCATGACTTAAAGTAAAGTTCAGGGGCAAATTAGGAAGTTCACTTAAAGGGGTTTGTTTTAAGGCATTGGTGGAGGGACAAAATGGTCAATTTTCTTTCTTTTAGTGACTTGGCACTATAAAAGGGAGTAGTGGTCGTTTTTTTTAGAAGAGACCTACGAAAATTTGGAGAAAGGAAAGAGAAAGGAAAGAAAGAAGAGAGAAAGGAGGAGATTTCGGTGGAAAAAGAAGGAGGAAGCTTAGGGTTTCTGATTTTTTTTAAGTTTAAGCAAGGATTTTCGAAGATTCAAAGGGAAAAACATGGAAGGAAGTGAGAGCTCCAAGATGAGCCAAGCAAAAGTCGAAAATGAAGAAGATAAAGGTAAGAGATGGTTTTGATATTTGAGTTTTAGTGAGTTTTTGGGTTGATTGACTTAAGTTTGGTATGGGCTTGTGAATTTTCAAGCCAATTTTAGAGTTTTTATAGTTGAATTAAATCAATTGTGGATGTTTATGATTTAGGGCTTTTGTCTTGAATGAGAAAAATTGAGGAGAGGCTTAGGAGACTTGAGAATTAGAACAAGCTCCAAGCATGGATAAGAGGTGGGTAATGTGTTTATTTTTCAAATTATAAGCTTATTATAAGGGTTGGTTTTATAAGTTATTGTTTTTCAAATGATTTGAATCAATTGACTTTTGGGATCAATTGTGAACTATTAGATTCATTGTTTTCCGAATGAATCAAGAAATTTCAAGCATGGTTTCGGACTTTCAAATGAAATGATTAAATTAACTACTTCCAAAGTGTTTGAAGGATTTGATGAAATGAGCATAATTTTTGAATTCTTTATGTTTGATTGTTTGAGTTTGCAATATGTGAATTTTGATTATTTATGAGATTGATTGATAGTTTGAGAATGTGTTTGAATTGTTATATGCATGTACGCAAGTTTGTGAATGTGAATGTGTCGAATACGACACAATATAAAAAGTTGAATTTTCGAAATGTGCCTTCGGGCGATATGATTTTTCAATGCATGAATATGTGTTATATGGGTTTGGCTAGGTCCCTCATGTGGAGTCAGTGCACTGGTCTCGTTTTCTAAAGCCTTCGCCCGGCTGCCCTCTAGTGGCATAGGAGCTCCGATTACGGACTCCCTTCACGGCTACACTGGATCGCTATGCGAAAAAGTGTAGTACATCCTGTTCACGGCTGCACAGGACCGCTTTACGGGAATGTGCAGTACGTCCTGTTTTGGACCGACCCAAACCGATTGATATGTTATATGTTTTTGCTTTGTGTAGAATGTGATGTATTTATATATGATGCATTTCATGTGTTTTGATTATATTCATACATTGCAAAAAGGTTTGGATTTCCGAAAAATGAGAAATTTGGGATTTTTTTCAACGATGATAGTTTTGAAAACTGTTTGTAAATGTTTATGAAAGATTTTGGGAAATGAATCTTCGATGTTTTCGATCAGCTAAAATAAGGTTTGAAAATGTTTTTTTTATCTTTTGATTCATAAACATGTTATCCACGAGCTTCCGAGCTCACCCCCCCCCCCCTTCATCCCCATCTCCAGGTATTCGAGTAGGAGATCGAATGAAAGACGTCAAGACAATAGTATTTGTGCATGTTTTTGTACTATGTGTATTTTGGTTTATGATTATCAGTAATGGTCTATGGCTTGGAATGCCACTAGAGTATTGTAAACATTTGGTTCATAATGTACTTCAGATTATGCAATTTTATAAGAATTTGAGTCATGGAATTGGAAATGTGTATGGCTATGGATTGTGCATTCTGGTTTTGTATAGAAATTGAATTGAGTTATGAATGACATTGGGATATATATATATATATATATATATATATATATATATGGATGAATGTACTGGATGATGGGATATGATTTGTGATGATTCATAAATACGATTGGTTTGGGTTTGATGGAATTATTAATGTGTATATGAGTTAATGGGAATTGTATATTAGTTTGAATATGATGAATATAAATTGAATATGAAAAATGAATTAAAGAGGTTTAGAATTTAGGTTTGCGTTTATGCTGAGATCCCGGATGGAGGGTCCGGTGGATTATGATGTATGTGTGATTGTTTGAAAGTTATAGAAGTGAGTTTTACTATTTACAGATTTTTGGATAGGTTAAAATGCAACTGTCATGATGCCCAATTTTTAATAACATGGGTTATATGGCAAGGATAATGTGAGAATAAGATTCTTGTTCAAGATGTTTTGACTTTGAGATATGCATGTTTAAGAGAAACCAAGTAATTTGAGTCTGATTAAGGATGAAATTTCCAAAGGGGAAACTACATTACTTTGATTAGTATAAGTTTTGAAAAGATACATAAGATGTGGAAAAAAAAATTTACATCGTTTCGGATGGGTTAAGTCATAAGGGTTTCCAACGTGACCAGATTTTCTATAGTCACGCTTCGGATGTCGGAATCTGAAATACAGTTCGAAACTACCGTTCGTATGCTTTGATTTCAAGTTCATTTTCTATTTGCATTTGGATTCATTTGGTATCTGATGTGGATTCGTTTTGATTTATTTCAGTTCAAATTGATCCGTTTGTTTCGCATTCGTATTCGATTTCCATTTGTATTCGATTTGATCCTATTAGCTTCGCATTTGTTTCGTTTCATTCGCTTTGGATTTCGCTTTTTCGTTCCGTTTCGGATTCGATTTAAAAGTGACAGTGTTAAGTTTAAGTAGTTGGGTTCTGGCAACGGGATCTAATTGAAAAACCTTCGTTTTCGGCAATCCGATCACGTAACCGCTTTGATACCACATGTTAGTACGTAGAGGAGACCTTATTACGTACCCCAGGATCACGTGAAAGGATAAAAAATGAAGGTAATGCGGAATACCTGGATTCGATTTCATCTCAGATTTCGATGCCGATTTCGAGCTCCAAACGTCTCCGAATCTCCGGGGTCCTTTAGTGGAAAGCGCTCACCGACTCACGGGCTAGGTCTTTCTACAGTTTCCTCAGCATTCTGAGCTTCCTTAATGGGTCAGGAACCTTATGCTCATGAACGTTCTCTTTTTGCTTATGAGTAACTTCAGGAGACCTAACCTATATATAGTTTTCATATCGGGCTTCCCCATCACAAAGTCGATATGGATCCGGTCCACACTAATCGGGACCCATTTTCCACCCGGACTTCGACCCATTAATTTAGATCATTTATTGGACCACTTTATTATCTTTATCTGGATCAAATGGCGCAACTTAACCGGTAATTTATTTAAAAACCAAAATTGCAATTAATGTTAGTCCAACTTCAGAGACATTGACAAAATTGCCCTTTGGGGAAAAAATGTCTAACATAAAGAACATCTCGCCAAAGCCCCAACTTTATCATCTTCTTAGTCCACTTCACAATGCCTCAATGAACTCTACTGAAAAGAACTTAAATATCTCTGAACTTTCTCACTTTATTGTACTTTAGATGCCTATACAGTAAAAATAGTTTTTGTATCAACTTACTGACTGAACAACTTAGTTATATACATATTAAGAAGACAATGTCTTTTCTCCTTTTTCTCTCTCTGCAGAGTCTATATATGTCAATATTTTTGTGTTTTCCATAGATTTGTTTAAATATGCATTTAAACACAAGTTTGGTATTCGCTAACGAAACTAATAGTACCAAATATGAACATATCACCAAATTCAACATATGTAAAGGTAATGAACAACTTGTAGAGTTAGTGTATATCTATAATTTTTTATTTGTGTGACTAATTCTTGAAATTTTGTTTTAAAGGCACGAAAGATAAAAATTTCCCAGGCACGATGAAATGTCAATAACAGAGAATAATAGTGAATTAATAGTCTAGAGACATGAGGAGACAACAATGATAGAGTCCAAAAATAAGGAATGAAATCTTCTGTTCCTTTTATCCAAGACCAACCCTGTGCTATTCATGCACAATCACAAATTTCACTAGGTCCCAACAAAATTTGTGGCTATGCATACATGGAATAGGGTTGGTCTTGGATAAAAGGAAGAAGAATTGGTTCCAAAAATAAAAGATGTTTCGAGGTATGAAAAGACGTTGATGATGGAGGGAGATAATTGCAGTAATACAAATGGTCTCCTCCTCCTTCATCCTTAGCCCCTTTAAACACCTTTTAAGGTCCATTCTACCAATAATAGGTAATCTTGGCACCTTATTTAGACTACTCTACTTAAGCTCCATTTTGCGTCCAATAAGCTATCCTAACACCTTAACTAAATCACTCCATATGGTCCATATTTTGCCAACAATATGCAATTCTAACACCTTAACCAAATTGACCCACTTAAACTCCTTTTATTGTTAATAGGCAATCTTAACACCTTAACTAGATCACCTCATTGAAGTCCCATTTCATTGACAATAGTATTAGCTTAAGGTTTTTTATTAATAATTTTGATGATAACTATATTATATTTGAAAATTTAAATTGAATTTATTTCCTTGTATATGTAATGATATAATTCTTAAAAGTAAAAGATATTATAAGATAAATGTTTCCTTTCTTGTAGGAACTTTCTTAATGAACTTACCTTATTAGAAATGATTCCGCAATATCCGAAAGGATCTTGCTAATCACACAATTCGAAAAGTTAGCTTTAATTTTTTTTAAAAAAAAATCTCTTAATGTTTGAATATTAGAAAATTTCTGCAAAGATGATATTGAAAATTCATTAGATACAAAGTCAACTCAGAATAGAAATGAAGCAACAGTTAGTTAAAGAAAATGTTTACTTAAGGAAGAGCCATTGAATCTGTGAAGAAGTCAAAATTTTTAAATACTTAAGCTGCATCAATATTCCCGAAGGTAATATTTTTATCAAAATGCTTATGTCTTAGAAAGTGAAAACACTATATTGATAGAGATTGTTATTTCTTGAAGCTTACATAGAGCAAACCCTTTATACATTTTTGTTGAAAGTTTGTAGAGGTTTATTAAACACTACAACTGTGAAATGTTGAAGAACTGTGAAAAATATGTACTTGTGAACTTGGAGAGACTCGTCAAAATTTATTACTTGGAGTTTTTATAGTGAAATTACTCAAGTTATATATTTGAGGACTAGTCGTAGACTTCATTATAAACCAAATTAGTATAAATCGACTGTGTCATTCTTTCTCTCTTCTTAACTTTTAAATTTTTACTTTATAATGTTTGTGTTTTAAATTTACAAGAGGCTCCTTCAAATTTATAATAGGCTCCTTCTATTTTAATATTGCAAGAGGTTTCCTTTTAATAGGCTTCTTTTGTTAACAGGCTCCTTTCGTTTTTAATGCTAACAGGCTCCTTTCGTTTTTAACTTTAACAATCTCCTTTCATTTTAAACGTTAATAGGCCCCTTTCATGTTTAACATTAAAAAGCTCCTTTCATTTTTTAAATTTTAACAGGCTCCTTTCATTTTAAACTTTAACAGACTTCTGTTTGCAGAGTTTTTGGTTGAAATTTAGCACGTTCTTATCATTTACACGAATTAATAGTAACTTGCAAATTTTTAAGTCACACAGTTCACCCTCCCCTTAAGTGTGTTTGGTTTATCATTTGGTATCAGAGTGAGATTTCACATTTATTGTATTTTACAACACATGATAAATCTTAAGAAATAATTTAAGAAGCCTTGAAGGACAATCAATTTCAAAGCCTCCTTATTTCAATGGAAACAACTATCCTATTAGAAAGAGAGAATGATCATTTATCTTCAATAAGTAGAAATTGAAATATGGAAAGCTATCAAAGTTAGAGCCATACCTCCTACTAAATAATGTAGAAGTATGGATTGATGTTGATAGAAGAAATGCACAGTTGAATGCCAAAGTAAGACATCATCTAATCTGTGCGTTATCTCTAGAATAGTATGAAAAGATATCCTACTTTTTTATAACAAAGGAAATGTGGGATAAACTTCAAGTCACTTTTGAAGGAACGAATGAGGTAAAGAAACATAGAATAAGTCTTTTAATGCATCAATACAAAACTATTTGCATGAAACAGAGAGAAACTATAGATAAATTCTTCTGATGTTTCAATAATGTCATCATAACTTAAAGAACTTGGGCAAGATATATTCCAATGATGAGCTTGTAACAAAGATTCTAATATCACTGCCAAAGGAATAGAGATCTAAAGTGACAACTCTAGAAACTGCAAAGGTTCTCGACAACTTAACTAGTTAAGAGGAAACTTCATGATCTACAAATCCAAGCTTAGGCGAGATGAAGGATACTTATACAGAAGAGAAATTACATTAAAAGCAATTAATGAATCAAATTCATCAAGTAGTGATGAAAGCAACACTAAGTTGCAAATATATAGAGATGACGAATTCAATTTCATGGTTAGAAAATATGCCCACTTCTACAAAACAGAAGCTAATAAAGAAAAGAGAAGGAAATAAGAAAACTGGAAACAACAGGTTCCTATCAAAAGACAACAGTAGTAATAGCAATACACAAAACAATCAAATCATATGATATCACTGCAAGAAGCTTGGGCAAACAAGACCAAAATGTCCTCTTATTCAAAAGGACAAAACAAAGAACAAAAACCCAAAAAGCAATCTATGACTATAGCTTAGTCAAATGAGGATTTTGAAAACTTTGAAGAAGAAGATCTTGAAGAAGTCAGCAATTTTTGCTCTATATCCGAATCAGGAGACAATGAGGTATATTATTCTGACTCTGATAATAAGATCAATGAATTAATAGATGCATATCATGGACTATATGATCAGTATAAAAAATTAGTAGTGAAATATTTCAAAAAGGTTGAAAAGTCCAAAAATAATAATGCATCCTTAACGAATAAGATTAAATCATTAGAATCTGAGAATAAAAATTTGTTGTCTAAAATTATGTCACTTGAAAATGATAATAAACAAAAAGTCTCTAGAAAGGAATTCCTGGAGCAAAAGGTAATCCAACTCGAAAATGCGTTAATGCAAAAAAATTAAAAGAAAAAGTTACTACTCTAGAACTTGAAAAAGAGAATTGGTTGAAAAATCATTTCTTTAGAAAAAGACCGTGCAAATTTTATTAATAGAAGGAATAATCTTAATGCATTACTTAGAAATGGTAAAGGAGCTTTTGATAAGGTTGGAATAGGCTATAATAAAAATAATAATATTAAGCCATATAAAAACTTCTTTGTGAAATCCAGCAATAACAGGAACCTGATAAATAGCAAAAACCATAGTAACTCTCATTCATCTGTTGTGTGTTCTTATTGTGGTAGACATGGTCATATTATTCATTCCTCTAACTTTTTGAGAATGAACAAATTATCTCAAATATATGTTTGGAGACCAAAAGGTTAAATTACTAACCTGGAAGGTCCCAGAAAATTTTGGGTAACTAAAATGAGATAATACGTTTTGCATATATGCTTTAGAATAGAGACTAGGGAAAATCAATGGATAGTTGTTAGTGATTGTTTGAGACACATGACAGGTGAAACATCACATTTTAACTATATTGAAAGGAAAGATGGAGGTAAAATTGTCGTTGCTGACAAAAACAAGGCAAAAGTTAATGGAATTGATAAAATTGATAACTTTAATTCTAATTCTATTGATAATGTTCTTTATGTTGATGGATTGGAACATAACTTGTTAAGTGTATGTAATACCCGGTATCTAGTTTTCCCGGTATACCAAAATAAATCGGTATTTTAGACTGTTGTCCTTAAAAATCACAGAACAGTGAATAATAATTTTTAGTGACATCAAATTAGTGATGTATGATATTTTTTCAGTGGTCACAGGAAATTATACTAGCAGATGATTAAAAATCAGTACAAGAGTGGCAATTTTGTAAATAAATGGGCATGAGGCATATAAAAGGAACTAGTTGGAGAATAAGACAAAAACATTGTCTTCTTCTTCTCCCTCTCTCACGAAACCTCCATGGGAGCTCCTCTCCAAGCTTTTTCAACTTATGTAACATGAAAGGGAAGGAGATTCAAGCAATTTGGGTGGTATAAAAAGGTAAGTCTCCATTCCTTTGCTTAGATCTATGGATTAAATCTTGGTTTCTCTCTTCTTTTATGAAACCCATTTGAGGGAATGTATGAGTTTGATGATTTGGATGATGGATTCTTGTTCCTTGATGTCTAATGACACTTATTCTTGAAGGAATTTCGTTTTTATGGTGATTTGGGGGGTTAAACCAAAACCTAGGGTTTTGAAGGTTAAGCTGTCATAGAGACAGATTCATAACTCTCTTTGTTCATTTTTTTTTTGAGCTATTTACCGTGTGAATCTTGTGAAACCCAAAACATAGAAGTTGTAGATCCAGATGTCTACTGTCTCTCAGAATTTTTCCACTATTTTAGGGTGAGCCAAATAAGTGAAAGAGGCCCCGAATTGAGACTGGTTCAGAATACTAGCGAGATTGAAACGAGAACTGAAAGTTAATTGTTTGAAGACATTAGACTTAGAATTGGATGATGAGTTCTTCTTACGAAATGCTCAAAAATGTGTCATATAAGTTCTGTAAAAAGGAAATATTAATTTGATGAGTATTATGTTAGATATGGTTGAAAAAGGGAAGGGTGTTGCTAATGTTAGTGACACAGAAAAGAACAGAAACAGAATAGGATTGTAAAAATCACAATACATCCAATTTACATTCATTTTTGAACCGTATTTGGATATGTGATATCCATATGAGTCTATTGAAAATGAAGCTTTGAATTGCCTTAATTGGTTGAGAAATGAATAAGTTATAAGATTTAGAGTAGGGAAGGGTCCAGCTCATGACTGCATGTTAAAGCTGATTGTAAATGGGAGATTTGGATTCCCTTAATGACCGAATTAGAGCATGGTCATAAAAGAAGAAATGTGAATTTATGTGTTAACTAGAGATCTGGAAAGTTTGAAAAACATTGGACCTATGTGTAAAGAGATATGCCATCATGAATGAGACCTATGCTGATGGGTTAAGAACAAAATAGAATTGTAATGATAATTGTTAAGAAATGAAGCTTATGTGAGAATGACTAATATGGGTATATGTATTTTCATGCATGTTACCCAATAGCTGGTGAAAGAGGACAAGGAATAGAACTAGAAGTTGTACCCAATACCTATCAAGTTCAAGAAAATTAGAAAAGAGATCAGAACCATTGCGATAGTTGAGGTGAGTATAATCATGCTACTATACTTGTGTAGTAATCATTTTCTTTTATCTTGCGGCTTGTTGAATTTTTCTCGAACCTATATGATTGTTTGACATATGACTCCATATAGTTGAGTCTAGCATGTTGTATACCAGATTGACCAGATGATTTCAGATTCTTTGCATCTTCTGGTTCCCTTATTGTGTTGAACCTATTGATTTCAATTCATTTCTTGTTAGCAATGATTGATGAGTTCACGAATACCTGCACCATGTGCACATTGGTAACCCACGGTGATGGGTTAGATCTGGGTCTTACCTGGAGAGGGCAGGCCTCCATGGGCAAGGTTAGGCCAACCTTGTCTAGAATCAGAAAAAGGGGAGATATGCCATACTAGCATGCCTCTGTCTCTTCCTAAGAAATTCAGAATTTAGAAAGAATCAGAACTCAGAAATGAGAAAGCTCAGAATTAGGAATCCTATAGAAACCAGAATTTAGAAAGAAACCAGAATTAAGAAACCAGATTGATGTTTTCTTCGAACAATTCATATTGAGCTTTATTATTGATACTCATGTGATTGCCGCATTTGATATTACTACCTGTTCATTATATTGATTATATATTGATGCTCAGAATGTCTCAGACCATTCTTGTGAAGCTAGCCTTGTGTTACCTAGCCTCACAAGCATGGTAGTATGTTTATATCTCACTGAGTCGCGTTATAGACTCACACCTCACTATCATCATTTCAGGAGATTAGCAGATCGGACAAGAGAGAAAATCCAAGCCTTTTGAGACTCGCTTGGATAAACAGACAAGTAATGTTTTTGGCATGATGTAAATTTTTGTTACTTCTAGTTGCTCCATGGTTTTTCATAATCATATATACATAAAACATGTATGGATATGCTATGTTATTGAGAATGATGTTGATGGATGATATAAGCTGATCATAGATTGGTTGATTATAAGTAGATAATATATGTGAGAATTGCAGATTTGGATCCTTGCTTCTTACAACCTATTAAACAGGTATAAGGATTAATCAGATAAATGAATGGGTCATGCCGGATTTTTTTTAGAATATAGAAAATTTAGGCTTACTACGGGTTTTGGTGGCATTAAGCCTACCCATTCCCTAGTGCCAACATGGTCCAAAAAAGTGGGTCGTGTCAGATGGTATCAGAGACAGGTTGTATAAGAGTAAGCATTTTGTGATCTAGATGATGTACAAGAAGTATTAAAGAAAGGTTTATGACATGAAAAATGCATATGATATTTTTGCATAAGCATGACACCATGGGGCATAGGATCAGCATCATGTCAATAACATGTTATTTTTGTGTCTAAATGATTTTTATTTTCTCCATACTAGAGATGCCTCCTAGAAGAAGAACACCTCCTCAACGAGGTCGAGGACGAGGTCGAGGTCGTCTTAGGAAGGGGGAAATCCCGACTGCTATACCTGATGTCGAATCGGTACAGCAAGAAGAACAAGAAGAAAGGTCTCCACCCAGAGTTAGGAGGAGATTAGAGATACGAACTGAACCTGAACCCCCAGCTGCTCAAGGGGAAGATGTTAAAACCTTACAACAAAGAATTGAAGCTTTAGAAGCAGAGAACTGAACCTTAAGAGAAAGGCAGGAGGTTTTAGAATTGAGAGAAGAAGTAAGAGAAAGAGAAAGAACTCAGAGTGTACCTGGAGTTGCTCCTATACCACCACAGCCAGTGCAAATGCCTAGAGGCTTACCTAGGCGATCTTTAGATGATGAAGGGGTGAGTATCAACGATTTCTTAAAATTACAAACCCCTGAGTTTGGCGGTGAGAGACATGAGGATCCCCAAGAGTTTATGAGTCATACTGAGAAAATGGTTCGGAGATTGACTTGCTCAGATGCACGGATCATAGAATTAGTGGGGGTTAAATTGACGAAGAATGCTTGGGAATGGTTCCAGAGGAATATTGAAGATCAATTATATGGTGGGAATCCTCCGATGTAACATCCCACTCCCGTAAGACCCAAACCCGATATCGATAGTGATATCCGAGCCCGTGCCTTACGAGGGTGGTATGCTAGAGCAGTCAAAACTGTTCAAATACTCCGTATGACATTTTTATTTCATTGAAAACACTTACATGTGCAGAAATCAATAAATAACTTGGGCCCAATCTTACACAAAAACATTTCAATTAAAACATAAATTCAGAAATCACATTTCAATGCAACATTTATCAATCTGGGCCCTCTACAATGACAGTACTATTCTGCAGAAATACAAATCTTATACAAAAATAGAATAGCACTAATGCAGACGTGAATTGATCCCGACTTGAACTCTGACTTACAAGCGGTAGACATACTCCCGTGCCCAACGGGGTACTCTTCAATCCCTGAAAAATATTTGCAATGTTGGGTGAGTTTGCGAACTCAGTGAGAAACCATCATCGATGGTTCACTCAACTCATGCATATTCACACGATTCACAGTATCACATATATCACTTGCAAAAATATCACACTATTCACATTTAATCATTTACATATGTAATGCACATATGACACTGTCCATTTTCATTACGGTGTTGTGACCAAGCGCCTATCAGTGATCAGAAATCAGACGCGTCTAGGGAGTAGGAGAGCGCTCTGGGTATGCACTAACTCCCCTCAAGCTCAAGGCTTGGTTCAAGATGTCGATAAAAGAATCGCGTCTCTAAGTAGGAGAGCCCTCGGGTATGCACTACTTTCCACGCGTCGAGAGGGATAGGAGAGCCCTCGGGTATGCATTAATCCCTTTGAGCTCGAGGCTCTTTTTCGGTGATAGAGCTTGTAGCTCTCGAGAGCGACTCGATACTGTTGTCTTTATCGATCATGCCTTTATGCATGAATGCACATGTATCAATTCACATTCACAATCATTTTACATTGCAAAGACCAATTCCCATTCCTTCAGACCCTCGGTCCGGTAAGTCAGTCATTAGCAAATTGCATATTCACAATTCATTTCATAGCAAAGATTCACATCGGTATACACAATTTGCACTTCAATATCACACTCAAATACTTGGACACCGTGGTCCAAATCAATCAAAGCAAACACATATATCCCTCCATTATCTCCACATGGCATAATTGCAAAATATTAAACACATACAGGTTGAGGAACCAACTAGGTTACTCACCTGAACTTCCTAGCTATTGCCTGGAAGCTCTAGCACTGACTGTGGAATAACGATCCAACGGTACCTCTATAACTATCAAATAGTCATTCATTAAATGCACAGTCATAATAATTTAATGATGCACATGTCGTAAATAAAGACTTACAATACCTATTCATGTCCTTCCTGGCACTATTTACCCATTTCCCCTTTCTTTTGTCAAATTCTACCTTTCCACTCAATGGAGCAATAACGACTCATTTCATTTCAATGACCTATTACGAGATTCCACCAATCCCAATTTTAACATTCAGTCAATTTACCAAGTCATACTCATTTGGGTATTCTCAAGAAAACCTCAATTTCAGTGTCACTATTCTCTATATCAAAATTCACACTTTATACTCAGTTCCCAAAACTCTCAATAGCATTTCCTTAAATTCAGAATCGCACAATTATATCTCAATTATCCATAAACAACCCCTAGGTTGCAATAGAACCTATTCTCAAATTTCATTCAATACTTTCTTCTTTTTTTTCCTTAATTGTAGACCTCTTTCCCTAGTTTATAATGAATCAAGAATCACCTCAATTTGAGGTCTACACCATAAGTTATGCCTTAAAAACTAAACCCAATCAATTCAGAAAAACCATCCACGCCGCGACATAAGGACACTCGCCACGGCGTCCAGCTAGGCTCGTCGCAACATATCAATTTATGCTCGTCGCGACGTCTAAATGGTTACTCGTCGCGACGTCCCACTCGTCGCGGCGTCTATGCACGTCGAGGCGTACGCTCGTCGCGACGTCCAATAGATCCTTCGTCGCGACGTGCGGCCCTGGTTCGTCTTCTCCGATCGATTTTTCCGCCATTTCTCACTCTAAAAACTTCCATAACTCACCCATAACCACCCCAATCACCATATAAATGCCATAAATGCATCAAGCAACAATAAAGAACAACATTAAAACCATATACTCACCGATCGAGCCTCAATTCCGCAAATCTCTGAAATTCCTCTAACTTTTTCCCTTTCCTCTAGCATCCACGGTTTGCTCCCAAAATCACACAAAACATCATTTTCCTTAAGCATCAAGCAAGGCTTTGCACAAGGAGGAACAAGCAAACAAAATCTCAAAGGAAGAAGAATGATCAATCAAAGGAGGAGAAAACGTGCGTGCCCTAGGGAGACAAGGAGAAATGATTTTCTCCAAATTGCAAAACTAAGGTATTTAAAGGTTAAACGATTAAGCCTCTTGCCTTTTTCCTCATAATACATTTAAATCTCTTTCTCTTTTCACAATCATTTCTAGTCCAATTCATTCTCCAAATTTCAATGGCTCGTCATATTAATTCCTAAAATCACAAATCTAATTTTTCCATAGCCATTAGACAATTATCTCAGTCCTATAAAATCGATCGGTCCGTCACTCGGAGGATTTTCCAGTCCGGACTTTTTCTCCCAAATTTTCAAAAAATTCCTAAGGGTCATTATCAATTAACGGTCACTCTAAAACATTTCCAATTCAACTATTCAGGCCCAATTATTTCATAAATCTCAACCAAGTCATAAAACACATCGAAATCACAATTAAATGCCGGGACTTGTCATGAATGCATGTACCTATATGTGTATGTGTCAAACGACTCATTCCTCTAAAATTAGAGGCCAAATAAATGTTCAAATCAATATATGCAATGTAACTCACTAGCCTGTTCCAATTTACCAATTTACCAATTTACCCTTCCCATCGGGGACGGGATGTTACATCCGACCTGGGAATTCTTTAAACAAGCATTAATTGATGAGTTCATTTCTCCATATGAAAGACAAAATCGAGCCCTGCAATTTGAAAGGCTCAGACAAAACTTTGGTGTGAGTGTGGATGATTATGCAAGTGAATTTCTACGCTTATGCAAATTTGCTACAACCATTGTACCTACTGAAGCTGTAAAAAGGGAAAGATACAAGTTGGGACTCATACCTTCCTTGTATAGTGCTGTTGCAGATATTGACTTCCCCAATTTGTCAAGGTTGATTGATAAGACTCGGCAATTAGAAGCAAAGTTTAAAGAGGGGAGGGCAGAAAGAGAATGGAGAAGAAAAGGGAAAGGCTAGAGCAGTAGAGGCCGTAGAGAAAGGGATAGCTCACAGATGAGACAAACAGAACAAACAATACAGTCTGTTCTGCCAGAACCACAGAGAGGGGGTCAAGGAAGGGTCAAAAATCCATATGTACCAGCCTTGTCAACACCTAGTGGTACACAGAACCCAGCTAAGTCTAGATCACAGCAACCTCCATCACAATCACAGGTTAAAACTGCTTGTAATGTCTGTGGAAAGAATCATCAAGGACCTTGTAGACTCGGGTTCAGAGGTTGTTATAGGTGCGGATAAAAAGGGCATTTCATGAAAGACTGCCCAATGTCAGAAAACCAAGCAGCTCCACCCCAGCTTCATGAGACTCATCGTGCAAATAGAAAGATCTATTACTAGAGGCCCAGCTGGTAGAGGTAGACCTCAGGGCCAAGCTCTCCCTCAGAATATGGGGCAAATGTCAGCACCAGCCCCAGCAAATAGAGGTCGGGGAGAGTGTTTCTTGTGAATCCCAAGAAGCACAGTGCCTCTCTATATATGTAGTAAAGCCTATGCAAACCTGTTGATATTTAGTTAAATTGTTATTATGAATAGAATGTTTATGCTCTGTTATGATAAAGGATATGATTATTCTTTCTTTATGATGAATGTTGATATAGGTATAGTCCTTATCTAGAATGAGAATGCTAAAGTGCTTTTTGACTCGGGTGCCACTCATTTATTCATAGCGCCAAATTTTCCAGATTTCTGACTCTACAACTTCCCTAATCTGATTTCTTCCTTTCCAAACCACTCCCAAATGATTCAATATACATCAAACAACTCATTTCTATCCTCTATTACACCAAATAACCATTATCCCTAAATTATCAACATTAAATCAAGCAAAAATCATCATCCGAAACCCTAACATTTCCAATTTCTTAAATATTCAAACCAATCATCAATCTAGCTCAATAACTTAACAAATCTAACTATCTAAGGCCAAAAAGAAGCAAACTTACTTGATTAAAGTCTCAAATCTTCAAAGATCACACCAACCCAAGCTCATCGACAACCACGGTAACCATTCGTACTCACACTCAACTTCATCTTCTTCAACACCAAACCAAGGGGATCGATCAATGACAAAGGAAGGAGTAACGACAAGAAGGAATCAAGAAGAAATCAGAGACATCCACGAAGAGAAGAAGGAGATCAAGCTTTCTTTCAGCAGAAGGGGCAAGCATCGTGGGAGGCAAGGTTTAAAAGCTAGGATATATATATATAAGGATTTAAAATTAAGGGCTTGTTTGGCAAACTCCCATGCCACATGCCCAAATCTTAGGCCTAACAATCAAATTCTTATTCTAATTTCTCCCGATTTCGCAATAACTATGAGTAAGAACTCTTAAGCTCATAACTCCAATTATTTCGCGCTAATTGTTAATCAATCTCGGAATCGTAATTCAATTAATCAGTCACTAAGCCAATTTTTTGGTCCGGACATGATACTCTCAAAATTCCAAAAAAATTCCTATAAATCCTCAAAATTTGAAAATACCTATTCATATACTTCAATTTCCATTTCTCAATCCCTAAATTCAATTTCTCACTCCAAATTTGAAAATCAAACCTAATCTGCACAATTATAACCAAAATTTCCAAGTTACACAATCAGGTCGAAAAATTGTCATACATGCATGTACATACATATGCTTGTGCAATCATAAACATTTATCAATAATATAGAGGCTGTAAATGCATATGCAAATAAATTTATGCATGCACCAAATCCTACTCCATCTGAATTACCGATATGCCCTTCACATCGGTAACGGGATATTACACTAAATCTGAGACAAAGACGGTGGATTGTTATTCTTGAAGGATTATGGTATCCGATCTTGTATCACCTGTAAAGCCAATGTAGTGGTGATGCTTTGAAAAGTAAAATCGATGGGAGTTTGTATCATATCCCATGCGAAGAAAGAGCTAGTTAAAGATTTAATCGGGTTTTAATATGGGATTGCACTTGGAAGTATCGATTCTCAAGTATTGCTTGCTCAATTCCAAGTGAAGCCCAATTTAATTGATCGATTAAAGCGCCCAAGATAGTGATCTGAGCTAACCAAATTGAGAATAATGCCCAAGATGGTAAGGTGACAGAGTTCAATATAGTGGATGGAGTATTGAAGTGTGGTGATAGGTTATGTGTACCTGACATAAATGCGCTAAGACAAAGGATTATGCATGAGGCACATTATGCACCCTATAGTGTTCACCCTGGGACCACCAAGATGTACCATGATGTTAAAGATATATATTGGTGGCAGGGTATGAAGAAAGATGTAGCTCAGTTGTATCTACCTGTTTAACATGTCAACAAGTTAAGTTTGAACATCAGAAGCCCACTGGACTACTACAGGAGCTACCACTACCCGAGTGAAAGTGGGAGCAGATTACTATGGATTTTGTGATTGGATTGCCAAGGACGCCTAAGGGGCATGTAAGACCACTTTATAACTGTTAAGACCACTTATAGTGCAGCTCAGTTAGCTCAGTTATATGTTGACATAATTATGAAGTATCATGGAGTGCCAGTGTCTATTATTGCTGATCGAGGAACACAGTTCACTTCTAGATTCTGGCAGAAACTACAAGAAGCCTTGGGTACACAACTAAATTTTAGTACAGCATTCCACCCACAAACTGATGGGCAATCAGAGAGAACCATCCAGACACTCGAAGACATGTTAAGAATGTGTGTTTTGGACTTTGGTGGAGATTGGGAACGCCATTTGCCTTTAATAGAATTAAACACAACAATAGCTACCATTCTACCATTCGAATGGCACCACGAGGCATCGTATGGTAGAAAGTCTGAATCTCCACTCTGCTGGGATGTAATTGGGAGAAAAACAGTTAGAGGGGCCAGAACTAATTCAAGAAACAGCCGCAAAAGTTCCTGTGATACAGGAAAGATTAAGAATGGCCTTCAGTAGACAAAAGAGTTATGCAGATTCTAAGAGAAGGGATGTACAGTATGAACCAAGTGATCAAGTTTTCGTAAAAGTCTCTCCTATGAAAGGTGTAGTCAGATTTGGAAAGAGAAGAAAGTTGAATCCTAGATACATTGGACCATTCGAGATCCTTGAAAGGGTCAGAAATGTGTCATATCTGTAACATCCCGTTACTGATAGCAAGGGCATTATGGTAACATTGGGTCAGACTGATAGGTTTCATTGCATTCACTGATTGAGCATGTTACTGGCCTCTAATTATAGAGGAATAGGTTTATTGCATATGCATTTATTCATAGGTACATGCATTCATGATTTTCTGGCATTTTAATTGTGAGTATGAATTGATTGGATTGTGAGCTGGAAACTGACTGAACTGACTGGATCGTGATTAATTGAGAATTTGGAGTAAGTGGGCTTGAACGACTGATTTAGAATAGGCTAAGAGTGATTGGCTATTGATAGTGGCTTATAGGAAATTTTCGGGAAATTCGGGAGAAAATGCCTGGCAGAAAATTTTGGAGTGATGAATCGATTGATCAGATAATCTTGAAATAATTGTCCAATGGCAATGGAAAAATTAGAGTTATACTGTTAGGAAATAAAAATGTTGAGCCATTGAAAATTAGAGACTGAAATTTGAACTGATTTGGAGACCTATGTCTATAAATAGTTAGGTTTGAAACATTGGGGATTTTATCCTAAGGCAAAACCGTTTCTTCTCTTCCTCTTCCCACGGTGTTCTTCGATTCCTCCCACCGGTGAGGATTCTTTGATCTTTCCTTATGGCTTCTTCTTATTGTGCAAGGCTAACTTGTTTATTATGATTGATGAAGGTTGAGAAGCTTTAAGAGTGGTTAATCGTTGATTTTGAAGGATTTTAGGGTTTACGGTGATTTGTGGATTTGAGGCTTGATCTGGTAAGTTAATGGTTTTAATGTTGCTATTAATGGTTTCTGATGCATTTATGGCATTTATTGTGTTAGATTAGGTAGTTGGGAGTGTTTAATACTGGTTTTAGTGAGAGAAAAGTCAGAAAAATGATCGGAGAAGACGGTGGCGCGTCCGCACATCGCGTCGTCTGGCGCAGCCTCGCCGCGACAAGTAAATTAAGTGCTCGCCACGACGAGCGCCTGGACGTACGTCATGACGAGCCTTCTGGCTTACGTCGCGACGAGCCGCATAAAAATTGTTCGCCGCGGCGAGCGTCTTTGACGTCGCGGCGAACGAACTTTTTCACGTCGCAACGAGGGATGTAGGTCGCGGCGAAGAGCAATTTTCTGATGGTTTGATTTTTAGTTTATTGGGCATAATTTATGGTATAGTGTAACATCCTGTTACTGATAGCAATGGTATTTTGGTAATAGTGGGTCAAACTGATAGGTTTCAATTGCATTCACTGATTGAGCATGTTACTGGCCTCTAATTATAGAGGAACAGGTTTATTGCATATGCATTTATTCATAGGTACATGCATTTATGATTTTCTGGCATTTTAATTGTGAGTATGAATTGATTGGATTGTGAACTGGAAACTGACTGGATTATGATTGATTAAGAAATTAGGAGTAAGTGGGCTTGAATGACTGATTTAGAATACTCTAAGAGTGATTGGCTATTGATAGTGGCTTGTAGGAAATTTTCGAGAAATTCGGGAGAAAATGCCTGGACCGGAAATTTTGGAGTGACAGACCGATTGACTGTATAGTACTGAAAGAATTGTCCAATGGCGAAGGAGAAATTAGAGTTATACTGTTAGGAAATTAAAATGTTGAGCCATTGAAATTTAGAGACTGAAATTTGAACTGATTTGGAGACCTATGTCTGTAAATAGTTAGGTTTGAAACATTGGAGATTTTACCCTAAGGCATTACCGTTTCTTCTCTTCTCCCACGGTGATCTTCGATTCCTCCCATCGGTGAGGATTCTTCGATCTTTCCTTGTGGTTTTCTCTTCATTATGCTAAGCTAATTTGTTATTGTGGTTGATGAAAGTTGAGAAGGGTTGAGAGTGGTTAATCGATGATTGGAGAAAGTTTTAGGGTTTACGGTGATTTGTGGTTTTGATCTTCGATTGGTAAGTATTTATGGTTTTAATGTTGTTATTAATGGTTTCTAATGCATTTATGGCATTTATTATGGTTGATTTGGGTAGATGGGAGTGTTTAATGCTGGTTTTAGTGAGAGAAAAGTCAGAAAATCGATCGGAGAAGACGGTGGCGCGACCCGCACGTCGCGACGTCTGGCGCAGCCTCGCCGCGACGAGTAATTAAATGCTCGCCGCGACGAGCGCAATGAGACGCCATGACGAAGCGCAGTTTCACGCCGCTGCGTGACGTTCTCGTTCTGTGCACATGAAACCTTGAAGAGGACGACGCATGACGAAGCGTCCTTCACGCCATGACGAAGCGATCTTCATCAGACGTCATGACGAGTGGCGTAGGTCGCGGCGAGGGATGGAAATTTTGAATGGATGAGTGTTTGTTTATTGGGCATAATTTATGATATAGACCTCCGATTGAGGTGATTCTCGATTCATTATGAACTAGAGAAAGAGGTCTACAATTGAGGATAATTATGAAAGTTAGAATTTAATTTAAATGGTATTGACTCATAGAGAATAAGGTCAATTATGGTTCATAGTGTGACCTAAGTATTGAATTGAGATAATTGGAATTTTAATTGGGATTTTCAATAGAGGTTTTGACCCAATAAATAGGGAATTGCTATAGGGAATATGAATTGAGGAAATTGAACTGAATTCTTAGGAATGGATCAATTATTGTCGATAAATTAAACGACGAGTTAGAATTGGGCATAGGATATCAAAATTGGGTTTTAGCGCCGGAAATCTTGAACATGCATTGTACATAATTTCATAGAGACATATACATCACTGAATCGTTTAATTGAGCATCTAGTAATGGGACTGTATTTTACTGTTATAGAGGCGCCGTTGGATCGTCATTCCACGGACATTGCTGGAACTTCCAGGCAGTAGCTCGAAAGTTACAGGTGAGTAACCTAGTTAGTTTCTCAAATTCCTGATTGTCTAAATGCTCTATGTGAATTACTTGCCAATGTGAATTGCATGATTTTCGAAATGTATATAATTGAATTTCATGCTTTTACTGTATTGGATTGGACTACTGCATAACACTGAGAAATGCGATACTGGGCGTTATAGCCATACACTGAATTACTGAACACTGCATTACATGCATAAATGCATGATCAGATAATGGATATGTGACCCAAGTTGCTATTATCACTGAAAAGAGCCTCGATCTCGACATCAGATCTTGGTGGGCCGTGAGCCCGAGGGAGAAATCCCGATCGTCCCCATCGAATCTTGTTGAGCACTTGAGCACAACACTGAATAACTGGAAAAGAGTCTCATATGCATTGTATACACATGGTGATTGAATTGCGACACTTCTTGAATTATGTGATGACATGAGAGATTGTAAATTGTTACATGCCATCGTAAAGCTATTGCGTAATCATCGTGAATTGTGATATGATAACGCAAACTATTATAGGCTACCGCAAATTGTTATATACTAATTGTATCTCATTGTGTCGCATCGCATGCATAATCTGCGTAATGCATGATTTGAGTGAACCATCGATGATGGTTTCTCCTTTGAGTTCGCAAACTCACCCAAAATTGCATCTAATTTTTCAGGATCGATAGAGTAGACTCCTAGCTCCGGAGATAGTCTTTTCCTGCCGTGCGAGCGTGCTGGCAAGAGAAGCGATGGCACATAGGTCGGTCAGCTGGGTTGGATTTTTGCGGATGACTTAGGATAGATGCTTGTATCAGTTTCCTTTTTGGTTTTGTATAGGGGACTGATAGACTTGTCCATTTTGTTATTGGATGACTGTATCAAGATTAATTTGGATTTTAAAATTTACTGATTTCTGATATATTATGGTTTTAATTATTGCGATGCCATGTGGATTATTAGCGGAATTTTCTGGTAGTGCACCTTTATTGTGGGATACGTGTCGGAGCGACCTTCGGGCGTCCTGATGCGTACCCTACGGTGAGGGGGCGCTACATATAGACCTCCGATTGAGGATTGCAGAGGTCGATGTGCCTAAGAGTGCTGTCAGGAGCAGGTACGGGCATTTTGAGTTCCTAGTGATGCCGTTTGGTTTGACTAATGCCCCAGCAACCTTCATGGCTTTGATGAATAGAGTTTTTCAGCCCTACCTGGATCGGTTTGTGAGGATTGTCCTTCAGGTCATGAGAGAGAGGCAGTTGTTTGCCAAATTCGCTAAGTGTGAATTCTGGCTTGATGAGATTGTATTTCTGGGGCACGTGGTGTCCGGTGAGGGTATTCAGGTGGACCCTCATAAGATAGAGGCGTTTATGAGTTGGGAGATTCCGAGGAGTGTTCCAGAGTTGCGGAGTTTCCTAGGATTGGCGGATATTACGGAGGTTAAATCGAGGGTTTTCGTTGATCTCGCCTTTCGTGGCTGTTGAGAAAAATGTGTCGTTCAGATGGACTGAGGAGTGCCAGAAGAGCTTTGAGGAGCTAAAACATCGGTTGACGACTGCACCAGTGTTAGGCATTCCGTCAGGGATTGGGATGTGTATTGATGCAGCATGGGAGAGTTATAGCGTGTCGTCGAGACGATTGAGGTCTCATGAGGTGAATTATCCAAAGTCGTGACTTGGAGTTGGCGCGATTGTGTTTGCTCAAGATCTGGAGACATTATCTCGTATGGGAGACGTTCGGATCTTCACCGATCACAAGAGTTTGAGGTATCTCTTGAGTCGAGAGAGCTCAATCTGAGATGAGGAGATGGATAGAGTTACTAAAGGACTATGACCGCATCGATTGAGTATCATCCGAGGAAGGCCAATGTGGTGGCCGATGCATCGAGTAGGAGATCGACGGTAGTGCGGCTCGAGTTCGAGTTTCGAGGTTACTGGACTGATCGATTGAGAGCTCTTAATGTACGGATGGATTTGGGGCGGGATGGAGATCTCGATTGCTACTCGAGGTGAGGCCGATGTTGCATGATAGGATCCGGAGAGTTCGTGGATCAAGACCCAGTGTTAGTGAGGCGATTGAGAGAGTCCAGGCAGATCGATTGAAGTTTGAGTTGAGAGATGGGACTTTATGGATGGGACGAGGCGTGTGTGCTCGATGTAGATGATTTGAGACAGGAGATCCTAGAGGAGGCACATGTAATGCCTATGCTATGCATCTGATACGACCAAGATGTATAATTCTACGAGGCGCATTTACGGTGGCTGGTATGAAGAGGCAAGTGGCGAGTATGTGTCCAGTGTCGATTTGTCGGCGAGTTAAGGCGAGCATCGAGGTTCGATGGGAAGTTGCATTCGTTGCCCATTCTGGAGTGGAAATGGGAGCGAATTACCATGGATTTTGTGATGGGATTGCCTAGGACACCGAGGCAGCATGATGCTATCTGGGTCATAGTGGACCGATTGATTCATCGGCTCACTTCTTGCCGATGAGGAGAGTAATACTCTCAATCAGTTGGCCCAGTATGTAGCGTAGATTATGCGGTTGCATGGGGTTCCATTGTCGATAGTCTCAGACAGGGATCCCAGGTTCACTTCGAGGTTCTGGAAGAGCCTACAGACTGCTATGGGTACTCGATTGAACTTCAATACTGCATTTCATCCTCAGACTGATGGGAAGAGTGAGAGGACGATTAAGAATGTTGAGGATATGCTTCGAGCTTGTGTATTGGAGTTCAGAGGATCATGGGATCGATGTCCGCTCGATCGAGTTTGCATATAATAACCGATGATCGAGCAGATGGGATGCCACCGTATGAGGCCTTGTATGGGTGGCCGTGTCGATCGCCACTGTATTGGGATGAAGAGGGTATGAGATTGATTGAGGTCCCGAGCTGATTCAGGATCTGATGGATAAGGTATGATTGATTGAGTCGCATCAAAGCTCGTGACGCATGTAAGAGCTATGTGGATCAAAGATCGGCGAGAGATGGAGTACAGTGTAGGTGACCGAGTGTTTCTCCGAGTGTCTCCTTGGAAAGGAGTACTGAGGTTTGGCCGTAAGGGCAAGTTGAGCCCTCGGTTTATTGGTCCGTATGTGATCCTTGAGAGGATAGGATGGTTGGCTTACAGATTGACGTTACCGAGTGAGATGTCCCAGATGCATGACGTGTTTCATGTTAGTTTGCTCCGACGGTACCGTTCAGACCCGACGCATGTGATTCCGGCTCAGGAGATTGAGATAGCCAGTGATTTGAGTTATGTTGAGGAGCCGGTACAGATTATAGGATCACGGGTCAAGCAGAAGAGGAACAGGGTGATTCCATTGGTGAAAGTCCTTTGGAAGAACCACTCTTCTGAGGAAGCTACTTGGGAGACTGAGGAGCATATGAGGAGTCAGTATCCTCATATATTCGATCGGACAGGTATTAAATTTCGAGGACGAAATTTTTATTAGGAGGGGTGAATTGTAACATCCCGTTACTGATAGCAAGGGCATTATGGTAACATTGGGTCAGACTGATAGGTTTCATTGCATTCACTGATTGAGCATGTTACTGGCCTCTAATTATAGAGGAATAGGTTTATTGCATATGCATTTATCCATAGGTACATGCATTCATGATTTTCTGGCATTTTAATTGTGAGTATGAATTGATTGGATTGTAAGCTGGAAACTGACTGAACTGATTGGATCGTGATTAATTGAGAATTTGGAGTAAGTGGGCTTGAACGACTGATTTAGAATAGGCTAAGAGTGATTGGCTATTGATAATGGCTTATAGGAAATTTTCGGAAAATTCGGGAGAAAATGCCCGGACCGGAAATTTTGGAGTGACAGACCGATTGACTGTATAGTACTGAAATAAATGTCCAATGGCAATGGAAAAATTAGAGTTATACTTTTAGGAAATAAAAATGTTAAGCCATTGAAAATTAGAGACTGAAATTTGAACTGATTTGGAGACCTACGTCTATGAATAGTTAGGTTTGAAACATTGGGGATTTTATCCTAAGGCAAAACCGTTTCTTCTCTTCCTCTTCCCACGGTGTTCTTCGATTCCTCCCACCGGTGAGGATTATTTGATCTTTCCTTATGGCTTCTTCTTATTGTGCAAGGCTAACTTGTTTATTGTGATTGATAAAGGTTGAGAAGCTTTGAGAGTGGTTAATCGTTGATTTTGAAGGATTTTAGGGTTTACGGTGATTTGTGGATTTGAGGCTTGATCTGGTAAGTTAATGGTTTTAATGTTGTTATTAATGGTTTCTGATGCATTTATGGCATTTATTGTGTTAGATTGGGTAGTTGGGAGTGTTTAATACTGGTTTTAGTGAGAGAAAAGTCAAAAAAACGATCGGAGAAGAGGCGGTGCGCGTCGTTGCGTTATGACGTCTGGCGCGACCTCGCCGTGATTTAGTAAATTAAGTGCTTTCGCATGACGAAGTATAACGACGCCACGGCGGCGCGCCGACGTCGTCGCGACGAGCCTTCTGGCTTACGTCGCGACGAGCCGCATAAAAATTGTTCGCCGCGGCGAACGTCTTTGACATCGCGGCGAATGAACTTTTTCACGTCGCGACGAGGGATGTAGGTCGCGGCGAAGAGCAGTTTTCTGATGGTTTGATTTTTAGTTTATTGGGCATAATTTATGGTATAGACCTCCGATTGAGGTGATTCTCGATTCATTATGAACTAGGGAAAGAGGTCTACAATTGAGGATAATTATGGAAGTTAGAATTTAATTTAAATGGTACTAATTCTTAGAGAAAAAGGTCAATTATGGTTCATAGTGTGACCTAAGTATTGAATTGAGACAATTGGAATTTTAATTGGTATTTCAATAGAGGTTTTGACCCAATGGATAGGAAACTGTTATAGGAAGTTTGAATGGAGGAAATTAAACTGGATTTTAGGATTGGATCAATTATTGTAGATCAATTGAGCGAAGAGTTAGAATGGGGCATAAGAGTTCAAAATTGGGTTTTAGCGCCGGAAATCGTGAACATGCATTTTACATAATTTCATAGAGACATATGCATCACTGAATTGTTTAATTAAGCATCTAGTAATGGGACTGTATTTTACTGCTATAGAGGCACCGTTGGATCGTCATTCCACGGACATTCTTTGGGACTTCGAGCAAGAGCTTCGAAGTTCTGGTGAGTAACCTAGTTGGTTTCTCAAATTCCTGATTGTCTAAATGCTCAATGTGAATTACTTGCCAATGTGAATTGCATGATTTCTGAAATATATATAATTGAATTTCATGCTTTTACTGTACTGGATTGGACTACTGCATGATACTGAGAAATGCAATACTGGGCTTTTATAGCCATACACTGAATTACTGAACATTGCATTACATGCATAAATGCATGATCAGATAATGGATATGTGACCCAAGTTGCTATTATCACTGAAAAGAGCCTCGAGCTCGAACACTGTACTGACCGGGCCGTGAGCCCGAGGGGAGAAATCCCTGACATGTCCCCCACTGAATACTGACTAAGCACTTGGGCACAATACTGAATAACTAGAAAAGAGTCACATATGCATTGTATACACATGACTGATTGAATTGCGACACTTACTGAATTATGTGATGACATGAGAGATTGCAAATTGTTACATGCTATTGTAAATTGATATATACTAATTGTATCTTACTGTGCCGTGCTGTACGCAATCTGCGTAATGCATGATTTGAGTGAACCATCGATGATGGTTTCTCACTGAGTTCGCAAACTCACCCAAAATTGCATCTAATTTTTCAGGATCGATAGAGTAGACTCCTAGCTCCGGAGATAGTCTTTTCCTGCCGTGCGAGCGTGCTGGCAAGAGAAGCGATGGCACATAGGTCGGTCAGCTGGGTTGGATTTTTGTGGATGACTTAGGATAGATGCTTGTATCAGTTTCCTTTTTGGTTTTGTATAGGGGACTGATAGACTTGTCCATTTTGTTATTGGATGACTGTATCAAGATTAATTTGGATTTTAAAATTTACTGATTTCTGATATATTATGGTTTTAATTATTGTGATGCCATGTGGACTAATTAGTGGAATTTTCTGGTAATGCACCTTTATCGTGGGATACGTGTCAGAGCGACCTTTAGGCGTCCCGATGTGTACCCTACGGTGAGGGGGCGCTACAATATCGGTTAGCTTTGCCTCCTCATTTTAGCTATGTGCATCCAGTTTTCCATATATCAATGCTAAAAAAGTACATTCTAGATCCTTCACACATCTTGCAAACCCCAGAAGTGAATATAGCAGAGAATCTTTCTTATGAAGAAACTCCAGTGGCCATCTTAGACAGACAGATTAGAAAGTTACGAAATAAAGAGATTCCGATGATTAAAGTCCAATGGCAGAATCAAAGAATTAAGGAATGTACATGGGAAACAGAAGAATCAATGAGAGCCAGATATCCACAACTGTTTCTCCAATGAGGTAAATTTTCAAAATTCGTGGACGAATTTTTAATAAGGGAGGGAGAATGTAATACCCGGTATCTAGTTTACCCGGTACACCAAAATAAATCATTATTTTAGACTGTTGTCCTTAAAAATCACAGAACAGTGAATAATAATTTTTAGTGACATCAAATTAATGATGTATGATATTTTTTCAGTGGTCACAGGAAATTATACGAGCAAATGATTAAAAACCAGTACAAGAGTGGCAATTTTGTAAATAAATGGACATGAGGCATATAAAAGGAACTAGTTGGAGAATAAGACAAAAACATTGTCTTCTTCTTCTCCCCCTCTCACGAAACCTCCATGGGAGCTCCTCTTCAAGCTTTTTCAACTTATGTAACTTGAAAGGGAAGGAGATTCAAGCAATTTGGGTGGTATAAAAAGGTAAGCCTCCATTCCTTTGCTTAGATCTATGGATTAAATCTTGGTTTCTCTCTTCTTTTGTGAAACCCATTTGAGAGAATGTATGAGTTTGATGATTTGGATGATGGATTCTTGTTCCTTGATGTCTAATGGCACTTATTCTTGAAGGAATTTCGTTTTTATGGTGATTTGGGGGCTTAAACCAAAACCTAGGGTTTTGAAGGTTAACCTGTCATAGAGACAGATTCGTAACTCTCTTTGTTCATTTTTTTTGAGCTATTTACCGTGTGAATCTTGCGAAACCCAAAACATAGAAGTTGTATATCCAGATGTTTACTGTCTCCCAGAATTTTTCCACGATTTTAGGGTGAGCCAAATAAGTGAAAGAGGCCCCGAATTGAGACTGGTTTAGAATACTAGCGAGATTGAAATGAGAACTGAAAGTTAATTGTTTGAAGACCTTAGACTTAGAATTGGATGATGCGTTCTTCTTACGAAATGCTCAAAAATGTGTCATATAAGTGCTTTAAAAAGGAAATATTAATTTGATGAGTATTATGTTAGATATGGTTGAAAAAGGGAAGGGTGTTGCTAATGTTAGTGACACAGAAAAGAACAGAAACAGAATAGGATTGTAAAAATCACAATACATCCAATTTACATTCATTTTTGAACCGTATTTGGATATGTGATATCCATATGAGTCTATTGAAAATAAAGCTTTGAATTGCCTTAATTGGTTGAGAAATGAATAAGTTATAAGATTTTGAGTAGGGAAGGATCCAGCTCATGACTGCATGTTAAAGCTGATTGTAAATGGGAGATTTGGATTCCCTTAATGACCGAATTAGAGCATGGTCATAAAAGAAGAAATGTGAATTTATGTGTTAACTAGAGGTCTGGAAAGTTTGAAAAACATTGGACCTATTTGTAAAGAGATATGCCGTCATGAATGAGACCTATGCTGATGGGTTAAGAACAAAATAGAATTGTAATGATAATTGTTAAAAAATGAAGCTTATGTGAGAATGACTAATATGGGTATATGTATTTTCATGCATGTTACCCAATAGCTGGTGAAAGAGGACAAGGAATAGAACTAGAAGTTGTACCCAATACCTATCAAGTTCAAGAAAATTAGAAAAGAGATCAGAACCATTACGATAGTTGAGGTGAGTATAATCATGCTACTATACTTGTGTAGTAATCATTTTCTTTTATCTTGCGGCTTGTTGAATTGTTCTCGAACCTATATGATTGTTTGACATATGACTCCATATAGTTGAGTCTAGCTTGTTGTATACCAGATTGACCAGATGATTTCAGATTCTTTGCATCTTCTAGTTCCCTTATTGTGTTGAACCTATTGATTTCAATTCATTTCTTGTTAGCAATGATTGATGAGTTCACAGAATACCCAGACCATGTGCACATTGGTAACCCACCGGTGATGGGTTAGATCCGGGTCCTACCTGGAGAGGGCAGGCCTCCAGGGGCAAGGTTAGGCCAACCTTGTCTAGAATCAGAAAAAGGGGAGATATGCCGTACTAGCATGCCTCTGTCTCTTCCTAAGAAATTTAGAATTTAGAAAGAATCAGAACTCAGAAATGAGAAAGCTCAGAATTAGGAATCCTATAGAAACCAAAATTTAGAAAGAAACCAGAATTTAGAAAGAAACCAAAATTCAGAAACCAGATTGATGTTTTCTTCGAACAATTCATATTGAGCTTTATTATTGATACTCATGTGATTGCCGCATTTGATATTACTACATGTTCATTATATTGATCATGTATTGATGCTCAGAATGTCTCAGACCATTCTTGTGAAGCTAGCCTTGTGTTACCTAGCCTCGCAAGCATGGTAGTATATTTATATCTCACTGAGTCGCGTTGTAGACTCACACCTCACAATCATCATTTCAGGAGATTAGCAGATCGGACAAGAGAGAAAATCCAAGCCTTTTGAGACTCGCTTGGATAAGCAGACAAGTAATGTTTTTGGCATGATGTAAATTTTTGTTACTTCTAGTTGCTCCATGGTTTGTCATAATCATATGTACATAAAACATGTATGGATATGCTATGTTATTGAGAATGATGTCGATGGATGATATAAGTTGATCATAGATTGGTTGATTATAAGTAGATAATGTATGTGAGAATTGCAGATTTGGATCCTTGCTTCTTACAACCTATTATGCAAGTATAAGGATTAATCAGATAAATGAATAGGTCATGTCAGATTGTTTTTAGAATATAGAAAATTTAGGCTTACTACGAGTTTTGGTGGCATTAAGACTACCCATTCCCTAGTGCCAACATGGTCCAAAAAAGTGGGTCGTGTCAGTGTAAGTCAATTATGTGATAAGGGCTATAGAGTCACTTTCTATGCATCTCATTGTGAAACCTTAATGATTAGAAATCATAAACATATATTGTACTCAATTAGAAGACATGTCTTCATAAAATGTTAATTGTTTTGTTTCACTAGAAAAGGATTTTTTAAGGCATAGAAGATTTGAACATGCTAACATAAGTATTTTATCAAAATTACCCAAAAATGAGTTAGTATGAGGACTATCGAACTTCAAGTTTGAGAATAATTAGGTTTGTGAAGTTTGTTTAAAACGAAAACAAACTAGAAGTAGCTTTCCTTCTAAAAATATTATGTCTACTAACCAACCGCTTGAAAATACACATATAGATTTATTTGGTCCTACTAGGACTTAAAGCTTTGGTAGTAAACACTATAGTTTTGTTATAATAGATGATTATTCTAGATTACATGTTAATTCATATCAAATAAGGCTGATACTTTTGAAGTTTTTGAAAAGTTTTGTTAAAAAATTCAAATTGAAAAAGGGTACTGCATTACATCAATTCAGAGCGAACATAGAGGAGAATTTAATAACAAAAAATTTGAAGATTTCTGTAATGAAAATGGCATATCTCTTAATTTTTCATGCCTAAGAACTCTTCAACAGAATGGAGTTGTTAAGAGAAAGAACAGGAATCTCGTTGATATGGCCAGAACAATGCTGCATGAAAGTGGTCTACCTCACGGTTACTGGGTAAAGGCTTTATCTATTGCTTATTACATACTTAACAGGTGACCTATAAGACCTAATCTCAAAACCACCTCTTGTGAGTTGTAGAAAGGAAGAAAACCAAATGTTGCTTACTTTCAAGATTTGGTTGCAAGTGTTTTGTTCTAAATAATGGAAAAGAAAACCTTGGAAAGTTCGATTCAAGATCAAATGAAGCTATTTTTCTGAGTTATAGTACTATTAGTAAAGGTCAGAGTTTATAACAAAAGAAAAAAAAAAGGATAGAAGAATTAATACATGTAGTATTTGATGAAGCACTACCCTCAACAACAATAACTGATTTAGATGATGAAGAGCATCCTTTAATTCCTGAAAATACATCACAAACTCAAACTACATATGACATTTGTCATATACTACATTTTAGAAAGAACCTGATTTCTTTAGGTAACTTGCTGGCATATGGTTTAGGATATAAATTTGAGTAAGATAACATCAAAGCATCAAGATTGGCATGAAACATGTGCAGACTAATAGGGAGCATAGTTCTAGGTAGAGGGTTACTATAATTGAGTTAGATTATGATAGTACTATATTATGGCACATGTGACTACGTCTTTTTAGTGAGTGACGGATGACAAAATCTTATAAGAGGAGCTTGTTAAGATATTTCAAAAAGTGTAAGATTTTTACAAGTTTTGTGGGCTTGGTAAACAATCTAAAGTAAATTGAAGATGAGGGCATAAAAACAAAGAAATTATAAATTATATGCATACTAACGTATAGGGACTTACTAGAGAATTGTTATTTGATGGATTTTAGTGATTTGTCACATTCATTGATAATTTTTTAAGGAAAGTTTAGGTATACATTATGAAGCAAAATAGAAGGCTTTTATAATGTTCAAGACATCAAAGGTTGAGATAAAGAATTAAAGGTATAGAAAGTTAAATACTTGAGATTCATATTTCATATAAACTATGTGAGTAGTATGGAATTCAAATATATAGTTCAAAAATATAAAAGTATAATGTCATTTTCTAAAGGATGAATAAATCCATAATTGAAAAGGCCAATTGTTTATGATATCTCATTAAAAAATCACCAAACACATCATTAGATGAGAAGTTTTAAAGCAAGTATAGAAAAGAAAAAAGGTATATTTCTTTAAGTTAAAAAGGTTTTGTTTTCCTACTTATGCATAAGCTTCTAATAATAGGAGATTAAATATTGATCCAAAGTCAAAGAAGTATATCTTCAATGGCCACTATAAAGGTATGAAGGAATACAAGTTTTAGGATCTAGTATCAAAGAAGATGGTGATTAGTAAGGATATTAAGCTGGATGAGCAATATATATTAAATGTTGAAATAAATATATACAGAGATTCAGGATCAATATAGGGTAGTTTGAAGTATGTATAAGTGGAACTAGGTTAGCTTGGGGTAAACTTGAAAGAGGTTGGAAATTGTAGTTTGAAAAATAGAGATAGAGTGAGAAGTATCATCAGGCCAAAAAATAAATGCAATTGAGAAAACTCAATATCCTTCTTACTTATCATAATTCCACCTAATTTTTAATAGAATATAAATAGATAGGAGAAGGATAAATGGATGAGAGTTATGGTAGTAGAGGTAGAGTCTTGAACAAGAAGCAGAAATAAGAGTTAGTATATCTTTCTAAAGGGAATAGGGATATTAAGTGCAAAAGAGGTATATAAGATGTTGGACCCGAGTCCCGATTCCCTGTCCCGAGGTGGCCCCTCGGTCTCGCGCTATGGTAAACCCCTTAGGACTGCACAGCGGCGAAGGACTGGCTCGCCGCGGCGAACTCCCCGAAGTAATTGGACCCATCCCCAACATCTATACGAACTCATACAAACACACATACATATACATTCATCATCTACACATGCATTCTGAGCGAGTCTCCACCAAAACAGAAGAGTTTCATGTCATTACATTTTGAATAAATTAAACAAGCATCCTCAGCATGATACATTACATATTAAAGTGTAAATCCAAAATACAATACAAGAAAATGCCCAATGAGATATGCTTGGTGGGCTAACCAAAAATACTAATTTAATGCAATGATCTTTAACTATTGCGGAGTTCTTCGATGCCTGGCAAGGATCAACTGATGTCCTGAGTTGCACCTGAGGAGGGAAAAGTAATGGGTTGAGCTACACAACTCAGTGGCTAATATAATTATAGTCATCGACAACTAACACAAATTCAGGCATATGTATATATATATATACATACAACAATTCTAGCACTCACATACTAACAAAGCAATTTACGCATTCAGCATAATTAATTCAACTCACAAAACATGTCACAAGTATGCTTCATAAAGAACAAATCAAATATGCAATACACATCACACAGCTCGAGGTTTCCATGGAAACAAAAGGGAGAAACCGAAGTTTACACCCTGAACAAAATAAGTCCATTCGAGACTCATATGCCCTGGCGGGCGTGGGGAGAAGGCTCTTGTCAGCGTGCGTGTGAGCGAAATGGTTCCACTCTCGCCCAAACAAAAGCACATAATCATGCTCAGAATCATTTTATCAAATGGTATGCTTTCAAGCTTTCATTTATTCAAAATGCCATGACTGAAGTCGACGCATAACATGCTCAGAATCAAGATTTACTTCTATCTATTATCGTGCTTCTTACAAGTCATTCAAATCTTATAACAATTCATGTTTAAACAATTAACCACATATTCAATCAAAATGTCATGCATCTCATCATATAGAACACATAACATATATTCACACATAGGCAAGAATTTGCCTAATCACACAATAACTATAATTACATTACCCACCTAATATCGCTTGAGAGTCCAAACTCACTGCTGTCCTTCCTCTTATGATTGGATTAGGTCGACTTGGTTTCCTATAACAAATCAAGTTCCCAATTAAGCAACATTCAAAGGAAATATTCAAACAGCTTGAAAATCAAAAGTAAAAGCACTAAAGTCTACATCCGACTTCCAACCCAATTTCCTGAATCTTTAAGGCAAAATCCGAACTTCCTCTCTCCATAAAATTTGTAGCCTTATTGCTCTAGTTTACAACGAATCCAAAATCACCTCATTTGGACATCTATAACAAAAAATATGCCCAAAATACTAAAATTCATCTTTGCTGGAAACAGGGGGCTCGCCGCGGCGAATGCCCGTGCTCATCGCGGCGTGCACGTAAGTGTGCATCGCGGCATGCACGCAAGTGTGCGTCGCGGCGTGTACCATTTTCTCGCACGTCGTGGCGTGCTCCTTCTCGCACGTCGCGGCGTGCACAGCTTTCTTGCACGTCGCGGCGTGTTCATACGCACGTCACGACGTGCAGGTCTGGAAAACGTCTCCGAACCTGATTTTCTAGCATTTTTCCAACCTCAATCCTTCCCTTTTGCAAATGCAACACACCTAAACCTTGATTCAAGTCCAATACTATATTTCTAACCCATTAACAACTTAAAAGTAGGCACAAAATCATCAACCCAAAGAAATCTATCCATTTTTGCCTTTAAACCCTAAACCACCGATTCTAACACATTCAATCCATCTTAGAGTTTAATCTAACCACAATACAATGGAATGAACTCTAACTTCCCAGGAAATTGCTTCAAATCTGTCGGAAATTGCTAGGATCGAAAACCCACTTTTCTTCTCCTTCTTCCTCAAGCTACGACACTCTCCCCTCTCTTTTCTCCTTTCCTCTTCTTTTCCTTTCCTTCTAATTCTTCTAACTCTTTCTTAAGTCTAAAGGGGGACAAAGACCAAGTTACCCTCCTTGTAAAGCCTTAACCCAATCCAACCTAAGCAATCTTCCCAAAATACCCTCCAACATATTTACCCTTATTCCCAATTTAATCAAACTAAGCCTTAATCACATAATTAACACAATTCATGCTTAATAGAAAAATTTCGGGGTCCAACATTTCTCCCCCTCTTAAAAAAAAATGGTCCTCGAAATTATTACCTGAATCATTGAAGAGATGCAGATACTTCTCCTTCATGGCTTCCAATGGCTCCCATGTAGCCTCCTCTGCCAAATGATTCCTCCACAGAACTTTGACTAACTGAACTGTCTTGTTCCTGAGGACTTTTTCCTTGGTATCCAAAATCTCCACCGGTTGCTCCTCATAACTCAGATCATCCCTCAGTTGAACCTCACCAGTCTGAATGATATGAGAAGGATCTGATCTATACCTCCTCAGCATGGAAACATGAAAGACATCATGGATCTACGACAATTCCGGCGGTAACGCCAACCTGTAGGCGAGTGGCCCAATCCTGTCAAGGATTTCATAAGGACCCACATATCTCGGACTCAACTTGCCTTTCTTACCAAACCTCATTACTCCTTTCTAAGGAGACGTCTTTAGAAATACTTTCTCACCGACTTCAAACTCCATCTACTTTCGATGTGCATCAATGTAGCTTTTCATCCTATCCTGTGCTGCCTTAAGTCGCTGCTTAACCAAATTGACTTTATCAACTTTTTTCTGAATCAATTCTAGTCCTACCAGTTTCCTCTCTCCTTCTTCATCCTAACAGATCGAAGTCCTACGTCTCCTCCCATACAATACCTCATATGGAGCCATCTAAATGCTCAAATGGTATGAATTGTTATAAGCAAATTCGACCAATGGAAAATGTTCATCCCAAGCTCCTTTAAAATCCATCACACATGCCCTAAGCATTCCCTCAAGTGTCCGAATGGTCCTCTCAGATTGACCATCCTTTTGAGGGTGAAAAGTTGTACTAAAATTCAGCTTAGTAACTAAAGCTTCCTACAAACTACCCTAAAATCTCGAAGTAAACCGAGGGTTCCTGTCAAAAACAATTGAATCCGGGATCCCATACAATCTCACTATCTCATCGATGTACTTCTTTGCTAGCACATGCAAAGAATCAGTCTGCTTAATCGCCAGAAAATGAGCTGACTTCGTCAACCGATCCACAATAACCCAAATGGCATCATGCTTCCTACTAGTCTTAGGCAAACCCATCAGAAAATCCATAGTCACCCTCTGCCACTTCCATTCCGGAATAGGCAACGGCCTCAACTTGCCTGAAGGTGCCTGATGTTCAACTTTGACTTGCTGACACACTAGACACTTACTCATGTACTCTGCTACATCCCTCTTCATGCCTTTCCACCAAAAATGCTCTCTCAAATCCTTGTACATCCTGGTGCTACCTGAATGCATGGCATAAGGCGCATTGTGTGCCTTATCCAAAATCTCATCCTTTATCTCCTGCACATCTGGAATACAAAGCCTGTTCCCCACTGTCATAAGTCCATCATCCCTCACTATTACCTCATAACTCTTTCCATTCTGAATTTCATCCCTGAGTCTGCTCAAATCTGCATCTTGTGCCTGCAACTCTCTAACCTTCTCCCTGAGCATCGGTCTCACTCGAAAATTAGCTAGAAGGCAATCCGGCTCTTCCTGCTTCAAGCTTATCTTAAGCTTGGCCATCTCTTCCAATAGAGGAAGATAAACTGGCCGAACATGAGCAATCGAAGACTTCCTACTCAAAGCATCCACCACTACATTGGCCTTGCCCGGATGATACTCAATCAACAAGTCATAATCCTTAAGCAACTCAAGCCACCTTCTCTGCCTCAAATTCAATTCCTTATGGCTTGAGACTCTTATGATCGGAAACGATCCTCGTCTGAACGCCATATAGATAATGCCTCCAAATTTTCAAGGCAAAGATCACTGCTGCCAACTCCAAATCATGCGTCGGATAGTTCAACTCATATGGCTTCAACTGCCTCGAAGCATAAGCTATCACCCTGTCTCCCTGCATCAATACACAACCAAGACCCTTCCTCGAAGCATCACTATACACGGTATAAACCTCATCTCCAGAAGGTAGAATCAGAATCGGAGCACTTGTCAATCAGCACTTGAGCTCCTCAAAGCTTTTCTGGCATTCATCACTCCAAATAAACTTCTGATTCTTCCTCAACAACTTATTCATCGGAGCGGCTAACATGGAGAATCCCTCCACAAATCTCCTGTAGTAACCTGCCAAACCCAGAAAGCTCCTCACCTCTGCTACATTCTTCGGGGCTTCCCAATTCACCACAGCTTCTATTTTCTTTGGATCCACATGCACCCCTTGTTCTAAGATCACATGTCCAAGAAAAGCAACTTCCCTCAGCCAAAATTCACATTTATCGAATTTGGCATACAACTCGTTCCTCCTCAATGTCTCCAAAGCAATCCTCAAATGCTCCTCATGCTAGTTATCACTCTTGGAATAAACCAATATATCATCAATAAAGACAATGATAAATTGGTCCAAGAAGGGCTTAAAGACCCGATTCATGAAATCCATAAATGCTGCAGGGGCATTTGTCAATCCAAAAGGCATAACCATAAACTCAAAATGCCCATACCGTGTCCTGAAAGCAGTCTATGGCACATCTGACTCCTTTATCCTCAACTGATGATAACCCAATCTCAAGTCTATCTTGGAGAAGACTTTCACCCTTTGCAATTGATCAACCAGATCATCTACGCGAGGAAGCGGATATCGGTTCTTCACTGTGACCTGATTTAGCTTCCGGTAGTCTACATACATCCTCAACGATCCATCTTTCTTCTTCACAAAAAGAACCGGAGCTCTCCAAGGTGAAGAGCTCGACCTTATGTACTCTTTCTCCAACAACTCCTCCAACTGCTCCTTAAGCTCCTTCAATTCCGCCGGAGCCATCCGGTAAGGCATAATTGAAGTCGGCACAGTACCTGAAAGAAGCTCAATGGGAAACTCAATTTCCTAGCTGGCGGTAGTCCTGGTAATTCCTTGAAAAAGACATCCAAGAATTCCTTGACTACTGGAATATCCTCAAGCTTCCCTCTATCTGTCCTGGTGTCTACCACATAGGCCAAAAATGCCTCACATCCCTTCCTCATCATCTTCTCTGCTGTCAAAGCTGAAACAATTCTGGGCGGACTTGCTTTTCTGTCCCCAGCAAATACCACTCTTCTGCTGTCATCCAATTCAAATTTCACTGTCTTCAGCTTACAATCCAGACGGGCGTTGTACCTCTCTAAGGTGTCCATACCCAAAATCACATCCAATCTTCCCATCTTCAGTGGCATTAAATCTACCACTAAAAATTCTCCACCAATACATATTTCACAGCCTCTATACACTTGACTAACCATAATATATTGGCCGATTGGAGTACTCACCATCAGCGGAGTATCCAAAGGGCTAAATTTTCTATCACACACAGGTCTACTCGAAGAAAAAACGAGTGAGTAGAACCCGGATCAATCAAAGTAATCATATCATCAGAAAAGAGTCGAACCATACCAGTGACAACATCTGGAGCGGTCTCTGCATCCTCCCGAGTCATGGCAAACACCTTAGCTGGTGCCTGCGCCCTTGGTCTCCCTGGAATGTTCACCCTCTTGGCTACATCAGAACTGCCCGCTTCTGTTGCAGTCCTCTATTCTACAGTCTCTGTTCTCTTAGAAACTTGCATCTGTGCTCCCTCTCTTCTGGACGACTTGGGACACTCTCTAGCCAAGTGTCCTTTCTGTCCATAATTGAAGCATGCTCTTGATAATCTGTAACATTCGCCTCCATGAAAATTGCCACAATGCTCACACTTAGGGACGGATGACCTGTCCCCATCTCCCTTTCTGTTGCCTCCCGCCGTAGAGGCCTGATGAGAATAAGCAGGAGTCCTCATCTGCCTCGGCCTACTTGAACAACTGCTCCTCTCCTCTGACTGAATAGGAAAGCTCCTAGCACTCCTGTCTAGCATAGGGGTACTAGTACTACCTCCCTTCTTATACTGCTCTCTTTCTTTTCTCTTCTTGTTCACAGCACTCTTGATATTCTCTATATTCTCAACCCTCAAAGATGCCTCAACCAACTGCTGAAAATCACGAAGTTACAGACTATCACTTTCTCTCTCGATGGCAAGTGCGGACCCGACTCAAACCGAGCGACATCTAGCGACCTCACTCAAAGATCGGATCTGAAGCATACCTCACCAACCGAGGTGAATCGACGCTCATACTCACCGTTGTCATCTCCCTGGGTGAGACTCAGAATTCCCTCCGTCTGCTGAATGTACACCTCAGACAGATATTTCTTCCTGTAAGCAGCAAGGAAGTCCTGCCATGCCAACCCTACTGGTCTCATCTGACTCCTGGCACGGTCTCCCACCAATGCAGAGCATCTCCCTGGAGCAGACTGGCAGCATAAATAACCCTCTCATCATCCTCACACTCCATCTGATCCAAGACTCTCTCGGTCTTTCTCAACCATGTCTCAGCTTCCTCAGGATCAATGGTCGCGTAGAAGTCCACTGCTCCATATTTCCTCAACTTGTCGAACCATCTCCCCTTCTTAGTTGGGGCTAAAGCAGAAGGTTGTGGCATCTGACCCATAGCCTGAACAAACGCCTGGGTGAATGCATAGAACAACCTCGGATCTAGCGGAGGCACTTGCTCCTGCATAACCGGCGACTCCTGAGTCTGCGATGGCATGGACTCACTACCTAACCCTACAGAAGCCTCAGTATTTCCTGGGGCTACCGACTCATCAGTCCTCTCCTCTCTAGTCGAAGAGTTAGGTGCAATAGATCCTTGCAGAACTCCTCGTGTCCTTCTATGAGGTGGCATCGTACTCCTTCAAATATAAACACTAAGGATCAGCTACATGGCAATCTGAATTCCTACATGTATGCATGTTATGCATGTCACTTAATGCAATCAATCAATGCAACAAATAATCATATAGAAAACAATTCATCCTATTATGCATTCTAAGCCGAGGACACTAAACCTAGGCGCTCTGATACCAAACATGTTGGGCTCGGGTCCCGATTCCCCATCCCGAGGTGGCCCCTCGGTCTCGCGCTGTGGTAAACCCCTAAGGACTGCGTCGCGGCGAAGGACTAGCTCGTCGTGGCGAACTCCCCAAAGTAATTAGACCTGTCCCCAACATCTATAGGAACTCATACAAACACACTTACATATACATTCATCATCTACACATGCATTCTGAGTGAGTCTCCACCAAAACAGAAGAGTTTCATGTCATTACATTTCGAATAAATTAAACAAGCATCCTCAACATGATACATTACATATTAAAGTGTAAATCCAAAATACAATACATGAGAATGCCCAATGATGATATGCTTGGTGGGCTAACCAAAAATACTAACTTAATGCAATGATCTTTAACTATTGCGGAGTTCTTCGATGCCTGGCAAGGATCAACTGATGTCCTGAGTTGCACCTAAGGAGGGAAAAGTAATGGGTTGAGCTACACAGCTCAGTGGCTAATATAATTATAGCCATCGGCAACTAACACAAATTCAGGCATATGTATGTATATATATATATACATGCAACAATTCTAGCACTCACATACTAACCAAACAATTTACGAATTCAGCATAATTAATTCAACTCACAAAATATGTCACAAGTATGCTTCATAAAGAAAAGATCAAATATGCAATACACATCACACAGATCGAGGGTTCCATGGAAACAAAAGGGAGAAACCGAAGTTTACACCCTGAACAAAATGAGTCCATTCGGAGCTCATATGTCACAAACGATCAGCCGGGAGAAGGCTCTTGTCAATGTGCACGTGACGAATGAAATGGTTCCACTCTCGCCCAAACAAAAGCACATAATCATGCTCAGAATCATTTTATCAAATGATATGCTTTCAAGCTTTCATTTATTCAAAATGTCATGACCGAAGTTGAGGCATAACATGCTCAGAATCAAGATTTACTTCTATCTATTCTCGTGCTTCTTACAAGTCATTCAAATCTTATAAAAATTCATGTTTAAAAAATTAACCACATATTCGATCAAAATGTCATGCATCTCATCATACAGAACACATAACATATATTCACACATAGGCAAGAATTTGCCTAATCACACAATAACTATAATTATATTACCCACCTAATATCGCTTGAGAGTCCAAACTCACTGCTGTCCTTCCTCTTGCGATTGGATTAGGTCGACTTGGTTTCCTATAACAAACCAAGTTCCCAATTAAGCAACATTCAAAGGAAATATTCAAACAGCTTGAAAATTAAAAGTAAAAGCACTAAAGTCTACATCCGACTTCCAACCCAATTTCCTGAATCTTAAAGGCAAAATCCGAACTTCCTTTCTCCATAAAATTTGTAGCCTTATTGCTCTAGTTTACAACGAATCCAAAATCACCTCATTTGGACATCTATAGCAAAAGATATGCCCAAAATACTAAAATTCATCTTTGCTGGAAGCAGGGGACTCGCCGCGGCGTGCACTATTTTCTCGCACGTCGCGGCGTGCTCCTTCTCGCACGTCGCGACATGAACAGCTTTCTTGCACGTCGCGGCGTGTTCATACGCACGTCGCAACGTGCGAGTCTAGAAAACGTCTCCGAACCTGATTTTCCAGCATTTTTCCAAACTCAATCCTTCCCTTTTGCAAATGCAACACACCTAAACCTTGATTCAAGTCCTATACTACATTTCTAACCCATTAACAACTTAAAAATAGGCATAAAATCATCAACCTAAAAATATCTATCCATTTTTGCCTTTAAACCCTAAACCACCGATTCTAATACATTCAATCCATCTTAGAGTTTAATCTAACCACAATACAATGGAATGAACTCTAACTTACCAGGAAATTGCTTCAAATCTGTCAGAAATCGCTAGGATCGAAAACCCACTTTTCTTCTCCTTCTTCCTCAAGCTACGACACTCTCCCCTCTCTTTTCTCCTTTCCTCTTCTTTTCCTTTCCTTCTAATTCTTCTAACTCTTTCTTAAATCTAAAGGGAGACAAAGACCAAGTTACCCTCCTTGTAAAGCCTTAACCCAATCCAACCTAAGCAATCTTCCCAAAATACCCTCCAACATATTTACCCTTATTCCCAATTTAATCAAACTAAGCCTTAATCACATAATTAACACAATTCATGCTTAATAAAAAAAATTTCGGGGTCCAACATAAGAGGAAGCCAGTAGTAATAGAAAATGAAGGGAAAAAATATTCAAAGCTTGACTAATAACTAAAGGGTACACATAGTGAAAGAAGATTGGTTATTTAAATGAAATTTTCTTTTAATAATATTTTTAGGATATGATGTTCAATGCTTCATGATAATTGTACTATTTTTCATTCATATATTTAAGCATGCCATATTTCTTTTGGTTAATTGTATTTGAGTTTGATTGTATCATGTAGAAAAATTAGTAACTTTCCTTCATTCTTTTAGTCTTACTATGTTTATTTCATTGTTAGACATCTATGTTTATTATATTATGCTCTTTGTAAAATTTTCCTCATCCATTGATTTTCTTGTTTGCTACTTTTCAATGTTAGTTCATTATAAGATAAATTGTTAATTAACAACTTTTATATGATTATCATGTTTGTAATTGTTTCAAATTGATGCATGTAATCCTTCAACACAAGACAACACAATAGAGAGTTCCAAGTACCTGGCACTATACCAATTGAAGTAACAGTTCATATTAAAGGGACTAGTTCTTTGAAGATAATAAGTGATGTTTGGAATCTTATCATTAAGATTAAATCAAGTGATGGAGTTGAAAAGGAGCAATACAAGTATTACCATAAGATATTAGACGGGGGTCCTAAATGTGAAACATCTGTTTTTAAAGGGACATATAAACTCTTGCAATAAAAGGAAGATCGCATTAGGAGGTTAAACATAGTTAAACTAAAAAAAAAAGTTAAATGACTTCAACAACTTTTGATGTTCATAAATCAAAGAATTTGCTAGCTAAAATGATCATTGCGAATGAATATCTCCTCTTTATTATTGATAATCAAAACTTCGTAAATTTTTTTCATCCTCACTCCAGTGAACCTTTAAGATCCTAACTTGTAATATTGTAAAGAAAGAAATCATCAAGGTTTATAAACATCAAAAGATTTTGACATTAAAGATATTGTTGACTAATTAATGAGTTACCATCACATCTTATATATGGAAACCCAATAATCAAAAGAAAGGCTATATGGTAGTGACAACACATTATATTGATAATGACTACACTTTATGCAATTGAATCCTAAGATAAATAATATTCTTTAATTTTTGATCTTTTGTTTATTGATTATGTATAATTATTATTTTTATTTTTGTATATGATAGATTTATTTATTTGTCGTCCCCATATACAAGTGAAAGATTGAAAATTGTACTGGTCGAGTGCTTAATGCATTGGAACATTGACACCAAGCTCTTAACCATAACTTTAGATAACTGTAACATAAACAATGCTATGATCAAAAGAGTGAAGAACAAATTGTGGTTTGGGAGCTTGCTAATGGATAGGAGATTATTCTGTATACATTGTTTCATGCATATTGTGATATAGATAATGAAGGATGGGTTAGAAGTAATATAAGAAAGGGATGGAGGCAATCCATAATAGCATACGAATTTACACTTAAATAACTTAAATTTTTGAAAAAATTGTATGACAGCTGTGCATTTTTACACAAAGAAATTATTTTTGGATTATTCAACCTAATGGAATTCAATATTCAAGATGCTAAAGTCAAAACCAATCATATTCAAGTGCTCATCAAGTTGAGACAAAAAGATTCTCAATATAATTGTTTATAGATAAAAAAAAAGTAACAGAAGTTGCATAAAGTAAACTATGTGAAGTTAGGATATTTCATAATGTTCTTGAGTTGTTCTCAAGAATAAAATATCCAACTTGATATATTTGCTTTAGCCACATGTGTAAGATTAAGTTAGCATTATTTGATTGTTTTTTTATTATAAAATGGTTATTCAAACCATGTCAAAATAGATGATAAAGGATTCAAAACTTATCACTCTTTGCTAGGGAATAATGTAATAGTAATTTCTATTATAGACTTGAGGTATAAGATGAGGGGCATCAATTTTTTTCTTGATTTTTGTTTGGTAAATAAGTTAAAGGATATTGATATCATTAAACAATTTTAGCATGATTTGTTTCATAATTATCAATTTAGAATGGACATAGACCAAGATCATAGGAGTGTAGTATCAGCTTTATCTGTTATTGATACATTATTGTCAACCATAATTGGAAGCTTAACTTTTCATTTTAAGGATTCATCAAGGAAAAAAGGAGTTAAGACTTCTTACAATATGATGGAGTTACATAGATATTTGGAAGCATATATTGTGACCACAAGTACTAAACATTTTAACATATTATCATGGTGAAAGTTACACAGAGGTTAATATTGATCATACGAGTAATTATTTGAAGCATCTTAATAATTCCAGCATCTGTTATTGCTTATAAGTTTATTCTAAATACTGACATTTGAATGATGAATCTTTATCATAGTAAACTCCATTGTAAAACTGTGAAAGTTCTAACGTGTGTGCAAAGTTAGTTCGATGTTGAAAATGACCAAGATAAATTAAATGTACAAGATAAATTATAAACTTTATGATATATTAATTTCTTTAACTTTATAATTTTAGCATTGATTTATTATTTTATTTTATATTCCTTTTGTGTTGTAATAAGTATGGATATCATCATCGACTGAAATTTTCTTCAAATAAATAATGAAAGCATATTTGTTACCTTATTTATTTAATAAAATTGTTGTATAAAATGAATATGATTTACATAATTTTTATATATACACAAAGTTATCCTAACTATTAGCGATTGCGATTATAATAGGACTTAACCATACTCTCTAAACCCAATCAGGCTCGTGTCAAGCCTATATGATAGTCATCAAGATAAAAGTCTAATAGAGGACAAACAATTAGTGAAAGAAAAAAGAAAAAAACATTTATAGAGACAGATAAAGAATTGATCATGTTGGAAAATTATTTATCTTTATTTTTAGATAATTCTGTTAGCTTAGGATATTATCTTCTAGGAGATAAGTTTATCCTATTTTCAAATCTGAAAGTTAGTAGCATTAAATTAGGAAATACTCTTGTATAAATTCCCTTGAATCAAAGGAATAAAGTGAAGTTTTGACCTATTTCTAAATTCCTCTTGTTTCATGGTACCAGAGCTACCACTTCTAGTAGCCTAAAATTTGTTTCCAACCACATTTAGCTAGAGTTCAACCAACCCTTGATAAGTCTTGCACCACCCAAACCTCCTCCCAAACACTAGTTACGTAACCCCTTCAGCCCAATCCTCATGTCCTTTTATTGATAATCTTTCATTGCAAATCACACAATATAAATTAAATGGAATGAATTTTCGAGAATGGTATCAGTCAATCATGTTAGTAATCAAAGGAAGAGGCAAGGCTGGTATCTAACTGGGGTAATTCCTTAACCACGGGAAATAACAATCACTTATGATGCTTAGGATGTTGAGAATTCTGTTGTTATGGTTTTGCTTATCAATTCAGTAGAGCAAAAAATAAGAAGAACCTATCGACTCTGCAAAACTACAAGAGAAATTTGAGAGTTTGTGTAAAAAATATATTATGATTTAGTGAAAACGTCTTAATATTTTGAAATCAGATTTAAAATTAGAAAAACTCACTCAGGTAACATGTTTGTTACCAAGTATTATAACTTACTCACTGAATTATGGCATGAGATGGATATGTTTCATGCAATAAATTGGCAGTGTCATGTTGATGCTAAGAAATATGGGAAATTATTGGAAAAGGAGAGAGTTTTTGATTTCTTGTAGGGATTTAATGTTGAACTTGATGAAGTACGAGAATGACTACTTGGTTTAAAGTCATTACCCTCAATCTGAGAAACGTTTGTTAAGGTTCGTAATGAAGAGAGTAGAAAAAAGGTCATGCTTGCCTCTCCCACTTCTGAACAAGTCTCTCAAGGTTCATTTTTAATGGCAAACTCTCGAAAGGGGTCTACTCAAGAACCCTGAGAGCAACAAACCTAGAACAAACAATGGTGTGACCACTGTGATGAGCCCTACCATACCCCTATGACCTACTAGCATTTACATGGAAAACCACCAGATTGGAAGTCTAAAAGCCAAAGGGAGCAAAAACGTGGAGTGACACATATAGCATAATTTGATATCAGCAAATCCACTGGGCTAAATTTGTCTTCCCAGTAGATTGAACTGCTTCACTAACTCTTGAATCAGACAAAGATCCCAACTAATCATATTCAAATTACCAACGGAGTCCTACTGCAACACTAATGCATAAAGGTAACTTATGTCAATCATTATTATCAAAGTCTTTAGGTCATGATTTCTAGATTGCGGATATGGGTGCATCAAACCACATGATTGGGTCATTGAATGTTTTTGAGAAATATGAGCTATGTGAATAGAAAGCTAATTTATGGGCCGCAGATGAAAAGGTGTCACTAGCTATTGGTCAAGGGAGGGTTTGTTTGTCAAATTTGTCATTAAATACCATTCTCTACGTGCCTAAGTTAACTTATATTCTATTATCTGTCAATCAATTAACCAAAGAGATGGATTGTATTGTGACATTTTTTCCTTCTCATTGTGAATTTCAGGATCGATGTTCGGGGAAGATGATTGGTAGTGTTAAGGAGAAAGATGGACTTTACTACTCCTTAAGAAAGAGTACTCCTATAAACTTAAATCACCAAATAAGTTTTCCCTTTCAGTTATGTCAAATTCTGATGTTATTTTATGACATCAAAGCCTTGGTCATCCAAATTTCCCATATTTGAAAATCTTATATCCACAACTTTTCATCAATGTGTCCTTACAAAGCAAAGTAATTACAATCATCACATACACTCATACAGACCCTGAAAATCATTCCAATTAATTCATAGTAATATATGGGGCCTTGCCAGAGCTACAAGTCTAACGGGTACTCATTGGTCTATCAATTTCATTGATGATCATACAAGGGTATGTTGGGCATTCCTAATGAAAGAAAAATCAGAAGCCTATCATGTCTTTAAACAGTTTCACAAGCTCATTCAAAATGTATTCAAACCTCTATTCAGGTAGTACGTACCGACAATGGGAAAGAATATCTTTCACATGATTTTATTCAATATCTCAGTGAAAATGGAATAATCCACCAAAGCTCTTATGCTCATACCCTACAACAAAATGAGAAAGCGGAAAGAAAGAATCGTCATTTGTTAAAGGTAGCCCGATCTATGATGTTTACCAATTATGTTCCAAATTCCTATTAGGGATAAGCTATTCTAACTACATCATACTTGATAAATCATCTTCCTTCAAAAAACTTCAATTTTGAACCTCTCTAAGTGTTCTTCTAGATTAATTTCCTCACATAAAGATTATTAATTCTCTTCCTCTTAAAGTCTTTGGGTGTACTATTTTTGTACATAATAATTAAACCAATAGAAGCAAACTTGACCCACAAGCTATTAATCGTGTGTTTGTTGGGTACTCTCCCACTCAAAAAGGTTATAAGTGTTTCTCACATTTTATGAAAAAATTCTTTGATCATATGATGTCACCTTTTTATAAAGTCAATCATTCTTCTCCAATGCCTTTCTTCAGAATGAGATATCCCATGAAGAGACTTATTGGGATCCAAGCATATCACTCCCTATCTCATAAAATTCTGTCCATATCTTCCCACAAAACTCGTAAACACCCACCAGTGAACGCAAAACTTTCCAGTCCAATTCAGTGGGAGAACTAGTTCTCGACCAGCCAACCTTGGTGTATTCTCAAAGGCTTAAAGCTCCTCAACAAGGCCAATCATTAGATCAAGAATTGGTTGCTAAAGAAACTGTACTAAGTGACTTGGACATGCCAATTGCATTACGAAAGGGGTTATATACCAACTAACCTATTTCAAATTATTTGACTTATTCAAAGTTGTCTTCAAAGTTTAAAGCTTTCACTACTAAGCTTGACAGTGTAAGAATTCCAAGAAATGAGCATGATGTGTTCCAAGAGTCTAAGTGGAAGGAACTTGTACTTGAGGAAATGAAGGCTTTACTTGAAAATAAGATATGGGATATTGTAGATCTACCCAATGGAAAAAAAAGGTGGCTGGTAGCAAATAGGTATTCACTATGAAGTATAGGGAAGATGGAGAGATCGAAAGGTATAAGGCCAAATTAGTAAATTAAGGTTTTACACAAACCTGTGGAATAGATTATGAGGAGACATTTTCTTCAGTTGCAAAGTTAAACATAATTAGAGTTCTTCTATCATTGGCTACAAATTTAGATTGGAAACTCCATCAACTTGACATTAAAAATGTCTTCTTAAATGTTACATTAGATAAGGAAATATAAATGAGGATCCCACCAGGTTTTGAATCTAAAGAAGAAAGGGGGAGAGTCTGTAAACTAAAAAAAAATCTTTATACGGCCTCAAACAGTCTCCAAGAACATGGTTTAAGAGGCTCAATGACACCCTTTGCATATTTGGATACAAACAGGGACAAGTTGATCACACCTTGTTCGTGAAGTTTGGAAAAAATGGAAAGAAGTCCACTTGATTATGTATGTGGATGAAATTATAATCACAGGTGATGATACTAGTGAGATCAATGATCTTAAAAACAAATTGAGGCTAAAATTTAAAGTAAAAGATCTCGGAGCCTTGAGACACTTTCTTAGAATGGAGATTGGTTGAAGTAAAGAAGGTATTTTCACATCTCAATGAAAATACATTCTTGATTTATTGGAGGAAATAGGAAAAATGAGTTGCAAACCCATGGGAACTCCACTGGAAAGAAACTGAAAATTTAAGAGAGATGAAGAAGATCATCCTATTGACAAAGGAAGATACCAAAAGTTGGGAGGAAAACTTATCTATTTGTCATTAACCAGACCAGATATTGCTTACTCTTTGAGTATGTTAGCCAATTTAAGAACTCTCCAACTCAATGACATTTAGAGGCAGTTAACCATATTCTGAGGTATCTAAAAGGTAGTCCCAGTAGAGGATTAATGTTTTGGAAAAATTAGAAAAGGGGCATAGAAGGTTTTACGAATGCATATTGGGCTAGTTGTATTGAAGATAGTAGATCAACTTATAGCTATTGTACTAAGTTATGGGGGAACCTTTTCATATGGAGAAGCAAGAAGTGGTCCGTAGTGGCAAGAAGCGGTGCAAAAGCAAAGTTTAGGGCAATGGCACAAGGAATTTGCGAAATTATTTGGTTAGAGAGGTTAATAAAAACTCTGCATATCACCACTTCTTCTCCCAACAAAATCTTCAGAGATAGCAAATAAGCCATTAGGATAGTGAAGAATTCAGTTCAACATGATCGAATGAAACGTGTTAGAATTGACCAAGGCTTCATCAAACGTGAAATAGAAGGAGGCATTAAATTATTCTATGTTCCTACTCAAGCATAGGAAGCAAATATTTTCACAAAAGATCATACCTAAGCATAGATTCGAGACAATTCTAAACAAATTGAGAATGATAAATATCTATTCCTCGACTTGAGAGAAAGTGTTGGATAATTATTTATCTTTATTTTTAGATAAGTATGTCAACTTAGGAGATTATCTTCTAAGAGATAAGTTTACCTTCTAAAAGATAAGATAAGTTTATCCCATTTTCAAATCTAATAGCTATTAGCAAGGGTTTTAAAACCGGATTGGACCGGCCGGTCCGACCGAAAATGATCTGAACCGGCCATTTGTCCGGTTCGGTTTTAGTTAATAACCTTTTAATGTAAAAACCGGCCGGTCTATCAGAGAACCGGCCGGTTTTATACGAACCGGATATTTAATAACCGGATTTAACCTCATATTCTCTCCTCTCGTCTCTTCTCACAAATCTCATAATGCCATTACCGCTTATCTCTCCTCTCTTCTCTCTTCTCGGGTGCCTCCATCGTCGCTTCTCTTTTCCGTCTTCTCCAGATCTGGCCGTCATCTTCCAGATCTGGCTGTCAGAAGCTCAATAAATTGTAGGAAAATCCCGGTGTGAGCATCACATGCCCACGGTGCGGAAAACAAAAATTTTTGTTCCGGGACCTTCCCAAAAGCCAGGATCCATGTGTATATATAACAAACTCAAACCAAACGACCAAAGGAGACCGTCTCTAATGGTATCCACGCAGAGATCGGAGAACCTAACCGGGTCAAACCCTTTGACCCGGGAATAGCTAGAACAAGTTGAAGACTGCTAGATCTTACCTTGTTCTTGGAGAGCTTAGAAAAAGATGGAGAAGCTTGAGAAGAAGATGCTTGAAGATGGAGAAGCACGATGATGAGAAGAGTTAGAAACTTTTTTATTTCAACTTCTCTTCAAAGCCAACGATGATCATAAGCAAAAAGACCTTGAGAAACTCTTTCTATTTCTTCTTTCATATCCCACGATCATCATCTTTACTCCATCAACTTTTATTTTGTCTTTTAGTCATTAATGACTTAATGACTAAGCAAAATGACGGAAGGTTCTTCCATCTTCCTCCTTCATCCACGTACATAACATATATATATATATATATATATATATATGTTAATTATTTAATTAATTAATCATATATATATATGTATATATATTGCTTAAGTGGTCCAGTCACACTGGGGTCGGTCCTACCGAGCCCCGGCATGGAAAAACCACCGAAAACCTTTTTCAGCAATATTGATGTCGCGATCTCATCGGAACATATCTCGATCTCATCAAGATCTATTTAATCCGTTTGCTCTCCTTTTATTGGAACTCTGTCCAAAACTATTTTACGAGTTCTCCGAGACACTCTTATGCGTGTGACCCATTAGGTTCCCGGTTATGTTGGCCACTTAGATTAACACTTAATCTAAGCAAGTCATGAGCGGTATCTAGCAACACATCATGACCCCCAATTGACCGGAAAGTAATTGGTTTGACGAATGAATCTATATTCATCATGGACCATATCACGAACCTTTCCATAGACAATTATCGTGCAATTCGTCCTTTCACCATGCTATACCCCACTTGGTTATGAGTATGGGCAATGTGTCAACTCTTACTAGACTGACTATGTCAAATCTAGTCCAAGTGATGTCAGTTCTTGTCCTGGGACTCATTACTTAATACTTAATATGTCAATGAAGACACTCTTCATGACATATGTACTCTGATCAGAGATTTCCAAGTAATGACCCTGACAAGAGGCAATGGGTATCATCTTCTGCTATCACAGAAGTGGTGAATCCTCTATTGGCTACTCAATTACCTTCGAATACCTCAAACTGTACCCAAGCACCACCCTATGAGCGACCTCTGTAAAGGCAACAAGGAATGGAGTCAAAGCACGTAATCAAGTATCAAGATATCCTTGAGTACCTCAAGTCTAAGGATACTTGCACCATTGCTATGATGAGATTATCAACGACATTAGAATAGTACATCCATGTGATGATCTCATAGCAGGTCATCCAATGTACTTACTACCTCTAGTAAGCATCCACATCTCAACCCTAAATATCTCATATATACGTTTCTAAGATCCTTCGCTTGATCAAATCAAGGAGCTTGAGATGTGCTAGTCTTTCCGGATTCGATGTCCGGTCTCGGTAATCCTACGACTAGGATAATTAAGATCTTGACATAATTGCACATGATAGGAATCTCAGTAGTATGATCACATCATAATTTCCTTCATGCTATGTCATATATCATGGACTTCATTAATTTGCTTATTGATCAATATCATTTCATAAATAATGAACAGCAACGTAATGAAAAATGCCTTTCTTTATTTATTCATAAAAACTGTACACAAATTTGTACAAAATGCGCTAAAGGCGATTGCCTTCAGGGCACTACTCTAACATAAATAGGGTTGTTTTTTCGAATGGAATGGCGTGAAGACGAGGCTTTCCGCTGTAACTTCTAGCGTTCTTGATAAGGATGGAAATGGAAGGCGACACCTGGAGCATTTGGATGTGGATTGTGAAATGTGTCGAGTTAATAGGGTCAGTGCACGAAAATCCAATACCATTGTCCGGACGGCTTACGTGTTCAACACAACAAGAACAGTCAACGTCAATTTCCACAGGTTAGCTTAAACTAAGACAGAGTGTCTGTGTTTTTGGATCTGGCCGTCATTTCATTTAGGAGCTCAAGTTTTGGAGATGAATATGAGAAGAAGAAGAAGACGAAGAAAAATGACATCTGAGTAAGTAATCGAGTCCGGTTAGCTCTTAACTGTTTATTTTCCAAAATTTTGAGAAAGGAAAGTTCAATCTCTTACTAATGGATTGGAAAATCTTCTCTAGATCTTAATATGATGAAACAGAGATATTGTGACTATTCAATCTTCTGGGTTTGGGTATTGTGAGTTTGTGACTTTTCAGGTTTATGTGAATAAATTGATGGATGAGGCTTAGAAGCGTCTTCCCATCGCTATATGAAGTCGGTGGCGGTGGCCACTAGTGGAGACATTTGCAATCAGCAAAGGTAAAGTCGCCTACTTGACCTAACACGAGCTGGAGGAAATGAAGGAGATAGATGCCTGTGAGGTGGAGAAGCGACAACGACGGAGTAGATGTACTGAGTGTGGCGTGTTAGTAACAAATACAGAGTTTCACAAATCTAGACAGTTTCACAAATACAGAGTTTTGGTATGTAGATGAGTAGATCAATATGTTAAGTTGTTAACAGATAAGGAGATAAGGATCAGTAGCATTGATTAATTAGTTTTCTGAAATAGGTAGAACTCCAATTCACTTCAATCTCTAATTTTGATAGTTCGGTTATATATACTATATTTGGCATTGTTGTATACTTCTATAGCCTTCATCTCCGTTAATTCAAAGACACCTTATTGTTGGCTTCTGTGATTTTTTTTGTTGACTCAAGGTGGCTGAGAGCTTTTCGTAGGTGAGAGGCTGTGATCTTTTTACTTTCTACTCTTGGTTTGTTTTTGTTATGGTATTTGACAATTTGTTTATGTTATGAGTATGACTTATGGTATCTGTTATAGCAACTTCTTGTATGAATGAGGATATATGTGTTGTGTAGATGGAGATGAATTAAGGCAAGAATGAATGAGGATATATGTGTGTAGATGGAGATGAATTGAAAGGCATGAAGAACTTGGTAGTTCTTTAATAAACACACCTTGCTGTATTGATTATCAACTGCTTACCAAGGTAAACCTAATGGACCTCAAGTCGACTAGTAGATACTTTTCTTGGATAAACAGTCAATAGGGTAGGATGCATATCTAAATAAAAACTTGATAGATCAATGGTAATTCATTTTGGCTATCTATTTCCTCAGTCTTATGCTTATTATGGACTACAACAACTACCCTTAAACTACAACAACTACCCTTAAACTAAGTATTCACTAATTTTTATGACATACTCTCTGCTTGGGGTCCGGGAGAGACTTTATTTTTCAGGGGATGGGAGAGAATGCTGGCAGTAGTTTATCGGATAAACTAATAAATTAATGTTGGAGTATCTGTCCGTGTATAAACCATTGGTGTGATAAGAAAGCATGGCTCATCGCGATTTTATTAATGTGGGAACAAAACTTCACGGGTTTCAAGTCTGATATCTCCATGGTATTCCAGAGGGAGTTTGAATTCCAAGTCAGATGGTGCTTTCTGAGTTTATGAACTTTTTACTTTATTCCAGGATCCGACTTTTCTTTTCTTTGATAAACTAATTATTACCTAGGAGAATTGCTATAACATCCCTCACAATGCTGACTTGACGTTAATAGAATTGCAAAGGCTGAAAGAGTATTAAGAGGCTTTGAAACTTCATAATTTAATCCTGAAACAAAAGGCCATATATTTGTTTTCAAGTAACACAAAGAGAGTAGCTTCAATCAAATTTAGAAACTAATGTTGCCAATAACTTTATAATGTCACGCCTAACAATTAGTACAAATATTTCAAAGTAATCAACTCCATGTTATTAAAGATACCCCTTTAGAATTGTAACAAAAGGTAATTTTCTAAACTCTTTTTAAATTGATGTTCTTATATTTGTTTTCAAGAAACACAAAGAGGGTACCTTCAATCAAATTTAGAAACTAATGTTGTCAATAAATTTATAACATACTCCTTACTACATCTATAACATATGTTGCTCTTTTTTAATCCATTCTGTTGCTACTGGTCTTCGTTATTACAATTGATAAATGAGAATTATTTAGATTGTATATTTTTTCACTGACAATAATATACCCAATTAATTTTTTTTAACTTTTAGTTAAATCATAATGGAAAATATGGAATCATCCTCTACTCGTGGTAAGTCCGATCCAACATGGAATTATTTTTCTTCCTCTCAAGCATTTGATGGGAATGTCCAATATAACTGTATGTTTTGCGGTAGAATATTTAAAGGGGGAAATTTTAGAATGAAAGAACATCTTGCTGATGTTAAGGGTAATATTGCTCCTTGCAAAAAAGTGCCACTTGATGTGTGTGATATGATTGGAAAATATTTGCAGCAACAAGTAAAAAAGAAAAAGGAAAATAAAGAGGCTCATGATATATCTTTTGGAGATGATGAAACACCACAAGCATTAGATAAAGGAAAAAAGAAAAGCTACTATTGACATAGATTCATATTTTTCTCCAAGAACTACTCCTGGTTCTCAACCTAGTCTAAAAAGTTTGATGGTTGATAAGGATGTTGTTTTGAGATGTAAAAGAGCATAGGCTATATGGTTCTATCATTCATGTATTCCTTTAAATGCTTTAAATTCACCATATTTTCAAGAAGCAATTGATGCTACAACAGCAATAGGCCCAGGATTTAAGGCACCATCTTATTATGAGTTGCGTGTGCTTTTGCTTCAAGATTTAAAAAAGGAATGTCAGTTAATTGTGGATACATATAAATTTTGTTGGGAATCAACGGGATGCACTATTATGGCAGATGGGTGGACTGATCAAAGACAAAGAACCTTGATTAATTTCTTGGTTTATTGTAATATGGGAACAACTTTTATCAAATCTGTTGATGCTTCTGACATGGTAAAAAGTGGTAATGCTTTATCTGAATTATTCTCTGAAATTGTCGAGTGGGTTGGACCAAAGAATGTTGTGCATTTTGTAATAGATAATGCAGCTAATTATGTATTAGCTAGGCACTTATTACAATCAAAGTATAGGCATATTTATTGGTCTCCATGTGCTGCTCATTGTATAAATCTTATTTTAAAAGATATTGGTGATATGGATCATATTTCTAGTCTTGCTTCACGCGCATCTAAGATCACAATTTTTTTGTATAATCATGTCACATTTTTGTCTTGGTTAAGAAAGCAAGAAGATTGGGTTGAGATCGTGCGTCCCGCTGCTACCAGGTTTGCAACTACATTTATTACTTTGAAAAGTATTTATCAACATAAGCACCAACTTCAAAATTTGGTGACAAGTAAACACTTTTCAAGTCATAAATTATCAAAAGTGAAAAGGAAAGAAGTTTGCACTATTATTCTAGATAATAAATTTTGGGATGCTTGCTTGATCATTGTGAAGATTGTGGCTTCGCTTATAAGGCTGTTGAGGATTGTTGACTTAGATGAGAAGCCATCTTTGGGATATATATATGATGGTATGTATAGAGCTCGCAAAACAATTACAGATCTTTTTAAAGGGAATGAGAGATTGTAGCCTTATATAGATATTATTGATCGACGATGGGATAAGCATCTTACTCAAAGATCCACTTAGTAGCCTATTTTTCCAATCCTTATTGCTTTTATAGTGGATATGTAACATCCCATTACTGTCAGCAAGGGTAAAATGGTAATATCGGACCGATTGATCGGTTTCTTGTATTCTTGTTGAGTATGCTCTTGGCCTCTAATTATAGAGGCGGTTTATCGCATATGCATATATTCATAGGTACATGCATTCATGATTTTCCGGTATTTAATTGTGAATTGAAATTGATCAAGTGATTTGGTTTGTGAACTGATCAAATTGTGAACTGACTGGAATATGATTAATTGAGAAATTTGAGTTTTTGGGTTCAAATGATTGATTTAATATTGGTTACGAGTGACTGGTATTTGATAGTGGATTATAGGAAATTTCTGGGAGATTCGGGAGAAATTGCCTGCATCGGAAATATTTTGCGATCGATTGATCGATCAGTGTATAATCTTGAAAGAACTGTCTAATGGTGATGGAAAAATTAGGATTTATACTGTTAAGAAATAAATATGATGAGTTATTGAAATTTAGAGACTGAAATTTGGACTGATTTGGAGACCTGTGCCTATAAATAGCTATGTTTGGAAAAATTGGGATTATTTTCCTAAGGCATTTCGTTTCTTCTTCTCTCCCTCTACGGTGATTCGATTCTTCTCCCAACGGTGAGATCCTTCGATTTTTTCTTATGGCTTCTTCCTTATTGTGTTAATCTAACTTGTCTATGGTGATTGGTGGAGGTTAGAGGCTTTGAGATTGTTGGATCGTTGATTTCAAAGGATTTTAGGGTTTACGGTGGTTGAGGATCGATCGACGATTTGGTAAGATTTTAATGGCATTAATGTTATTTTAATGGTTTTTATTGCATTTATGACAGTTATTAGGGTTGATTTGAGATAGTTGAGGGTATTGATGGTGGTTTAAGAGTGAGAAACGATCGGAGAAGATGGCGGAATTCGCCTTGCTTGGCTCGCTGCGCTTGACGGCGACGAATATTTATTAGTTATTCGCGGCGGCGTCGTGGACGCCTGTGGCGGCGTCATTTATTCATGACGCTTGGCAAGCGCTGCCCTCGCCTCGCGGCATGCCAGACGCGTCGTTCACGCATGACGAAGCGAGCTTTTCTGCGCCATGATGAGAGGCGTGATGCTTGGCGAGAGGGACTGTTCCATTGGATTAAAATTTGATTTATTGGGCATAACTTTTGGTGTAGACCTCCGATTGAGGCGATTCCAGATTTGTTATGAACTAGGGAAAGAGGTCTACAATTGAGGATAATTAGAGGATTGGAATTTAATTTAATTGGTATTGATTTATCGAGATTAGGGTCAATTAGAGTTCATAGTGTGACCTAAATGTCAAATTGAGACTATTGGAGTTTTGATTGGGATTTGTAATTGAGGTTTGACCCGATATATAGGAAATGGCTATAGGGATTGAATTGAGGAAAATTGACTGGATTTTATGAATGGATCAAATAATTGTCGACCCATTGAACAAAGAGATAGAATTGGGCTTAATGCACCGAAATTGGGATTTAGCACCGAAAAATCGTGAACATGCATCGTACATCATTTCACCGAGACATATGCATTATTGAAGCTGTTTAATTGGGCAATTAGTAATGGTTTATATTTTCTTGTTATAGAGGCACCATTGGACCGTCGTTCCACGGATATTTGGGACTTCAGCGATGGCTTCGGAAGTTCTGGTGAGTAACCTAGTTGGTTTCTCAAATTCTCGATTGTTTATATGCTCTGTATGAATTACTTGCAAAGGTGAGCTGTATGATTCTTGGCGTGATTAGGATCGAATTGCATACTACTCTTGAATTGGATGGACTATTTCATGATTCTTGAAATTTATTGGATTGAATTGCATGCTTTATCAGAATCGGATCGGATGCGTGATCTTGGGAGGCGATATCTTCGGGCTTTATAGCCATATATCGTAAATTGATGAATCATGAATCTTGAATTCTGAACATTGCATCGCATGCATAAATGCATGATCGATAATGGACGTGTCTCAAGTTGTTATTATCATTGAAAAGAGCCTCGAGCTCGAACATTGCATCTTGTGGGCCTAGCCCAGGGGAGAAATCACACGCGCGCCCCCATCGAACACCGATGAGCACTTGGGCACAATATTGAATAAGCGGAAAGAGTCTCATATGCATTATATACATGGTGATTGAAGCGCTAAATTGTGCGATGATTATCGAATCGTGTGATGCCATGATTTACTCTATATTGTGATGTGATCGTGAATCGTATGCAAGCTCTCGTAATATTGTTATCGATATCATAATCGATATGACTCATGGACACCGTTATATAATATCGTTAATTGATATTCTTGTGTCGTCTTTGTCACTGTGATTTCGTAATGCATGATTTGAGTGAACCATCGATGATGGTTTCTCATCGAGTTATAAACTCACCCAAAATTGCAACCTATTTTTCAGATGATAGAGTAGACTCTAGCTCAGAAGATATTCCTTCTGCCGTGCGAAATTGCTTTGTGCAAGGGACGCGATAACTTTTCAGTCGGTCATTTGGGTTAGCTTTTGAGGATGACTTAGGATAGATGCTTGTATCGGTTTTCTTTTGGTTTTGTTAGAGACCGATAGACTTGTCTATTCGACATTGGATAGTATGCGGATGATTATTATTTTGGGATTCAAATTCTTGATTTCGCTATTGTGATATTTTATGATTTTACTTATTGCGATGCCATGTGGATATTATTGGATAATGTTCGGTAGTGCACCCTTATTATGGGATACGTGTCGGGCGACCTTGAGTTTCCGATATGTACCCTACGGTGGGGGGCTACAGATAAGTACGTCTAAGTAATATTATGGGAGGTTTGTTTGATGTGATTGAATGCAAAGGTATTTTTCTAGTGAAAAGCAATCCTGGCGATAAATGAAATTAAATTGTATCGTGAAGGTTTAGAGAGTTTTGCTAGATCATCAACAAAGAGAGAAGCGGCGATGAAAAATGCGGCCGGTAAGTTTTATACTTTTAAATTTTAATTCATTAATATATATTTTATCATAACTACTAATTTAAAATGCAGATGAGTGGTGGAGATTATTCGTTGTGATGCTCCAACATCGAGAAAACTTCGATATTAGGTTACTCGATCAAACGACTTACGCATCGAGGTTGTGAACGTAATTGGAGTGTTTTTGAACGTATTCATATAAAGAAACGTAATCGTTTGGAACATCAAAGACTTAATGACCTTGTTTACGTTACTTATAATCTGCGAATGAAGAATATGTATTTTATATTTTTGTTTTTATTTCAGTAATTTTATTTTTGTTATTGACTTTATAATTGCTCTATTATGTGTTCAGAGTGCTTAATAAGAGGAGAACGTATGATCCAATTGATATTAATTGTATTGAACATACTGATTTTTGGATCGAAGAAGAAGAACCATCGCCTGATCTTGATTATAATGAACTTGAAATGACCATTTATGAAGAAAATGCATTCGTCACAACAAATGAATTAAGAACATCTACTGATGGTCAGTTCATATCTTATTTTGATTATATTTAAATTAAAATTATATTGTATTACAAGTTTACAATTGAGAATAATTTCATACGTTGCTAATTTGTAATTTATTTTAATGCAGTAGAAGAAGTGGATGCAAACACTTTGGATGAAAGCGTAGTTTACGAATCTCTAAATAGCGTTGAAAAATTTGGAGCTTTTAACGATGATGAGACGTACCCTCCTTCAGAAATACAATTTTTCTCTTAAATGTTATTTTAAGTTTTATATTGGACTCATATTTATTTATTTTTAGTTCATTAGATAATAATAAATATTGGTGTATTTTTCATTTCAATAAAATATTTTATTTTTATTTATTCTTATAAAATTTTCATCTTATTTATTATATTCCAATTTAATAGCGATTCACTACCAGTTGAACCTCTAAACCTTAAACCTTTTCTTCGACCGATTCAATGTCCGTTCCGGTTTTTAAAACATTGGCTATTAGCATTTAATTGGAAAATATTCTTCTATAAATTCTTCTTTCGGATCCCATAACAGCTCGGTTACAATAATAATAAACTAAATACCATAAAAGAACTACAAATTATCCTAAATCAACTATTCTAACTAATTACATGTCAACCCCAACTAGGTCAAGGGATGGCACTCTTAAACCACCAGGTCAAACTGAGTTAAAGACGCTTCGCGTGAGCAGTGTCTTTACAAGGCAGATCTCCAAGTGTCAAAATCAAAATTTATGTTCTACACAGGAAAGTTGTTTGAATCACATTGTAGCAGACATAGCACCAGTCAGCTCTACAGATGGCACAAAGGTTGGTGCTAAATAGAAAGTTTTGCTTCGAAAATTTGTCGCAGGCTGGAAGTTCGGAGCCAAAAGCTCCATCCCACATATGTAACATAATAAAAATCCCTCGTTCAATTACAATTCCACTTTCTGATTGCCAACGACCCCAAGAACAGTAAGACTTTCCACGAGCATGATAGATTCAAATTGTTACTAATCAACAATCATAGCTTCTAAGCCTCCACTAGCATCATCTGTCCCATTCTTCTGCTCTTCAGTTGCCATTCTCATTTCCTCCATCAAATTCTTCTGGTCTTCCTCTATAGTGTTTTGCAGCTCATCTACCTATATAGAAGTGTGAAAAGCCAAAAAAGAGTGAGTAGAATGCGATATGCATCCACAACTATGTGGTTTCGAATGCTAAACATAACACCGTTTACCATAGGAACCCATTATTTCTTTCGTTATTTTTACCAATATGTTGAATCTTTATAGTTCCTAAGCCATAATTTATGAATATACTGTACATTCAACCTACTAAACTAATACACCTCTTAGGAATGCATAACTGTAATTTCCAGAATTTAGTTAAGAAATGGTTGTATTCCTGCATAATACACCAACTCAAACACTTGCAAAAGAGAAACTATTGCGAGAATCGCTTGAATTCTACAACTTAACTTTAGGGTTTTAGTGCAAATATCACATCATTGATGATGATGCTTTCATAACATGTTAAGCACAGGTAAGAATCGATCCAACATATAAAATCCAAGAACCAGTGTAATGGTCTCATTCCACTTCTATAGCTGTTATCGCATAAGGGTTGAACACTTTTCTGTAGCCAAGCTTTCATATTTTAGGTAGAATTTGAGGTCTAAGGAAACTAAAGTTCCTTCCTTGCGACTGCAATTATACCTAAAGTGCTACCTTGAGTCTTTTAAAAAATAGGCCTACAACATGTCTTGACCTTGAGTCTCTCCCGTAAGTTTCAATCAAAAGTGATCAGACTCACTATCAGCACAGATGGGAACTGCAAAGCACACACAGGATAAGTGAAGTGCTACATACCACATGCAACAAAAGGGCAAACTGTTTTTTACGAAGCTCCAGTAATCTTGAGCCAGCTGTGTTCTCAGCCTCCAATGCCGCAATTTCTTTCTCCAATTCAGTTATGATCTTTTGCGTCTCTGACCTCGGGGGCTGCATGGCAATCAGCTTCCTGATTGCCTCACATTCCTCCTTGTGCTGCCTTTCAATTTTACTTTCTTCAAGCTGGTTCTTAAGATCTTCTATGTCAGCCTGTGCCTGCAGAATCTGCCTATCTATCTCATCTTTCAACTCATTGAAGTTCTCTTTTTCCCTGAGGTTTGCATCAATAACTGCTTTGCTTTTGAGGAGAGGGATTTCAAAGGTTGATAACTCCTGCAAGAAAGTTTTGGAAAGTCTGACGCAGTCATTATAGTTACCTTCATCTTTCTCAACCTCAAGAACAAAAGATGTGAATTTCTTTTGAAGTTTCTTTAGTGGGGGTTCACCCCTTGTGGTGGTGGTTCGAGTAAGCAGTCTATGCTTTATGATTATGTCATCTTCAAGTGGGCTGAATGCATAGTTTGCTGCTGTCGTTTCACCTCTTCCAGAAACTTTCTTTTTCCCCAACATCTCAACAGCTTACTAACCTGCAAACATGAGATAAATATCAAGGGACACTCCTTAAACTTCCAAACAGAAATCCTTCACTACACATAAATAACTCACATAAAGCTAAGAATTCCAAAATGGTATCCTAGTTATTGAGGAAAAAATCCAAGATCCAGCCTCCAGAAACCAAAAATATAAGTAACTACTCGAAAAACATGAAGCAAGGCAACGTATTGAAATTTAAAGAAAAAAGAAAATTTGCCAAACAAGAACAATGCAATAAGAAGCAACTCTGCATTTGTGTACAAGCATACCGACTATAGTCTAAGAAAGTGCATGACCCAATGATCTCAAATAATTAAGTAGGTCTTAACAAATGAACAGAAAAATATTAGACTTGGTGGTAGTTCAAGGATCTGATCCCTAGTTATCACGAAAAGTAAAGCATTCTGAGAATAGTATTTAAAAAAGAAAAAAAGAAAATTAGACCCCTACTTAGCACACCAAGCATTATCTTTCAATTTGATCCATAATCTAATCTTATTGTTTTGAATCTTCCATAATATGGTTGCAAATATGGTATACAAATTTACCTATCAATATCACCAGTGTTATATAAAACATGCTAGGTAAGAAGTATTTCGAGTCATACATAAATCAGTGGTCCAAATGAAACTGAAGAATAAAAAAAAATCAATGACCAGCGTCGCCATGAATCTGCAGCTAATGGTTTAATCTCATGTAAACCTCAATGAATTAGTACACACCAACTGAGAACTGAAAAGTATCCAACATGAAACGCACTTCACATCAGCTAATTTCTGAAATTAAAAAAGAAAAGAAGAAAGAATTGAAAAACGGTAGTCATAAATGGAAAAGGAAACTTACAGATTACAGCGAGAAGAGATTAGGGAAGAACGAGAAGTGATTGAAAAGGCAGTGAGGATTAGGGAAGAAAAGCGCTGAGAAAATGGATTGGGGTGGAAAAGGTGGGGAACTGGAGCAGTGAGAGAGGGTTGGGGCGTTTCGAGTTTTAATGTCACTTGACGCAAATACCCTTGTATTTATGCTTTTAACTTGTAAATCGTTCAAATTTCTTAATTAAATCAAACAACTTGAATGTTTTTTTTATTAAACCCAATAATAACAACCTAAAAATTGAGTCTATGCAGGGTTTTAGTTGTTTGTTTTATCTTTTAATAAATTGTTCAAATTTTAATAAAATAAAAAGTAGAGATAAATCAGTATTTTAAAAAACGAACCAATAAGACAAGAGATTTAATGTCTAAAAGATTCAACCTGTATTAGATCGACATCAAATTTGTGATATTCTATTTTCCTGTATATGCTTAGGGTTTAACCTTAGATTAAGTATTGCATATACATGTAATACATTAGCATTTATATACAAATTGATATTTGTACACATCACAAAGATAATATATGCACTCAATTGACTTATCTCAGGGTACGAAAGAAGTTTAAGTGAACATGATGTGAATTATGAATTAATATGTTTTGAATTTTGGTATGATTAGATTTCAATTAGTAAATTGAAATTAAATGTTATTGATTGAGAGATTAATGAATTAAATGTGCATTTGGTCTAGAAAAAATACCAATTGATAAGAAAATTTGATATATGGAAACTAGGATGATTAAGCCCAAAATTGAGTGACATTTGACATAGTTAAATGTGTGACAAATAGACTAGTAATTAAATAACAATTAGACCAATTATTATGTGACATGTGGACAAATCTTGAAATGGCATGTGGACAAATCTTGAAATGGCATGTGGACTGATTTAGTAGGGGACAAATGACAACCTAATATGTGGATTAGTGACAGTTGATTAATTAGCAAAACGTATTACATGCATTAAGTCATATGGTGAGTTTAGAAGTTGACACCTAGCATGATAATGGAACAAATTCCAGCAACAATGTTTATATTAATTCTCTCACCTTTCTCCATCGAAATTGCTTCAAATTTTTTTCTATATTTTGGTCTTAACCATAGCTAAAGTTCTGCACAAAAACCACACCTAAGCCTTATACCAAATAGCCAAGAAAACTGTTCAAAGTTGTCTTCATCTTGTTGTTCAAAAAAAAAAAAAAACAACTCAACTTTACCTTGGAATTGCGTTGATTTTTGCTTACTTGTGAGGATTGTTTAATTTGGAATTTTGTTAAATGGGAAGCCTAATAGGTAAGTAAAAATCTGAGCTTTGTGACATGTCAAATGATATAAGAATGATGCTTGAATTGGAATGAAATGCATGTGATATTGGTGAAGATATGTGTTGGAAAATGTTGCATTAACTTGGAAGTTTTTCTTTTTTGTTTTTGATATAAGCAAACTGTGGAGTATAGGGCATTATGTGGATGTATTGGACTATAATTTAATGTATAAAGAAGGTGGATTTATGTCTAAGAGAGTTGTTAGAAGACTGCTCTTGAATTGAGAAAGAATTAGACCTATGTGCATGATAATGAAGGATAGATTTCTAGTTTGATTTTTAATGCATGAAAAACTAGGATTTGTGAGTTGTTAATTGAATAATTTTAAACTGGAATTGAAGAGGCTATTGATGAGGAATTGGAGTACGACTCAAGCCTAATAGAGGTATAATTGTTGAACTATAAAGAGGTTGTTTTTAACTTTGGTATAAAGTGTAAAACAAAACCTGGAAAATTAGAGATGTAGGTTAAAATTATGGTTTCAATCTCATCTTCCTCTTTCAACCTATTTTACATATCTTTAGGGTATGAATTTGAAGAAACTCATAAAATTTGTAGATCTAGATCTTAGTTTGGCCGCTGTGAATGTGGCTTGATTAAATAATGACTAGATCTTGACTTATGCCTGTTTTCCTAATACTGCCTGTGACAGATCCCTATATAGCAACCTTATATTATTTCCTAATTTTGGGGACTTTAGAGCTCAAATTATTCAAAGTATAAAACATGAAAAATAATTATTGATATCTTATTAATGCTTCAGTGAAACAATTTGGCCAGAAGATATCTCGATATGTTTATGTAGTTAATTGAAGTCATAACTTAAAGAAGGGACTGTTTTGGATGTGTTGAGTTCAAATCTAGAAATTATGATTTTTTAAAGAAATAAGTGAGTTCTTTTAATGAAAATATGATCTTCAGGACATGCATAATGTATATTAGGTATGGATGAATGAGTATTGAAGAAAATAGAGTTTTTAAGAATGAGAATTGGGTGCATGTATGAGTATATGTTGCTGGAAAAATTTTGGTGAATTTATAGATTTAGCTTGCTAAAATTTTAGATGTAACATGCTAATTGTGTGTCTATTATAAGAAGCTTTTTGATCATAGAAATGTTTAAGGATAAATGTAAAGTATGATTGATGAATTTAGAGTAAATCAAGCTATTTTAAAAGGACAAACCTGATTGCAAAATGGTAATATACAAAGTATGATGTTGAATGGTTAAGAAAGTTGAATAAGGTTGCACACTTGGGATAACATGACATATGTATATATGTGCACAAATGAATATGTATTTGATTGGTCGACATTGTAATGTGAATTATGTATGAATTGTATGATTTTAGACGCTCAAGTCGCATGTTATTTAGATATTACCGAGCCATTCAGGCAATAACCTAAATTGGAGCGTACTGTGAATCAACCTAGATGATCTTCCTAGGATTGATTTATTCTGTTTAACTTCCAATTATTAAATTGTTTATGATTTGTATGTCAATTCTAGACTTTAATGGTTTGAGGAGTTTGATATTCGAAAATATATTGGAAGTGTTTTGTTTGCATCTAAAATTTGAATGATATATATGTTTGCAACTGAATTATGAATGATTTTAAAATATTCAACGAAAGTTGAATAATGGATTAAGATCTAATGAATATAAGATTCTGTCTGTGCATCATAAGTGAATGTTATTTATGACATATTCTGTTATTTGATGCATTTTATAAAATGCATGTTCAGAAAAAAGCATTGTGATCAGAGTAGCCAGTCTGAAACAACTTTAAGCTAAGAATTCTGTACGTAGAGCTTTGCTCCGTAATTTATGTATCTGACTAAGCCTAATGAGCCAGTATCTTTATCTATATCTGTATCTGCATCTGAAAGATGCTCAGTCACAACAAATAATAACAAATCTGGAGTCTCATATGTATCTGCATTTATATATGTATGATTATGAAATATATGATTATGAAATATTTTCTGAAATTGTGATGATAAAGTGATATGCCATGATAATGTGATTGATTGGATTTTACATGTTCTGAAAGAATGTATGTGAAATGTGTGTCATTCATTATGTCTTATTGAGATGAAAAATGTTTTTGAAATTGGTTGGTTATGTGATATTTGTGTAGTTGACTTAGTGAGATTATCAATGATGGTTCACTCATTAAATTTGTAAAACTCATCAAAAATTGCAATGTAACTTTTTAGGTACGAAATAGGAGACTATATGATTTTCTGGAGGAACATTTTCGATTAAGATATGACTTAAAGGTCTGTTAGTTGATATAAGAGAGTTATAGATTGTATTTTGTAGTTTCTTTGACATAGAGAACTTTTTTATAAAGGATTGTAAACTTCTGTCAATAAATAAAATGGTGTTGAGGTTTCAAGTATTTTATATTCTTTATGATGTCATTTAAGACGTTATGTCTGCTCTAATATACCATTGTCATAGGATATGTATATGAATGTCCTCTAGATGTTCGGGTATATACTTTATGGTAGTGAGGTGTTACAAAATCGACCAAAATTTATAAAATTAAAGAATTTGAAATATAATTGAAAGAGATTGTTCTTGTCAATGGAAAATTTTGAAGTTTAATTAAAAAGATTGTTAAATAAAATTAATTGATTTATTTTAGTTTATAAGAACTTATTAATTTATAAAAGATTAAATGATCAATTTTAATAATAATAGTTATTAAAGTAAAACTGAATTAGAAAGTTAACGTGAAACCAAAAGTTATAGAAGCAATTGAACTTTTCAATGATTAGATAAAATTCATGCTATAAATTTATATAATATTTATTAATAAATAACATATCAAGAGTAAGACAAGTTAAAATTGGCACATTTGAACTATTGAATTTTGTAAAGAACAAAAACCTAACAAGTGGTTTGAGATACAACTGCATAATATCTTCCATCCTTCTTTCACTCAATTTGTTTGTCTCCTACTACCACCCGCAGGTCACAGTGCAGCCCACGAGAAGAAACAAAAAAAGAAAAAAAGTAAATGCAGGGTAAGGTATTCAGGTATATTGTTTTGCTATACATTACATGGTAATTGCGCGATATTATAATCTTTCTTCTTAAAGGTATATCCCGTATACGGCAGTGGCTACATCAGAGTCCAGCAAGTCTTTGTTTTGAAGTCCCATATAGCTGGGACCAAGAATTTCTTGCCCCTTGATCCGTGGGCATTAAAGCCTCCACCGTTTGCCGGATCGATGAGCACTTTTCCAGCGTGTCCTGGGAGTGCTCCGCTTCCGAAGATACCCTTGCAAGCCGTTGCAATCTCAATAGGATTCCTCAAGGCATCCTCGAAAAACCCTGTCTTGAATGGGTTGGTCACCGCTTCTGCAAATGCCTGCGCAAATGAAACAACCATAGAATCTGCTCCAATATTTCCATTTGGTGGGTTCAATACCATGCCTACTGGTCCACTGTCTGCCTTGTGGAATGGCCAAGCGCAAGTTCCGGGACATTCATTTTCTGGGTTGCCAACCCATATGTACAGCTTGTTGTCTGCATTAGAATTTAATTTTGGAGTGCTCAATGTACTGAAAAAAATGGATTGAATAATCAAAACAAAAAGCTTGTATTTGCCAAATTACCAAGAGTAACTCCATGGCCTGAGCAGCTCTGTATGCAGAAGTTGTGCAGTGAAACATCCCTAGCAGTGAAAATAATCGGTATGATGTTAGGGTCTCCTCCAGTTGCCTTTTCTATAAGGGGCTTAAAAAAGTCGGCGGTAATAACCTTCCCGATGGAATAACTGGCATCCGTAACTTGTTTCACAACCTTCACATTGATAGGTAATACAGGTTTAGCAGCCGCTTCTTGGTAGCACTCGACAACTTTCCACCATGATGAGACTTGGGGCTGTATGTTTGCTCCGGCGTTATAATTCAAAGATTTAATGAAATTCCTGACGGCATTTTTGGAGACACGACCAAACCGACCGTACCATATAAGAGCTAGGTTTAGATTTCCAGTCAAGATAGGACCTCCGTGGTAAGTTATGTTGGGGGAAGGAGGGTGGTGAGCAAAACTAGAAAAAGGAAGAATAAGAAGCAGAGATGAGAAAAGAACAAGGGGACTGGTTGAGAGAGAAGACGCCATTGGAGCACTCTTTTTTTTTTTAAATTTTATTTGTTATTCATTTAATAGAGGATTTGAAGGCTTAATGCACTATAATAAGATACGTCTTAACTTATAGATGCAGAAATGCTATTTCTGTAGCATTATGGGAGGTCAACGAATGCTATTTTGGTGGACCTCAATACATATGACTGGTTTTGTCTTAAAGAGGTTTTTGTGATGCAGAGACGTGATCTAAAAATAGATAGGGGACTAGAAGTGACAAAGTTATTTTTCCATCAATTTTTGTCATGTTATTGTTGATGTAACAAAATTATATTATTTTTAATGTATTTATGAGACATAAAATAGACATGTAAGACACATCTATTTTAATAAAGCTTCAATTAGTCTTAATGTGATTATACTAATTGCAATTAACTCTAATTAAAGTTAATTAATTTAATTTTATCTAATAAATGATTGTCAAATTATTCAAGATCTAAACCTTAAATTTATTTCCAATTGCTTAATTTACTCTATTCATCCTCATTCGAATACTCTCTCATCCTTCATCTTTTGTTATTGAAAGAGCACGAGTTTGAATTATTAAAACGGTCTAATCTTTATAAAATACAAAAGGAATGTTGCATAATTGATGACCCTTTCTCAACCTGTGCAAAACAGAGAACTTTGTGTATTTGAGCAATCCTTTTGTTTTTATCCCACATCTTAAATTTCAATTATTCAAGGCATGAATGATAATAAATCTGATTTGGCCATAATTCATAAGGATCTCGTAGGAGGCTATTATGATGTTGGAGATGCCATCAAATTTAACTTGTATATTTTGCCGTAACCATGCTAATTGCCATAGTCATGAATATATATATATATATCAGTGTGTGTGCTACTCCACTCACATATAACAAATACTATCAAGAAGGTAACAAGTGCACGTAAATCTCTTAGCGTTAATCCCGCCGTATTTAAGAAGTCTTAATGGAAGCTTACTTTTGCTGACATTCCTCAAGCTACAAATGGCTTCCATGTTGACATTGTTATAGGCTCTAAAGGTTTTAGGTTTGTATTCAAGATCCAACTTAAGGATGCAACTGAAATACATTAATGGTCAGATTCATTGAAGAAATGTAAACTATTAGGAAAATCATCCTCTTCTTGGCTGCTGCAAGGTTGGAGAAGAACCACTACTGGTATACAAGTACATGAAGTTTTTAAGCTTAAAAGATGTTATTTATGATCAAAAGAAAGATGGGATTAAAATAAACTGGAATTTAAGGAGAAAGATCCTGATTGGTGTCGTAAATTGGGATAAGGGAGAAGATGAAGAGGGTAAGGTAATTGAGAATAAAATTAGGGTTTAGATCTTGAATAATATAGGAATTTGGATTTATTAAAGTTTATTAGAATAAATTAATTTAATTAGTTTTAATTAGAATCATTAGAATTAATAAAATCACCTTAAAACTAATTAAAATTTTATTAAAATAGATAGTTGTATACCACATGGAATCATAAACCTATAAGTATGCTAAAATATATGTTTCTATCACATCAACAATGACGTGACAGAAAATTAATGAAAACATAATTATGTTAGCCTTTTTACTATCAACATTTGATTTGAGCATTTTATAAATATTAAGATTTATTTTAAATGCTCCAAAATGTTAAATGTAATATATATTTTGAAGAAAATATGAAAGTCAAAATTGCCATGTTTTAAAAAGATCGTAACATTTGATAAACTATATAATTTAGACATTATACTAATGTAATATTAGATTTTATTAGGTTTCATCACTTATGATAATATTACATTTTTAACTTTGAGGCCTAATAAGCTACTTTAGCAGTGGCCTTTGAATGTAAATTTAAAAAATTTAGGATTTCAAATCTTAATACATTTGGTGTTTCTTTCTTTATCGCTACTTCTCTATCTCTCTAATTATCTCTTTGGTCGACTCTATTATGTATGACTCGTATGCACGCATCATGCATTCTTGGAATTTCAAATAGAAAAGTGACATTACTTGGAAACTTTTTAGGTGGAAATGGAGGGGACACGAGTGTGGCTTAGAGCATGTCCATTTTTAGAAATCGAAGGCAAAGGCACAAGCTGAAGACATAAGTGTATTGATGTGGTGAAGGTTTTTAAAGAAAAATATGATTTCAGCTACAATCATGTCATAAACTGTATCTTATGCGCTAAGAAGACAATAACATCTGTAGCTTGGAACACAATCACATGACAAGGTGTGTATTCGTATCCAAAGAAGCACGAGGATCCAAAGTTACATGATATGTCAAAGACCATGTCATATTCTAGAGAAAAATAGTGAGATCCACAAATTGAGACAAAGCAATGTATAGGCCCTAATAGAGAGTTATCATTTGGTGGATCTTAGTACTTTGTTGTATTCACTAATGATTTTTTAAAGAAAGTTTAGGTATAATTTTTGAAGCAAACATCTAAAGCCTTTATAAGATTTAAGGCATGACACGCTCAGATGGAGAGTCAAACATGTCAAAAAATTCAATACTTGAGATTAGATAATAGTACCAAGTACATAGATTCATAATTCACAGAAATTATGGGAGGAGAATTTAAAGACACTATAATGTTCAAAAAGTACCATAGTATAACATTATTTCATAAAGAGTCAACAAATCCATAATTGAAAGGGCTAAATGTTATTTTTATCCTATCAATATATCACTACACACATCAATGGATGAGAGAGTTACAGAGGAAGTATGTGTTAAGTCCAAATGACTTTACTTAGATATGATTTTGATGTATAACAAAGAGAACAAATAAAAGAAAAACAACATACAGATGAAGTCAGACAGATGAAGAAACACAGACGAAGGAATAAGAAAAGCAGACGCAGACGCAGACGCTAAGGAAAGAAGACGCAGACGCAAACACTAAGTAAAAGCAGACGCATACGCAGATGCGAAGAGTAAAAGCAGACGCAGACGCAGAAACACAGACACAAAAATACAGACGAAGAAAAGAAGATACGGAATTTGAAAAGAAGACGAAGAAGTCAGTTCGAGTTAGTTACAGAACTCAACTGAATAACCGTTTCTTTAAAGATTGAAAAAACAAGAATCAAGCAGCAGTTGGAGACGAAGACTATAAATACAAGTCGAAGTCGAAGATTGCAAAGTTACACAAAAGTTACAAAAAATTAGTGAAGTTGAAAAAGTTAGCAGATTTACATCTACGAGCTTATTGTTCGATTTAGCTGAGAGCTATTTTACTGTAACAAGTGTTCAAACACTTTTCTGAGAAAAAGTAGTACATATAGCCTGCAGAGGCTAAGTGTGAAAGAATACTGGTTGTAGAGACCTGAAGAGGCTCGCAAAGAATACTTGTAACGATTGAAGAGATAGTGAAATCTCAGAAGAAACTTTGAGGACTGGACGTAGCTCACGGTTTGGGGTGAACCAGGATAAATCTCTGTGTCAAACTACTCTCACTCTATATCTCTATATTTTAGATTCAAGTTTTATCACTACTTAATTCATAAACAAGGTTTTTCAAAAGTTTTGATTAATTATAATCTATCGGAAGTGTTGTAAAGAATTTTATTTCTAACAAACAGTTTTTGAAAGAATTTTCAAAAAGGGGAATACACAATTCAACCCCCCCCCCTTCTCGTGCATTCTATATCGTTTTATAAGTATTGTATTAACGTGTGATTCACTTCAATTGGCATTAGAGCCTGGTATCCAAGGATCACTTTAGCAAAGTGTGGATCAAAGATAATGGCGGAATCACATGTATACATCGCAGAAGGAGCCTCAGTCACTTGACCTCCAGCATTCAACGGAGAAGACTATCATTACTGGAAAGATAGAATGCGGCTATTCATAGAATCTACTCATGTCGACCTATGGGACGTAATAAAGAACAAACCTTATACACCTGTAGACGAAGATGGCAATTCTATTCCTCGAATCAGATGGACGGCTGATTCAAAAGGCAAGAATACAGCTGAACTCAAAGGCGAAGTTTTTCTTGACGTGTGCCCTAAGCAGAAGCGAGTATGAAAAAGTTTACGAATGCGATACAACAAAGGAGATGTGGGACACATTGTCCATCGCTCACGAAGGCACAAGCTAAGTTAAAGAATCCAAGATAAGTATTCTTGTGCACCAGTGTGAACTTTTCAGGATGAAAGATGAAGAATCTATTGATCAAATGTTTGGAAGATTTCAAACAATTATCAATGGATTGAAAGCTCTCGGAAGAACGTACAACAATCAAGATCATGTTCGAAAGATCCTAAGAAGCCTTCCGAAGAGATGGAGACCTAAAGTTACTGCAGTGCAAGAAGCCAAAGACTTGAGCGTGTTAAAGCTTGACGAGTTGCTTGGATCGTTGAAGATTCATGAAGTTGAACTCGATGCTGAAGACAAGCCCAAACGGGACAAGTCGATAGATCAAGGCGGATGAAGAATCACAAGACTCAAAGAAGGAGGAAGTCATCAAAAGCGTTGAAAATTGAAGAATCAAAGGATGACGACTCCAGTCAATCAGAACCATAGTCAAGTGATGATGATGACGAATTATCTTTCATCTCCAGAAAGATAAGACGCATGTGGAAGAAGAAGTCCAAAGGGAATCAGACTTTCAAAAAGAATGGCAAAGATGAAGCCAAACCAGAAAAGTAATTTATCATCTGCTACGAGTGCAATCAGCCTGGACACTATAAGTCCGAATGTCCGACTCTTAAGAAGAAACCAAAAAATAGTAGAGAAGGCAAGAAAAGCATGATGGCAACATGGGAGGACCTAGATTCATCGAATCGACATGTGTTTCAATCGTCTGCGAACATGCAAACATCTCACGATGGTGAAGAAGATAGTGATGAGGAGGTAAAATCTGACTACGATAATTTGCATGATGCCTACTCAGAACTATTAGAAGATTCACATGCTATTCTGAAACAGTACAAACTGTTAAAGAAAAAGTATGCAGAAAATATTAGACATACGGAAGAAATAGAGAGAGAAAATATCTGTCTGAAAAAGCAATTAGAAGAAAAGAATAAAGTTGTAGACATATTAGAAGAGATCAATCAGCTTAAACTAAGAATTAATAATTTGTCAGCTGATTTAGCTACTTTCACAGAGAGCACTAAGAAAATGAATGAGATGGTTGGAAAATGTAGACATCCGAGTGATAAAACCAGATTAGGGTTTACAGGTAACAAGACTCAGACTCATAAGAAACCTTTCTTTCAAAAGAGAAACCATAATAAATCTTGTTTTAATCAACGTTCTAGTTAAATGCATCAAAGAACACATCATATGCATACTACTAACCATAAAGGACCCAAGAAAATATGGGTACCAAAAAATAAAATAGTTTCTCCTGCAGATATCCTTCCTTGGAAGATACGGCAAGCACCATTGGTATTTAGATAGTGGATGCTCGCGACATATGACGGGAAAAAGGTCTATGTTCCTAGACTTTCAGTATAAGAAGGGAGGATCGGTAACTTTCGGAGACAACCAGCATGGCAAGATTATTGGAATCGGTAAAATAGGTAAAGATTCCTTTGCATGCATAAATAATGTACTGCTTGTTGATGGTCTGAAGCATAACTTGATTAACGTTAGTCAATTGTGTGATTCTGGTTTCACAGTCACATTCAATCAAAATTTTTGCGAAGTCAGAAACAAAGATGAGTCTATACTTTTCTCTGCCAAGAGAAGAAACAATCTTTACAAAATTGATTTAGAAGATTTTCAAAGTCAAAATATTTCACGTTTTCTATCTTCTGAAGAAGAAAGACTAATCTGGCATAAAAAGCTAGGTCATGTCTCTTTTGAACATATTTCAAAGTTGGCAAAACATGATTTGGTAAGAGGATTGTCAAAAATAAGTTTTGACAAGGAGTTTTTCTGTGAAAACTGTTTGAAAGGAAAACAAGTTAAAACTTCTTTTTCTTCTAAAAGTTTTGTAACATCATCTAGACCTTTAGAGTTGTTACATATGGATTTATTTGGTCCAACTAGGACAATAAGTCTTGGCAGAAAGAAATATGGACTTGTCATTGTTGATGACTTTACTCGATTTTGTTGGATATTGTTTTTATCACACAAAGATAAATCTTTTAAGTGCTTTAGGACCTTATCCAAAAAGTTACAGAATGAAAAAGGAATGTCTATAGCCAGTATAAGGAGTGACCATGATGGAGAGTTTGAGAATGAGAAGTTTAGATTATTCTGTGAGGAGAATGGAATTTCTCACAACTTTTCGGCTCCGAGAACTCCACAACAGAATGGAGTTGTTGAAAGGAAGAACAGGACAATGCAAGAGATGGCAAGGACCATGTTGTGTAAGATGAATTTTCCTAAGTATTTCTGGTCGGAAGCTGTGAATATAGCATGCTATATTCAGAATAGAATTTTGTTGCGACCCATGTTGAAGAAGACTCCTTATAAGTTATGGAATGGAAGAAGATCAAATATATCTTACTTTCATCCATTTGGGTGCAAATGTTCTGTTCTGAACACAAAGGAGATGTTGGATAAATTCGATTCAAAGACCTATCCAGGAATCTTTCTAGGCTACTCATCATCGTTTAAGGCATTTCGGGTGTACAACATTACTTCAAAGACAGTTGAGGAGACCATCCATGTCAAGTTTGATGATAGTTCTCAACCCCATAAGGAAGATGACATGGAAAGTGAAGGTCCTTCAAAGAACTTAAATGATAAAACAGAAACTCCATCATCAGAAGCTCAAATAGACAAAGTTGAAGATATTCCAGAAACTATCAGACTGAAAAGAGACTGGAAATATAAAAGTTCTCATCCATAATAGTTGATTATTAGAGAGACTTCAGAAGGAGTTAGGACAAGGTCCAGATTCAGAAGAGAAGCTAATGTGGCTTTTATCTCTAAAATAGAACCGAAGAAGATTGAGGAAGCTCTTCAAGACGAAGCTTGGGTGTTAGCCATACAAGAGGAGCTGAATCAATTCACTAGGAATAAAGTCTAGTCCTTAGTTCCGAAACCTCCTAAGAAATCCATTATAGGAACCAGATGGGTCTTTAAGAATAAGTTAGACGAATCAGGTAGAGTGAGTCAAAATAAGGCTAGATTAGTAGCACAAGGCTATAATCAGCAAGAAGGAATAGACTATAATGAGACGTATGCTCCAATAGCAAGACTTGAAGCTATTAGGATTCTGCTGGCATATGCAGTCTGTTATGATATAAAGTTATTTCAGATGGATGTAAAGAGTGTGTTGGGACCCGATCCGAGAACCGGATCCCAACTGAAAATCAGGAATCGGAAACAAAAATGCGGAAACGAAAAGTAAAATCAAATGCGAAAGGGAATAGTAAAAGCGAACTCGAATCACAACGCAAGCTGAAGGAAAGCAAATGCGAATCGAATACAAACAAAGCTGACATCCGGAGGAAAAACGAAAAACGCAAGCAAAATACCAAGTCGGAGTAATCAAAAGCGGAAGCGAAAATAGCGAAAACGAACGAAACGAACAGATTTCGAAAGCCGCATTCGGAATTAATTTGTAACAAAACAAAGCCAACAAAGCCGACATCCTAAACAAAGAAACAAAGACAAGCATCGCGTTGGAATTCCTTAGACGCAAACTATCCCGAAATCCGATATAATTATTTTTTTCTTCCTTATTCTTATTCTCATTTTCTCATCTTATTGATCTCATGCACAACAAATAATACAAATCCAAAATCTCATTTTCATCCAATTTTATCGAAATTTCGGCAGCATAACGACTGCCTTTTTCCTAACCCAAACCTGCAAGGGTAAAGAAATACACTTCTAAATGCCAAACAGATCTCAGAATCATCGGACTCTCCCGTCCGGGATCCAAACACCAGCAAAACGCAAACCTAAATCTAATACTTCCATAATTCTCAATTCAATACCAAACTCATAATTCAATTAAATTCCCAAATCAATCATACATATATATTCCCAAATTATCCATAATTTCATATACAAATTTCACCATCATTCACAATTCTCAACTTTATACACAAATACATTTTTCCCAGACTTATCTAAATTCATAAACATATTCATCCTAAAGATCCAAATTACTCAAAAGCTAACTTATTCAAATGTAAACCGACGTTTTCACATTCTTTCATCCGATCTCCGTCGTAACTCGGAGATGGGGATGAAAGGGGGGGTGAGCTCGAAAGCTCGTGGATAACATATTTATAAACCAAATAATAAGCAGAAATCAATTTTCATAAACTTTTTGCCAAAAGGCTTAATTTTCAAACTTTTCAACTTTCAAATATTTTTCCCAAACCCTTTTAATGTTTTTCAAACTTTTATAACTCATTCTCTCAATTTTCAAAATTCTTAAATGTTTCATAAACATGAATGCAAACACATAATATTACAAATCACAAATCAAACATATAAAACATATCAAATGGCTTGGTTCGGTCCAACAGAACGCATCGCACATTCCCACATGGCGTCCTGCAGGCCGTGAATGAGAACGCATTACACTTTCCGCAAAGCGGTCCAAGTGTAGCCGTGAAGGAGTCCAAATCGAGACTCCGAGCCACTAGTGGGCGTAGGGTGAAGGCTATAATGAAAAAGACAAACACGACTCACAAAGGACCTAACCGAACCCATAACACATTTCACACGCGAAAATCAAATTGCCCGAAGGCACAAATTTCGAAATCTTGATTATGCACACATATGAATCAAACTGCCCTAAGGCACATTTTGAAACTTTTTCTTCCCACATTCACCTAATGCATACAATTTAATCACTTCAATCCATCAATTCACATATAAATCAAAGTCATAACAATGAATGCAATAATTTCTTTCAATTATAATTTAAGCTTATTCAAAATCTCATTCTCGCATCATTTAAATAATCTAAGCACAACGGATTTCATAAACTTTGCATTTTCGTAAAATTTATTCCGAAAAACCAATTTTTCAAACATTTATAAAAACAATAATTTATCAAAAATCCAATTCTTGCTTTCTTTACTTTTTGAAACTTTATATATAGCTTACAATTCAAAATATAAATATGCTACTCACCTTGAAATGATGCCAGAAGTTTGTCCAAATCGTCAATTCTCCAAATTCCTTCTTCTTTCCTCAACCTAAAAATTCCCTAAGCCATAAATATCCAAATTCATCATCATAATTTGCATAATTTTCACACTTAACTATAGGAAATTCATAATCTTCATTTTTTTTTCCAAATTTTCTAAACCATCAATTTCTAAAACCTCAAATTCTCAAAATTGGCCTAAATCAACTTATCCAAATTCCATATCATAAATTTCATAATCCTTAACATTTGATATCATAATTCACTAATCCATCACATTCTCTATAATTCTAAGTCAATTATTCACAAAATCCTTAAACATAAACTTAAGCCTAAACCTTAATTAATTTCCATTCAATATTTAAACATTACCTAAGGCAAATACATCACAAGTAGATTCATATATAACATACCCATATCATTTTACCTATTTCCAAACCAAAAATTCAAGAAAAATCAAAACTTAAACATTTTTTTCTCACCTCATTTCTCTTCTTTTTTTTTCGGATTTTTGCAAGGCCAAGAAAAGCTTTCAAGCTTTTCCACTCTTTTTCCTTTGAAACCAAGCAAAACATAAACTAAAACCTTAAAAAAAAATATCAAAAACCCTTACTTTTTCTCTTCTCCATCACCATCTCCAAGCTCTCTCTACACTCTTCTTATTTCTCTTCTTATTTTGTAACTCAAAGTCGACTTCCTCTTCTCCAAAATGGCAGCAACACTTAACTTATAACTCATAATTAAAACCACATCGTTTCATGGTCTCTTCATTGCCAAACTTGCGTGGTTCTCCTTCATCCACATGTCAAACACTTCCTTTCTTCTTATTTCTTCTTTATTCATCTAGAATAATCATCACTCTATACACTACACAGCAGCCCATTTGATATTTATATGCCATGTCACTAAAAAAAATGATAAAAGACCTTAAAGTCTTAATTCCTTAAGTGTTGTTCCATAAATGCCCTTATACTTTGCTTTATGTCATACACACTTGCGGGCCCGATTTGCACTATCAAATTGAAGGAATTTATCAAAACTTCCTTATAAAGAAATGTTCCTCTCAATCATACGAATCCAACGCCACTGACCGCGCTCAATTCGGATCACTACACCAAAAGTTATGCCCAAAACAGTTCAGGTATATTCATATTCTAACACATTTTCCATGTACGATTTCTTTCGTCCAAATATTTACATTCTTAATCCCAGAATTGAAACTCAATGTCTTCATAACAATTGTAGCCTTATGTCTCTAGTTTAATTCAAAACAAGAATCGTCTCATTTCGATTTCCAGATCAAAAGTTATGCTCAAATTACTCTCAAATGTTCCAAATCCAAAAACTGCACACGAATTTGAACTTCCATTCATAATTTGAGGGTCTTAGGGGCAATATTGACATTTCATTTATTCATATGACTTGTAGTCCCATGTCTTAACTTTATTTCTCCTCAAGAATCACTTCGATCGGATCTCTATAGATCCCAAAATTCTCAAAATACTGAACTATGTTCAGAAAATTTCCCGACTCACTTTGATTAATTTAATCGCCCTTAATCTCATAAAATTCACAAATTGTTCCATAGAATGAAAATCATTGTCTTAGAAATCCAACGCTTCGAGAATCGAATCAATCGGATATCAAACGAAAAAGTTATAAACAAAAGAGCGAGTTTAGCGATTAAACGTGGGCACGTCTAAGAAACTTAGAGACTAGACATGTAGGAAACTTTCAAAATTTTTTAAATCATATCTTTTGCTCCCGACCTCCAAATGGTATCAATAGAAAGCTTAAAGGACTTTCTACAACTTCCATGTAGAACTCCACAACTAATTCAGTCTCTAATGTGATCAAATTTCTAGTCAAAGATTTTGCCCAATTAATAAATCCCTAAACAAGGACTCAACTTTGGAAATTTCTATCTTTCAACTCCAAAGTTCAATCATGTCATACTTTATATCGATGCGAAGACCAGAAAGTCGCCTTCAACTTCCATAAAGGACATAAAAATCAATTTGACTCCTAAAGGAGTCTATTTTCCGGTCAAAGATACTATCCTCTAATAATCATGCTAAAACCACAATATAAACTTGTAAAAATCATAACTTATTATTCCGAGATCGAAAAATTGCATACTTTATATCGAAATAAAGATCAAATCAAATCCTTCAACTTTCATGAAGAACATCAAAGCTCAATTAACCTCTAACTAGGTTAATTTCTCAGTCAAAGATTCAGTCATCATAATTAAAGTCAAAAGTCAACCCTATCAAACATAAACTTAGACTGATCATAACTTTTACTCCCGATATCGAAAAATTGCAAACTTTATGTCTACAGAAAGCTCTTAACATAACCTACAAGTTTCATGTAGATCATTTTCTCAAATTTTGCCTCAAACAAAAGTCAACTCTCAAAGTCAAACATGCTCTCTCCAAAAAGTCAAACTTTCTAAATCCTTCAAATTTTCACACTTTTTCTTTTTAATTCTTGCTATTTAACTTCATTTCAATCAACTCATCTACTTGATCATTCATATTACTAAATCAAATTGTCACTCAAGGTTCGGGGTCCAACAGAGTGCATTTCTGAATGACTTTATAGACGAAGAGGTGTATGTTAAGCAACCACCTGGCTTCGAGGATGTTAAAAATCCAGATTATGTCTATAAACTTCATAAAGCCTTATACAGCCTGAAGCAAGTTCCTAGAGCTTGGTATGATCGTCTGAGTACTTTTCTTATAGAAAATGGTTTTAGTAGAGATCAAGTTGATAAGACGATCTTTAGGAAGAACTTTCAGAATGATTTTATTTTAGTTCAAATTTACGTTGATGATATCATTTTTTGTGCTACTTCAAAAGAGTTAGGCATGAAATTTGAGAGTCTAATGAAGAAAGAATTTGAAATGAGTATGATGGGTGAGTTAAAGTTCTTTCTTGGGTTGCAAGTTAAGCAAACCGATGAGAAAATCTTCATTCATCAACAAAAATATGTGAAAGAGTTATTGAATAAATTTGATATGAATAATGTGAAGCCTATGGCGACTCCGATGCATCCTTCAAACCTTTTGTCGAAAGATGAATTTGGTAAAAAGGTGGATCAAACCCTGTATAGAGGGATGATCAGCTCTTTACTGTATCTTACAGCAAGTAGACCTGATATTTTGTTCAGTGTATGCTTGTGTGCAAGGTTTCAGGCCGATCCTAGAAAGTCTCATTTTATTGCTGTTAAAAGAATTATGAGATATCTCACAGGTACTACTGATCTTTGCTTAATGTTTGAGAAAGGTAAATATTTCAGGTTAATCGGATATTGCGATGCGGACTATGCCGAAGATAGAATTGAAAGAAAGAGCACAAGCGGAGGATGTCACTTTCTTGGTGCAAACCTAGTTTCCTGGTCAAGCAAGAGACAAAGCTCAATCGCTCTATCAACCGCCGAAGCAGAATATATGTCTGCTGCAAGTTGTTGTTCACAGACGTTATGGATCAAATATCAACTTGAAGACTATTCAATTAAAGAAGAGGAGATTCCAATCTACTGCGACAACACCAATGCAATCAATCTGTCAAAGAATCCAATTCAGCATTCTAGAGTGAAGCACATAGAAGTTAGACATCACTTCCTAAGAGACTATGTTCAGAGGAAGGTGGTTCGTCTACAGTTCATCGAAACAGAGCATCAATGGGCAGACATCTTCACCAAACCACTGAGTGGAGAACGGTTCCAGAAGATCAGACGCAACCTTAACATGGTTATGTTAAGTGAACAGTTAGGCTAAAGTAACGTCAAAACTAACGGCGTTAGAAACAGTGAGGTACAGTTGGTAACTTCTCTCACAAGGATTTTTCAAGAATCCGAAATCCTTCTACACAAAAGAAATAGAAGGATTGTACTAGTGAAGAGTAAGATTGATTCAATCACAATAAGACGAATGGGTCTAAAAACAGTGATTAGAGAAGAAGCCGACTCTTCAAGGAGAACAAGAACTGAGGGGGAGCGTGTTTCGAAGAAAACTCCCGTTTTAAGTTCTTGAACTCAACAAAGTATGAGATCGCCTGCGGATGAAATAAGAAGAACATCAGGAAGACCGCTGATAAAACAGGCGAGTCCTAAAATCGAACTAAGTCAATCCTGGAGAACAGAAGAAGGTACGTCAAAAAGACAAGGAGAAAGTCTTTTAAGTGAAGTTATAAAGAAGGCAAAACGATCACCGAGGATTTGGATTCTAAGGCAACAAGAATAGAAGATTGCCAGAGAACAGAGTCAGGAACAATTTTCTCAATCTCGTGCACATAAAGCAACAAGATCCTTAGTCTCTATTCTGGAAGAGGATACAGCCAGAAAAGCCAAAGAGACTGAGAAGAAAAGAAAATCAGAATCTGAGAGAAAAAAATCTCAAGTGCAAAAATCTTCAAGACTGACTGAAGCAGAAGACAAGACTAAGAAGATTAGTCGAAAGAAATCTGTCACAACTGCTGGGGACGTTAGTCGAAAGAAAGAAACCTTTGAAGCTGCTCAAAAAGAAAAAGAAAAAGAAACTGAGCAGAGCACAGTTTAGGAAATCCCCATTGCTCAACAGGAGGAACCAGTGGAGGAAAGTCCGGTTCAGAAGAGTCCTATTGAAGCACATCCAGAGGCAACAGCAGTATCAGACTCGGATATTGATGAACCTTGTCTGATGGTATACAACTATCATAAGTTTTTGAGAAAACAGAAGCTGAAGATCAAAATGGTTGAAGTTGTTACCAGAAGGAGAACTGCTATTGCAATCTTTAGTCAACCAGTGAAGAAGATAGTGGTTGTCGTACGACCTATGTCGATAAATAGTGACACATGGGACTTACTGAAAGAAGATGAAAAGATCTTCTACGATGCTTTGAGGGATGCTGCTACCAAGCCATACCCTACAAAAGTTCCCTGTAAGCCGTGTACTATTTTTGCGATCACAGAGAAGACCGAAATAAAGGTTGCACCTGATATCCATCCAAGATATCCGTTGGATTTGAATAAGGAGAAGTCAAAGTTATTTCCTGAGGAAGAAGTTTGTGATGATCTGTCCGCAGATCAAATAGCAAAAGAAGTGCGTAGAATTGATGAGGCATGCGCTTTTACACAGAATAAAGATTAAGCAAGCTGCAGTTATACTGATAAGCAAGAAGACTGTCCAGTTGGGGGACGAGTAATAACAGGGATGTTTATTAAGTTCCTTGTTCAGACAGTTCTGCGTATTAGACCTTTGTCTAATACAATGTCTATTCAAGCAGAAGCATTACCCCTACAAGGAAGACAGTTGCTGATGCTGCCTGCTCTATTTGACTTAGATCTTCCTGAAACTGAAACGTTTATTCGTCCACCAACTATTGAGATCAATGAAGAATACATTGCTACTTCTGATGCTTATACTACTACAATTCCGTTTACTCCTCCCTCAACAAATGTTGATCAAGCCTTCTCATCGATTGACTCATTAGATGAACTCAGTAGATTACGCGGAGAAGTCAATGAGATCAAGGAGACGATGAATGATCTGAAGAAGATGATAACAGAACTGCTAAAGAGCCATCATCATTAATCATTTTTTATTATAACAAATAGGGGGAGAAGAGCAGAAAAGAAGAGAATGAACAAGGGGAGAGAAGAGAATGAACAGAAGAGAAGAGGATGTTCAGAATAGAAGGTGTGACTGAAGTAGACGAAGAAAGGAAGAAGTCAAAGAAGAAGTTTTGAAGATAAGTTTTTTTCTTCTTCAAAACATTGTATTTTGTTTTCTTTTGTATATAATTTGTTATCATCAAAAAGGGGGAGATTGTTAAGTCCAAATGACTTTACTTAGATATGATTTTGATGTATAACAAAGAGAACAAATAAAAGAAAAAACAACATACAGACGAAGTCAGACAGACGAAGAAACACAGACGAAGGAATAAGAAAAGCAGACGCAGATGCTAAACAAAGCAGACGCAGACGCTAAGGAAAGCAGACGCAGACGCAAACGCTAAGTAAAAGCAGACACGGACGCAGATGCGAAGAGTAAAAGCAGACGCAGACGCAGAAACACAGACACAAAAATACAAACGAAGAAAAGAAGATGCGGAATTCGAAAAGAAGACGAAGGAGTCAGTTCGAGTTAGTTACAGAACTCAACTGAATAACCGTTTCTTTAAAGATTCAAGAAACAAGAATCAAGAAGCAGTTGGAGACGAAGGCTATAAATATAAGACGAAGTCGAAGATTGCAAAGTTACACAAAAGTTACAAAAAATTAGTGAAGTTGAAAAAGTTAGCAGATTTACATCTACGAGCTTATTGTTCGATTTAGCTGAGAGCTATTTTACTGTAACAAGTGTTCAAACACTTTTCTAAGAAAAAGTAGTACAGATAGCCTGCAGAGGCTAAGTGTGAAAGAATACTAGTTGTAGAGACCTGAAGAGGCTCGCAAAGAATACTTGTAACGATTGAAGAGATAGTGAAATCTCAGAAGAAACTCTGAGGACTGGACGTAGCCCACGGTTTGGGGTGAACCAGGATAAATCTCTATGTCAAACTACTCTCACTCTATATCTCTATATTTTAGATTCAAGTTTTATCACTACTTAATTCATAAACAAGGTTTTTCAAAAGTTTTGATTAATTAGAATCTATCGAAAGTTCTATAAAGAATTTTATTTCTAAAAAACAGTTTTTGAAAGAATTTTCAAAAAGGGGAATACACAATTCAACCCCCCCTTCTCGTACATTCTATATCGTTTTATAAGTATTGTATTAACGTGTGATTCACTTCAGTATGGACAAGAAGTAAGCATATCTCCCAGACTTAAAAACTTTTATTGTCTGTCTTATTTGTATATTTCTAGTGATGAGAGGTCTAAACTTGATCCAGCTACCCTAAAAGAATGAAGGGATACAAGTTTTGGGATCTAAATTCAAAGAAGATGGCGATTAGTAGGGATGCAATGTTTGATGAGTTAGAGTAGTGCTCTAAAGGCAATCACCTTTAGCACTTTTGTATAAACTTTATTTTGATTAATAAAGCGAAAGGCAATTTTCATTAATTTGATGTTCATTTATTTATGAATTGATATCATTTTAAAATTGAATTAATGAAGTCCATGATACAAAGCATAATATGAAGGAAATTATGATGAGATCATGATGTGTAATTATGTTAGTATCTAAATTATCTCTAGTCATAGGATTAATGAGATAGGACATTGTTAATTCGGATAGACTAATTCATGTTATATTCTTTAATTTGATCAAGCAGTGGATCTCATAAACTGTAAGCATGAGATGTTTAGAGTTAACGTGTGGATGCTTACTCAGAGTAGTAAGTACATCGGATGACCCGTTATGAGATTATCATATGGATGATCTATCAAATGTCAGTGATTAATCTCATCATAGCAATGGTGCAAATATCCTTAGACTTAAGGTACTTAAGGATATCTTGGATATTGATTATGTGTTTTTAACACTATTCCTTGTTGCCTCAAGATGAGGTCACTCGTAGGGTGGTGATTGGGTATAGCTATTGATATTCGAAAGTAAATGGGTAGTTAATAAAGGATTTACCACTCCTGATAGAAGGAGATGATACCTATGGCCTCTTATCGGCGTCATTATTTAGAAATCTCTGGTCAGAGCAATAATGTGTCATAAAGAGAGTCTTTAATGACACATAGAGTAATGAGATCCCAGGACAAGAACTAACATTACTTAGACTAAATTTGACATAATCAGTCTAATAGAAGTTGACACATAGTCTATACTCCGAACCAGGTGGGGTATAAGATGGTGAAGAGATTATTTGCATGGTAATTGGCTATGGAAAGGTTCGTAAGTTGGATAATTAACTATCAAAGAGTTTGAGTGTTAATCCACTTACATTCCGGTAAATTGGCATCATGAAACCCTTCATAATTTGCTCAGATTAAGAGTTAAATCAAGTAAAAATTACTAGGAACTTAAGGGTCACATACATAAAATATTGGATGAAAAAACAAAGTGTGCATGGCTGTTAATTAAGCAAGTCACGATCGTGACCGACTTAATGACAGATAGTACATAAGTGAGTTCTTCATTTATGTACACATAAATTTTTACCCAAAAACACACTCAATAAAGAGGTTAAGGGTCCAGAAGAGTTCTGGAAATTGAGAGGAGTGATTTTGTGATTTATTTATGCAATTTTAAGAAATTGTTGCATGAGACTAATTGCATGTAACTTGGTATTGATCTAACTCTCACTAGAGCATCTACTTGAACTCATCTTGTTTAATGCTCTAACCACCCTTACACACTGATTTTTCTTCATCTTTGTGTGCTCCCTTAAGGCCAAGGAAGGTGCTTGGTGTTTACTACAAAACAAGGAGAAGATTCAAGAAAGGAGGAGTATTTGCAAGGTACATATGCTATAATTTCATGTTCCTATAATCTGTTTTATACATGCATATGGATTCTAGATTTTCTGAGGATGTCAGAAGGTTGGAATTTTGATTCCGAAACCATCACTATCTTGCCATGTATGTGATGCATGGACCAAGGGCTCTTCAACAATAGTATTAGAATAACTTATACATGTATAAGATGATCTATTGAACATGTGCAAACAGTTTGCTGGATAGTGACTAACATGCATATTGATTTAAAAAAAATCTTATAAATTGTATAAAAATAGTTTTATGATTTTCTTCCACAAAAATGTTTATAAGATGTTATATTATGTTTGTGTCGAAGGAAATTTCAATTTAACTTCATTTGCCATTTTATTGAAAATTAATCTCCAATTTTTTCTTATGTTGGCTTCTGGGAATTTCTAGAAAATAGAATGAATGTGTTGATTTTGAAATTTTTGTAATAATTATAGAAAATTTTCTAATTTTCTTTTAAAGAAATATTTATAAGGTATTATATTATGTTTTTGTCTAAGGAAAATGTAATTGAATATTATTTTCTATTTTATTACAATTTTAGTTTCAGCTTGATGCATGTATGAAATTTTGGGGAATTTTGGAAATCTGATGAACATACATGCTTGTAAATTCCCAAAAAATTTTTTATGAATTTTCTTCATGACCATGCATATATGTTCTTGCCACGTGTATGAGATGCATGACACCTATTTTTGGAGTGATTGATTATTTATTCTCAATTTTACATGCATGTCGTTGGTGTATGATAAGTGTTAATAGACATATGATGTCCTGGCTAATTCCACCTAGTTTATAAAGAATTCCTAGGAATTAGATTATGGAATTTTTTTTATTAGGCACATTTAGAATGTTTATATGAATTTGGAATTTTTCCATAATTAATTGAACTTCATTCAATTAATAGATCAAGTCAAAGTCAACACTAGTAAGTTTTTTGAAAGTTGATGGGCTAACTTGTTTGATGACTTATGTGTATGTGTTTCGGTTATAAAAACTTGAAATTATTTTTATGAGATAAGAAATGTATTATTTTAATGATAGTAACATAGTAAGTGCATGTGTTTAAAATTAGGGTTTCGAAAAATTTATGGACATCGAATCTGTATCGTTAATGTCTATTAGGTTAACTCATTTATCTTGATAATTTTGGCCTTCAAGATATTTTTGGCTTGTGTCGAAATTGTCTTGATAAATTTGGGATGACCTAGGGATGTTTTATATGACTAATTGATGTTTGGGAATTTTAGAAACCCTAAGGATTAGTTTAGAATTAATCCAAGTAGAGCATAACATTTCAAGTGTGACTAGAAAAAGGCTTGTGTACTAGAATTAAAATGCTTAACTTGGACATCAAAATAATTGAATTTTATAGTTCCTAATCGAATCATATTCATATTTCGAATTAGTTGAGACTAACAGTAGTACCTGATTTGGTTCAAGAGATGAATTGAATGATGAACTTTAGATGCATAGTCAAGTCACAACCTAAATTAAACCTCCTTTAGGTGTTACATGCATTAGATGCATTTTAAGGGTGGTTATGGATATAGGCCCAATTTAACAGAGTCGTCCATAATTTGAATATATATAATATCATCCAAGAATTGATAAGACCTAAGAAAAAATCCCTCAACCAAAATATTTGGACTTACGCCTTTTATAGATATGGTAATAACCAAAATCCTTTTATTGTTGAGTTGTTAGATAAACCCGAGCCCGCACTACACGAATATGTTCAAATCATAGAAATAAGATTTTTAGATTAATTGGTTAGTCCTACCTAGAAATGTTGATTTGTTAGGCAAACCCAAGGTTAACGTGAATAGAGGCAAAATTGGGTAGTATACATGGAATGTATACGCATCAAAAGTTGATAACCCAATGAGTGTGCTAAATCAATGTTGATGGCATAAGTCGATAGTTGCATAATTGAATACAATTGGTATGAATGATACCTACTGATTGATCTAAGGTAGCATGTTGGGCAAACCCAAGTTCATTCCTAGCGATATTAGATATTGACCCATTACAAAAATTATAATTTTTCTCAAGTGAGGGCTATGGATTTGGATAAAATAGTGGGACCCATAATACATGTGATTAAATTCCCTATCGATATGAATTTATGTACATTTTAACTATTTCTCTCATTTTTCTAGGTTATTAAATCGCCACGATGTCTTCGTCCAATGTGAACTTATGCTCTCTACTTGACTCTAGCAAACACACGGGACCAAACTTTTCAGATTGGCTACAAAATTTGAGAATTGTTCTCAAATATGAGAAACTAGGATATGTCCTATAGTAGCCACTTCCTAATCCCCTATTGTTGATGCCTCTGATAAGGATCAAAAAGCTTACAAGAAGCAATCGGATGATAGAGAGTTGGCTAGCTGTATTATACTGGCCTCTATGTCACCATAATTGTAAAAGCAGCATAAGGCTATGGATGCTCATACCATAGTCTAGCATCTAAGGAAACTGTTTGATAAGCAAGCTCTGTTTGAAAGGTTCGAGACCTCGAGATCGCTCTTTCACTCTAAGATGGATAAGGGATCTTCTTCAGTATGTGCTAAAGATGAATGGATACATTGGGAGGTTAGCTAGTTTGGGTTTCATAATGGATCATGAATTAGGTATAGACTTAATTCTAACTGGTTTTACCGATAGTTATTTACAGTTTGTGCTTAACTCTTGGATGAACCAAATATCTACTTCAATAACTGAGTTGATTAATCTGCTCAAAATAGCTAAAAAAATTGTTAGGAAGGACAGTAAGGTTATAATGTTGGTGGACCCTACTTTTGGCTCTCGCAAGAGGAACCAAAAGGATAAGAAAAAGTCAAAGAAACTAGTGGGAAGTGTAGCCGAGAAGAAGACAAAGAACAATAAGCCAAAGAGAATTTGCTTTCATTGCAACAAGGAAGGGCATTGGAAGAGGAACTGTAAAGCCTATCTGGAGTCACTAAAGCAGAAGAAGGCATTAGATGCTCCAATGTCTACTTCAGGTATGTTATTTGTCATTAAGGTTAATACTATTTCTGATAATAATATTTGGGTATTAGATACCGGATATAGCCCACACATATGTGTTGATATGCAGGGCCTCAAGGATAGTAGACTACTCAAGAAGGGAGAGATGGACCTACGTGTGAAAAATGGAGCAAGAGTTGCTACATTAGGCATAGGAACCTTTGTTTGATATCTTCCTAGTGGGCCAGAGTTAATTTTGGATAATTGCTATTATGTACACATTGTGATAAAGAAGATTGTATTTGTTTCATGTCTTAATAAAATGGGATTTCATTTAACTTTTTCAAGCAATGGTTATTCAATTATGTTGAAGAAATGTTGTATGGTACTGCTACATTATGCAACTAAATTTGATTATAAATCATATGATGCATGTGAATCTTGCTTGTTAGGCAACATAATTAAATTACCTTTTAAAGAAAAGGGTGAACGAGCGAATGGGTTATTAGACCTAATATATTATGATTTATATGGTCTGATATCCATTTATGCCAGAGTACTTCATTACTTTTGTTGATGATTATTCACAACATGGGTATGTGCATCTAATGAGATACAAGTCTGAAGCATTTGAAATGTTCAAATAGTTTAGGCATGAAGTAGAGAAACAACTCGGTAAAAGTGTCAAGATGCTTCGATTAGATCAAGGTAGTGAATAATTGAACAAGGAGTTTCTAAGTTATCTAAAGGATAACGGGATTGTATCCCAAGGGACTACACCTTATGCATCGCAACATAATGGTGATGCTGAAAGGAGAAACCGAACCTTGTTGGATGTGGTAATGGGCTTAGTTGATCTATCGAAATCCTTTTAGATTTATGCATTTGAGAATGCTATTTATGTGATAAATATAGTCCCTTCAAAAGCAGTTGATGTTACTCTATACGAGATATGGACTAACAAAAAATCCTATCTTCCTCATGTGAAAGTTTAGGGTTGTCTAGCTTACGTGAAGCAGATTCAATCAGACATGCTTGAAGCAAAATATGATAAATGTTTGTTTGTAGGATGCCCTAAGGAAACAATTGGATATTTATTCTATAATGTTTTAGAACAAAAGGTATTTATCTCAAAACATGTTATCTTTTTAGAGAAAGAGTTTCTTTTAAGAGAAGATAGTGGGAGGAAGAGTTTCTTCTAAAAGAAGATAATGGGAGCAAAGTTGAACTTGTTAAAGTTCATGACGCTTAAACAAACGCAGATCAACTGCCTGAACTCGAGATTGTTGTTCATGGATAAGAGACAATAGTTAAAACTTCTGAAACACAAAATGTTTATAGGTCGAGTAGGATACATAAGGTTTCAGAGAGATATAGATTTCTCGTAATTGAATATAATGACGTATTGCTCATAGAAGACGATGAGCCTACAATCTATAAGAGGCTTTGAAGAGTTTAGAATCTAAAAAATGGCTTCAAGCCATAAAGTCTAAAATGGATTCCATGTTTAAAAACCAAGTTTGGACTTTGTTTGACCCACCCGAAGGGCTAAAACCTATTGGGTGCAATTGGATTTTTAAGAAAAAATTGACATGGATGGTAATATGATTACTTGTAAAGGGAGACTAGTCGCTAAAGGTTATCGTCAAAGACAAGATGTTGACTATGATGAGACTTTTAGCGCCATAGCCATGCTTAAATCCATTATAATGCTCCTAGATATTATTGTTCATTATGATTATGAGATATGACAAATGGATGTGAAGACGGTTTTTCTAAATAGAAACCTAGCTGAGGATGTGTAGATAATACAACCCGAGGGCTTCATATCCAAAAATGGCAAAAAGGTATGTAAGCTTCAAAATTCTATTTATAGATTGAAGCAAGTATCTAAGAGTTGGAACATCCGATTTGATGCTATAATCAAAGAGTTTAGTTTCTCACAAAATTTGGATGAACCTTGTATGTATAAGAAGGTTAGTGGGGGTGCTATCATATTCCTTGTGTTATATGTGGATGATGTATTACTAACAGGAAATGATGTCTCAAGTTTGCAATCTATCAAAATTTGGTTATCCTAGAATTTCTCTATGAAAGACCTTGGAGAAGCAACTTATATATTAGGAATAAAGATCTATAGAGATAGATCAAGGAGGTTACCAGGTCTTTCTTTGTCTACATATATAGATAAAGTGCTAAAGAGGTTTAACATGGAGCAGCCCAAAAGAAGGTTTCTTCCCATGACTTATAGGATAAAACTCTCAAAATTTATGCATCCAAAAGCGTAAGATGAGAGGACTCGTATGAGTTTGATCTCATATGTTTTGGCAATAGGATCAATCATGTATGCCAGATTATGTACAAGACTTGATATATTGTATGTTCTAAGTATTACGAGTAGATATCAATCGGATCCTAGTGAGTATCACTAGGTGGCAGTCAAGAATATCCTAAGGTACTTGAGAAGGACTAAAGATGTATTCTTAGTATATAGAGATGGAGATCTCGTAGTGAGCGGGATATAGATGCCAATTTCAATCTGAACATAATGACTCCAAATTCCAGTCAGGTTATATTTTCACACTGAATGGTGGAACAATTGTTTAAAAGAGTTCTAAACAAGAGACGACTTCATATTCAACAACCAAGTCAGAGTATATTACCGTTACGGAAGCGACAAAAGAAGTTATTTAGATCAAGAAGTTCATTATGAAACTTAGAGTGGTTTCAAGCATCGTATACCTAATACTGCTTTATTGTGACAATAATGGGGCTATTGCTCAAGCTAAGGAATCAAGGTCTCATCAGAGATCTAAGTACTTACTTAAGAGATATCACCTTATCAGGGAGATCATTGATAGAGGTGATGTGAAGGTAGAGAGAGTGCCTATATATTAGAACATTTTTGATCCTTTGACTAAACCATTTCCTTAAATGAGATTTGATTCTAGTATACTCGCCTATGGTTTTAGATACAAAGGCAATTGACTTTAGTATTAGATACAAAGGCAATTGACTTTAGTGTAAATGAGAGATTATTAGAGTAGTGCTCTAAAGGCAATCACTTTTTAACACATTTGTACAAAATTTATTTTGATTAATAAAACAGAAGAAAATTTTTATTAATTTGATGTTCATTTATGTATGAATTGATGTTGTTCTTAAATCGAATTAATGAAGTCCATGATATAAAACATAGGATGAAAGAAATCATAATGAGATCATGATAATGAGATTCCTATCATTTGCAATTACGTTAGTATCTAAATTATCCCTAGTCATAGGATTAATGAGATAGGACATTATTAATCTGGCTAGACTAGCACATGTTATACTCTTTGATTTGATCAAGCGGTAGATCTCATAAACTGTAAGCATGAGATGTTTAGAGTTAATATGTGGATGTTTACTAAAAGTAGTAAGTACTTCGGATGACCCGTTATGAGATTATTATATAGATGATCAATCAAATGTCAGTGGTGCAAATATCCTTATACTTGAGGTACTCAATGGTATCTTAGATACTGATCCTATGCTTTGACACCATTCTTTATTGCATCAAGATGAGGTCACTCATAAGGTGGTGATTAGGTACAGGTATTGGTATTCGAAGGTAATTAGATAGCCAATAAGGATTCACCACTCCTGATAGAAAAAGATGATACCCATTGCCTCTTGTCGGGGTCATTACTCGAGAGTCTCTGGTCAGAGCAATTGTGTTCCATAAAGAAAGTCTTTAATGACACAAAAAGTAATGAGATCCCAATACAAGAACTAACATTATCTGATATAGTCAGTCTAGTGGGAGTTGACACATAGCCCATACTTCGAACCAAATGGGGTATAGGTTGGTAAAGAGACGAATTGCATGATAATTGACTATGGAAAGGTTCGTAAGTTAGATAATTAACTATCGATAAGTTCAAATGTTAATTCACTTACATTCCGGTAAATTAGCATTAAAAACCCTTCATAATTTGTTCAGATTAATGGTTAATTCAAGTGACCAAAATTACTGAAAATCTAAGGGTCACATGCATAAAAGATTGGATGAAAAAATAAAATGTGCATGGTTGTCAATTAATCAAGCCACGATAATGACTGACTTAATGATAGATGGTGTATAAGTTAGTTCTTCACTTATGTACACATGAATTTGTACACAAAAACACACTCAATAGAGAGTTTAAGGGTCCATATGAGTTTTAAAAGTTAAGATGAGTGATCTTCATATTTATTAAAGCATTTGTAAGCAATTGTTGCATGATATTAATTGCATGTAACTTGGTCTTAATCTAAGTCTCACTGGAGCATTTACTTGAACTCACCTTGTTTGGTGTTCTAACTAACCTTACACACTAATTTTTCTTTATCTTTGCATGTTCTCTTGAGTCCAAGGAAGGTGTTTGGGGTTTGTTACAACCCAAACAAGAAGAAGATTCAAGAAAGGAAGCATATTTGCAAGGTACATATGTTGTAATTTCAAGTTCTTATAATATGTTTTATACATGCACATGGATTCTGGATTTTCTGGGGATGTCATGGGGTTGGAATTTTGATTCTGACACTTTCGTTGCCTTGTCATGTATATGATGCATGGACCCATGGCTCTCCAGCGTAATGAACAACATATGTTAAAATAAATATATGGAGAGGATGTGTTGGGATCAATAGAGGGCATTATGAAGGAGCTATAAGTGAAACTAGGTTAACTTAAAGTAGCCTTGAAAGAGATAGGAAATTTCAGTTTGAAAGTTAGAATAATGTCCGAAGAAAAACAGCAATATAATATAGCTATATATAAACTGAGATGTATCATTTTGGCCATAAAACATATTTGGTCAAAAAAAAACTTAGTATAATTTGCACTCATCATAAGAAATAGGGATCTAACCAATTTTCAAGAGAATATGAACATACAAGAGAAGGGAGTTATGATGCTGGAGGTAGAATCTTTGAAAAAAAAAAATCATACATGGGAGTTCATGCATCTTCTTACAAGGAAGTGGCTTATAGATGCAAATAGGTATACAAGAGAAAGTCAGTAGTACCAGAAAAAGAAAGAAAAAATTCCTAAGTTTTAGTAGTAACTAAAGGGTATACATAACATAAAGTGATAGATTATGACGAAATATTTTCTCTGATGATTAGTTGTACTTTTATCAGGACTTTAATGACATCAATAACTAATTAGAATATGAATTTGGAGTAGATTAATGGAAAAAGTCTCAATAGTTTTTGGAGATGAAGATAACCCTTCTTATGGTAATTTGGAGAAGCAAATTTATACAAGGCAACCCAAAGGGTTTAGTCAACATAGAAAGGAGCATGGCGTGTAAATGGAAGTATCACTTTATATGTTAAAAAAAATCTCCTCATAAATGATATAAATGATTTAACTCCTATACAATCTAGATTAGTTATTAAAAAAGTGAGTATAATTGTTACGTATATGCTAAGAGCCTTAATGATAGATCATTTGTTTTTCTACTACTATATATGGATGATATACTACTGCAAAGAGTATACATGATATAAATGAACTGAATACCTTGTTAGAAAAGAAATTTGAGACAAAGGGTTTGGTATTGCCAATAAAATACTAGAAATGGAGATTTGGAATGATAAAAGCTCTTTAAAATGTGGTTATCTTAATATATTTATATTAAGAAGGTACTAAACATATTTAGAATGAGTAAGGCTAAACCTATAGGCACTCCATTGGGAATCACTTTAGGCTTTCCCTAAATTAGTTCCCAAAAAAAAAAGTAAAAATCAATGAAATGTCTAGTAACATACACTAATGTTGCCATATGTTTAATATTTGTAATAATTTGTACGATATTAGATTTGACCCATGTTGTTAGTGATGTTAGTAAGTATATGTCAAACATAAAAATAGCATTGGGAAGCAATAAATGGCTATTTAAGTGCTTAAATGATACGTCAAACTATGAGATTATGTTTGGTAACTAGCAAGGTGAGTTTTTTGTTATGGGATGTGTAAATTCAAATAACACATGAGATTTGGATAACAAGAAGTCCACTACAGATTATGTCTTTACTTTTGTAAGAGGGCCTGCTTGTTGGAAACTAATGTTAGAGTCTATGGTTGCATTATCTATAATTGAAGTAGAATACATGATGGTAATGATGTTAAGGAAGCATTTTGGATTACAGGGCTAGTGAAAGAGGTGAAAATTGATCAAGTTGGAGTTCAAATATAGTGTGATAGTCAAATTGTCATTTATTTGGCAAAAAATCAAGTATATCATGTCAGGGCTAAGTACATAAATATGAGGTTTCACAACTTCAGCAATTTGATAACATTTGAGCATATATTGTTAGAAAAAGTTCACACTTTGAAAAATGAGACAAACATATGACAAAATCGGTTACTCTAGCAAAGTTCAAGAATTGCTTGGAATTGATTAAAATTTCAAGGTTTTCAAGGTACAAGACATGGATACAATCTACCTAAAAAGAGTATATTTTTTGAAGTGAAGATTATTATGTATGACTCACATATACAATCATGGAATCTTAGAATTTTAGGAAAGAAATATCTTTTAAAAGCTTTTTTGGTGGACACGTAATGGGACACGAGCATGACCCAGATTGCGTCCCTTTTGATATAAAGTCACGAACTACATACATGAGCGTGTTGGTTTGATGCAAGTATTTCGAAAATATACATGATTTAGAATACGATCGTGTCATAAATTGTTTTATGCATAAATAAAGAAGATAATAGAATCTACACTTTAGGTCTTAGGTCATATTGTAATGCACATAGAAGTAGGAGGATCCACGATCCAAGGAAATGACTATTCTGGATATCGTGTCATATTATGGAGAAAGACAATGAGATCTATAACCTGAAACAGAAGATACAACAATGTCCTAGAATGTGGCTATAACAGTTAGTTTTATCATAAAATAAAACACATTTTTTAGCAAATTTAAAATTCTCGAACTCAAAATCATGATTAAATTAGGTTAGACTTGGTAAAGTAGCTATTTAAATAAAATATTCTAAATAAAAATTACATATAAATACATTATTTTGAACATATAAATATACTGTTCTGAATTTAAATTGATGTAACTATGGTCGTAATTATTCAATAGTAAATGAATCAATTGTGACTCTGAAAGATATAGACATACCTATTTAATTGAACTTTACTAATAAAATTTATATTCTTATATTCTTTCTTGATTTTTTTCACTACAGTATATATTTTCTGAACAAATGCTAATGAATGTAATGAGTAAGACACAGGTTACCAAGAAAGAAAAGTTCAAATTCAAGCATTTTATCTATGCATAGTAACTCTTTTCTTATCAGATACGGGCTTTTAGGCCATCTACTTCTGTATTGTGACTACGATGACTGTTGGTCATGAAGTCCAGGTGCCACACAGTACATGGGCAAAGCTGCTTCCTTGTGCTTACGTCTTTTCAGGCATGGCTCTTTGTGGGATAATTCCAAGTTAGACATAATATTATATTGTAGAAATGCAAGAGACCCTTTTTGTTATAGCCATTCCAAAGCATGAAAAGATTTGGTAGAAACTGATACCCCAAGGAGGCTGGAACCTCTAAGGTCAAGTTCAAGCTTCTTTTTGTCAAAGCCGTTCTTGCGGTGCTTGTAGTTCTAGGAACTTTGTCCTTACCTGGTTAAAAATCTGGAACCTGTTACGCTTTTTTATTGTGTTCGTTCCACCATCACTACACTTGGCTATGGAGATCCGAATTTCTCAAACACAGATAAAATCAGAAACGGAAAGACACAGAAATCCCAGAAATGTTGAAACCCTAAATCCTCTGGAAAGACAAAACTCAGATACGTTGAAATTTTCAAATCCTTCAAAAGTCACGTAAGCTGTTTAACGTTGAGAAATCACATTTTGCTTGACCACTATAAACTAGTAAGATCTAATTTAAATTTTAGTTAAAATTTTAAGAGTTAAAAACGTACTAAGACTAATTCACAATTCCCTATAAAGGGTAACGACTTCGGGCATGACCAGCTCCTAGAGTATGACGGGCGGTGTGTAAAGGGCCCGGAACAAATTCACCAACAGCATCTGGTAAATGAATCCCTATTCAACAAATAAAAATTTTATTCTAACTTTCAATAAATTACAAGGGATGTCAATCAAAGTCACCCATAATTTACATGAATGTCACCTCTCAAACCAACCGATGAAGTTTACATAAACGCTACAGAATGTGTGGAAGATTGCACGTAGTACTAATACCTAGTCTGAGTTTTTATTTCTCATCTTTTAAAACCAGGCAAGAGCGATGAATAACACACTATACGCATTCATAACCAGTACAATCAGTTGAAAGGTTTCTTTTTCTTTGCATTGATATAAGAGAGTGAGCTTCTTTACATTTTGGCCACTTTGGCAACCTCTCTTCGTTCATCCTTAGCCTAGCAGCTACTGACTTCAGACCACTTCTCATGTAAGTTACTAAAGAAGTGACCAACTCCCTGCAAAAGAAACCAGACCATATTGGTTACAGCAAATTAATTCATGACAAACAGTCTAAACTTGGCAAATTTAAGCAAATAAAAAACTAGCGGTTATTTGTTTTCTGAAATACAAGATACAACCCAGTTACTGTAATCTAAACATTCTGTTTATACAGAGAGGACAAAAGTTGCAGCAGAAGGCAAGCAATCCAGTCGTTACAAAAACACACAAGAGACCCGACCTCATAAATTCAGTAAATTTAGTCTTATCTTCAAACGACACGTGTTGGAAGAGGAACAACCTCAACAGTTACACCAAACAAAAGACAACCATAATTCTAGTTGTATGGCATTTTACTCAAATGATAACCTTGCTTGATCCAAATCTATGATGACTTGCGATGATATTCCACCATGTCAAGTCCTACTTTCTCAACCAGACTTCAATATATCCCTTTCACCACACACCATTTCTTTTAGAGCTCCAGAAACTCAGACCACATATCATACCCCTAAGAAGCATATGAATCCACTTTTTCATCAAGTCCTCAAAAAAAAAAAAAAAACATCAAATTCATCAAGACTCCAACTAAAGCCGTCATAGGCAGTTTCTGAGACCAAAGAAAATGCTCTCGCTTCTCAATCCATTATTTCCAAGCTGTACAAGTTTTTCAAAAAAAGAATGGCAGCATTGCTATGAAGGAGGTGTAACTCTTTGCTTAACATTACACAGCAAATACAGGGAGAAAGAGATTGGATTCTCATACTTGGAGCATATTCAAGTTAAATGCTCTACTATGAACTAATCCCAACCCAAACTTCAGCTTCCTAACTAATTGAACAATAGAAGAAACCAAGACTGTGCACAATAAGAGTGTATCCAAGAATGAGTACTCTTTAACATTTAAATGAAAGGTCAAGTAAATCATTTTCATTTCAAATAGTGGGAGGGAGATTTAAGCATGCATAATTATTGTGAAAAAGAATTAAACAAACCTACATCAACCAATTTCATAATTTTGAAAACTTGAGATACCAATAAAAGAAGAAAAGCTTAAAACAGATTAGCGTTTAAGACTCATATAAATGAGTAACAACCTCCTAGCATAGAAATAGTCAATAATATCCTACCAACATTGAAGCTTAACTTATATAGAAAAGCTACTTCTATCTCCTAAACTAATTATACAAGTGAAAATAAAGAGACTAACACCCACTAATTCACATAACACTAACAAACTTTCAATTTCTAATACAACTGCAAGCTTCCTCTATTAAATGTCTACTAGAATCAAAATGGTCCCCTATCACCAGTCCAATAGGTTAAACTTATTTGCAAGGAGATGGTGCCTTTCGCTCTCCCACATGTCAGATTGTCTTTTGAACATCTTGGAAAATAAGACTCCAAATTTTCAGCATGAGGCGATTATGTTAAAGGAAGATTCCAAAATTACAGTATGTGTGAATGCTGCTCAGAAAAAGTTGAAAGTAAGAAGGCTCGACAAATCAATAATTAATGATCCCCCATAAAGATGGACCAGTAAGTCACATTTGGTTCAACATCAAGCACACTGATAAATAAAGAGAAACAAAAAGAAAACAGACAACAAAAAGCAATGAAAAAAAGGTTCAAGTAAGTTCGCTTTAAACAAAATACTCAGTCAACTATCAAAGTGTAGCACATTGCTTTAATGTATATTTTTTACTTCTTTGGCAGGTTTGGCACTACAATGGAATGTTCAGAAGCAGAACTACGATTATGTTCAAAGATCAACCAAACAAACAAAGAAAGATTCTAACTTACAATGGAGAGCAAGGAGAACGGCCACCATTTACGTAGAAAACGAACAAGTATGAATCGTAATGCTGACCATTGATGAGATAGAAACCTTGCAGTCTTCTTACACACTTGAATGACATTTTCTTGTATAGATGGATGGCGGGTATATTATAGGAAATGACATGCAAGTAAACAGCACGGCAAGTCGGTATAGTTGTAGCATATTTGATGACCTCACGAATAAGAGCACTTGCTGGAAATCAAACAACCAATGAGTAATTAAACAGAAAACCATGAGAAACTTCTGCCACATTTAATTCTTTTAGATGTGCAACCACACAAACATATTAACGCACTGTACACATCCATAGAAAGACAGGGAAAGGCAGGGGCATCCCACCTATGCCAAGGTTTCTGTAAGTTTCTACTACTCCAAGCGTCAAAATGTAGACTAGTGTTTCATCAGCTTTTGAGGGGTCATATCTGAGCAAATCCCCTATCTGCAAGGCAACCATTCACCAATCAGAATAATAAGAATCCACAAAATGCAATTTATGTGTTACGTATAAAAGTTACTAGTGAGTATAAAAATCCCTACATTTCATAAACTCAAAATATGAATTAAACATTTTACTCTCTTTCTCTCTTGTCTAAGTTTTTCTCTCTTCTCTCTCCCTATTCTTCTGGAACCGCCTCTCCTCAGTTCATTTCTTCTTGACAGAAGATGATTGGAACCATGAGTTGAAGAAGCTTGAAGAAGGTATCCAAGAACTCAAGGAGTCTTAGATAGATAAACAAGATAAGAGCAATATTAAACTAATTTATGCAATCACAAAGAATGGCTCCTTCAGAGAGTAAAAAGCTTGCTCTAGATATAGCAACAGTCAACATGCAAAATCAAAAGTTTTATGATAGTGATAATGGCAGAAAAATGGACAATGATTTTGAAAAAAAGAGCACTGTGAGCAACTTGAATTTCAATATGAGGATTGTGGTGACTATAAAACAGGACAATGCTAAGTAATACATACGGAAGTCTTAATCTAGTGATTTGTCCACCATTATAACTGATGTTAATGGAGAACAATTTGACAGAGAAATTAATATAGCTCTATGTTTTCATGAACACCAACTTAAATACTTGGAGAAGAATAACAATTAACATATTATTGGATAATTGCAGAAATGTGATGAAAAGAAGCTTATTCTTGTCAAGAAGAAGGAGTGGTTGTTTCCTTTTTCTGCCTTCTTCATACCTCCATCAGTTTAACAATTTTTTTGTCAAACCTTGAGAACAAAGTTTTCTAAGCTAAAGGGAATTGTTACATATGAAAATTACTAGCGAGTATAAAAACCCCTGTAACCATTTCATAAACAAGAAATATGAATTAAGCATTTTCCTCTCTCTTCGCTCTCCTCCTGGATTCTCCTCTCCTGTCCTATCCTCTCCTCTCCTGTGTTCTTCATTTCTTCTTTAATAAAAAATAATCACAACAATATGTCATTAAACTTTCAGCTTAAAATTTAGAAACAGTCAAACAAGTTAAAAGTAGAAGATCAAAAGAAAGTCCAACACTTTATACAATTCAATTCCACTAGGATGCAATTGCAGTATCATATTAGCATGTATGATTAAATCAAGGAAATACTTCTAAAATGAGTTAAAGTCAGAGTATCTGGTCAAAGAAGGCCAAAAACTCCTTGGTAAAAATAATTTGTGTTCATGAGACATCAGCCAAGCCTCCAACAACTTTTGTATGGAACCACTTTATTCAAACATCCGGCAGAGGTGGAATCATAACCCAAAAACACGGAAGACCCAACTCACCTCACTCTCTTTTGCAAGCACTCGTCTTGCAGTAACGAATCCAATCAGTTCATCACTTTCACCATTAGGTCGACTACGATCAACAGCTGCCCAGGAAACAATACCTTGTTGGTTGACAGCATTTTGGAAAAACTCCGACTCATACCTGAAAGATCATACATTTTGGGAAAGGCACACTATAAGAGCCTCCGAGATCAATGTAAAAAAATAAAAAATCAGACTAGGCATCCACCTTATAGGAAACACATCAGAATGGATTCGCTCTAAGATATCCAGATCAGAAGGGTGTATGGGTCGGTAGCATATAGTTGGACGGTGAGAAGCTTTATGGTTTATCATTGACGAATTTGCTATTAATCCCCATTAACGATATTGTACATGGGAAGAAATTCAACAAAGGGCTGCCTCCATAGATACCACATCAGTTGGGATTTCCATGAGAGAGTGTAGTGATGGTCTTGATAGAAGAAGGAATGGGGCAGATGATGGTGAAGAGAAAGAGGGTGACGGGCGTTGAAATAAATGTGAAGAAAAAGAGAGACCGACCAAGACCGAACGCCAGGAAGATTAAAATCGAGAGAAGAAGAACAAGCAAGGAAGGAGCCAACCAAGACACGCTTCTTTTTTCATTTTAATTACTTTTGTCTTCATCTATTTGATAAAATACAACTTTGGAAAAAAAATTACAACTTTGGAACAATTAAGTTTGGGAATTGGGTCTGATTGGATTTTTAATATATTTTTAATAATTACAAGAGGAGTTTATTTCTGAACAATTTTCAACGAGTACAGTAATACTACCGGCTGACATTGGTATACTGCCGAGCTATCTCATACCAAAATTTGGTACTACCGGTTATTGAAATATTAGTCAGTTATCAGATTTTATTATAAATTTTTAAAAATTAAGGACTAAATTGAAATTTTGAAAAAATTTGGACGCCCATTCAGCCTGCATCTCTACTCTCTTCTATCTTGAAATTTTGAAAAAATTTGGACGCCCATTCAGCCTGCATCTCTACTCTCTTCTATCAAGTCTCAACCCGTCAGCCACCTTCAATTTTAATGGGGCATCAAAATAGCAGAGTTTTTTGTCAGCGGTGCTGCAGTAACATGAAGTCCAGATTTTGTTTTTGTCTTAGATTTCTATTTTGTTTAGGACTCCTTAGTTGGTAGAATAGCTATTTTATTTCCTGATTTTTAGGACATGTTTACGACTATAAGTACTTAGTTTTGGTGATGTTTATAGGGGACTTTTATTCGATATTTTTCATTCTATAAAACTCGACTCTCTCAATTAATTTATGCAATTCTAGGTTTTGGAATTGTGTTGTTTATTTCACTTCCGTACTGCGTCAGGTAGTATTAGAGCCTTGAATCTCATGAAACTTGTTCAATCTAACAATGACCAATAGTCCTAATGACGATGATTAGGGTTTATCCGTTGTTTGGAGAAAGCACGAAGAACACGAGATGTCTATTTGCAACATTGAACAACAATTGACTACAATCAGTGAGCAGTTGCAAACTTTGTTACAAGGTGACAATAACCAAAGAATTGGAGAATTGGAGATCAAGCTGCCAGGGAAGTTGCTTTTGCACAACGACCACAAATTCCAGCGCTTGCCATGAAAACTTACGACTCGAGTGATGACGAAGAAATTATACAAAGAGAGAACCTTCGTTGGCAGAGAAGAGGTGACCATGAATACAAATTGAAGGTAGATATTCCATCCTTTAGTGGTTACCTTGATATAGAGGGCTTCCTAGATTGGTTAGAAGAAGTAGATGGATTCTTTGGCTACATAGAAATTTCAAAAGAGAGGAAGGCAAAAGTGGTTGCTTATAGGCTAAAGGGAGGAGCTTCAGTATGGTGAACTCAATTGAAAGACAACAGGAGAAGAGAAGGACGAGCTCCTGTGTCTTCTTGGAAAAGGATGAAACAACTATTAAGAAGAAGATTCTTACCTCCAGATTATGAGCAATATTTGTTCGATGCTTATCAAAACTGCGTACAAGGAAGAAAGAGCATCCATGAATATACAATATAATTTTTAAGACTGGCAGTTCGCAATAATTTGGTAGAAAGCGAACCACAATAGGTTGTTAGATACTTGAGAGGTTTGGAATCAACAATTAGAGAAAAGATTGGTGTTCGTATGGCTTTGAATGTTCATGATGCAAGGAATTTTAGCTATGAGAGCTAAGATGCTGATTAACCAAGAATTAAGAGAGAATAGAAAACATGGAACAATGAAAGCACAGGGAGTGAAAAGGGAAAGGAAGTTATAAATTCCACTCATACGCGAGGTACCGACATGAAGGGAAATAATTATAGTCGTGGAAATTCAAACAAGCAAACCACCTCGATTCCTAAAAGTACAAACCCTTACGTGAAACCTACTCCTTTCAAGTGTTTTAAATGTGTAGAACCCGGTCATCGTTCTAATGAGTATTTAAGAAGAAATTTGTTAATACAATAGAGTAAATTGAAGAACCATATGAGGAAGAAGAATGCGAACCTGATGGAGATGAAGATGATAACTTGTATGAAAAAGATGCTTTTATTGGTGTCATTAGGAGGTTGATGATTTCCATAAAAGAACATGAAAATTTGCAAAGACATGAATTGTTTTGCACTAGATGTATGGTAGAAGGTCATCTTTATGAACTGATCATTGATGGAGGAAGTCAAGAGAACATCATCAACAAACCAACAGTACAGAAATTGAAGCTACCAATTGAACCTCATTCGGACCCTTACAATATTGCATGGATCACAAATTTGGGTGATATCCTCATCATAGAAAGATATAAAGTACCATTCTCTATATGTAAATACTTAAGTGAATATTATTGTGATGTAAATATGGATGCATGCCAACTTTTGTTAGGAAGACCATGGCAATATGATGTTGATGCATCTCACTCTGGTGGCGAGAATGTGTATTGATTTTTGAAAGATGGAGTAAGGTATAAATTGGTACCTATAGGTGGAAAAAAGACATCGAAGCCAAATGAGGGAAAGAAGCCATTATTAGAAATAGAGAATAACAGGGGAAGCTTTGTGAATGAAATGAAAGAAACAAAGGAGGTACACTTATTGATAGTACAATGGGAAGAAGAGAGTGAGAAGAAATAAAACAAAATTCCCTTAAAGGTACAACCCATTATAGAGGAATTTGTAGAGGTAGTGCCTAATGAATTACCTCTTTTGAGAGATATCCAACACTAAATTGACTTAATTCTTAGGGTTAGTTTGCCTAACCTACCTTATCACTAAATGAGTCCAAAGGAAAACAAGATTTTGAGGGAGAAAGTGGATGAGTTCATTAGAAAGGGGTATATTAAAGAGAGCCTGAGTTTATGTGTTGTTCTTGCTTTACTAACACCCAAGAAAGATGGTAACTGAAGGATGTGTGTGGATAGTATAGTGATCAATAAAATTACTATAGGGTATAAATTTCCTATACCGAGGTTGGATGATATGTTGGATCAGCTTAATGGACAGTAATTTTTTCTAAAATTGATCTTAGAAGTGGCTATCACCAAATTCAAATTAGGCTAGGAGATGAGTGTTGCTTTCAAAACTAGAAATGGATTATTTGAGTGGTTGGTGATGCCTTTTGGGCTAAACAATGCCCCTAACACTTTCATGAGGTTCATGAATCAAGTTTTTAAGCCTTTTACAAGCAAGTTTGTGGTGGTATATTTTGATGACACTCTTATTTACAACAAGTCAAAAGAAGAGCACTTTGATCACTTGAGAAGTGTGTTAGAAGTATTGAGGGAAAATAAATTATATGCCAACTTAAAGAAGCGTATTTTCATGGTTGAAAGTTTGTTGATCCTCAGTTTTGTCGTAGGGAAGGAAGGTGTGAAATGTTGGAAAAAAATAGGAAATGACATGTACCTAAAAATGTTGGGGATGTAAGAAACTTCCATGGACTTGCAACATTTTACAAGTGTTTTATCATAAATTTCAGCAGCATTGTGACTCCTATTATTGAGTGCTTAAAGAAGAGAAGGTTTAAATAAGGAGAAGAATAATAATAAAGTTTTGCATTTATAAAAAAAAGTTGTGCACAACACCTATTTTAACTCTGCCCAATTTTGATAAATTATTTAAAGTGGAATGTGATGCTGGTGGAGTTAGGATAGTAGTTGTATTGTCTTAAGAAAAGACGCCAATTATTTTCTTCAATGAGAAGTTGTGTGATGCAAAACAAAAATGGGCTACATATGATAATAATTTTATGTTATTGCGAGAGCTTTGAAGATTTGGAAACATTATTTGATTGGGAAAGAATTTATTTTATACACAGACCATCAAGCCTTTAAGTATTTGGGAAGTCAAAAGTAATTGAGAATGAAGATGCACGCTAGGTGGTCAACTTTTTTTTAGAAATTTCCATACAAACTGGTTTATAAATCTGGCAAAAAAAATATTGTGGCTGATGCGTTAAGTAGAAAAGTTGCCATGATTACTGTTGGGATCCAATCCGGAGACCGGATCCCAACCGAAAAATGAAAAATTGTAACGAAGAACGCAATAGAGGAACGAATCAAACGGATAATCGAATAACAAAATGCGGAAACAAAAGCGAAAGCAGAATCGAATCGAATGTCAAAACGGATCTCAAAACCAAATTGGGCCAAAACAAATGCGAATGGACGGACGAAATTCAACGAATCGAAGCAAATCAAATAATCGAATCAGAAGCAGAGCAAAAACTTAACAAAATGGACGAAAGTGAATCAAATCAAAATAGACAAACAAATGGATCAATCGAACTGAAACAAATTCCGACATCTGTTGGAAACAAAAACTTATGAAACAAAGCAAAAAGGGCGCGTTGGATACCTTAGACTAAACTATCGAAATCAGTCTAAAATTTTTTCTTTCTTTCTTTCTTATCTTACAACCATCTTTATTCAAATTCATGCAAATCCATACAATTTCCCTTTTCTTGGAAAATTATCCTCAATCAATCTCTCAATGCATAACAAACTTCTTAATCAGCTTCTTATACATTCATACAAATCCAAAATTCATCTTTTAATCACTTCTTATTTTATTCTATCTCTAATTCAATCAAAAATTTGGCAGCATAACGGCTGCATTTTATAAAACCCAAAACCTGCAAATGGTGCATAAACACTTCTATAATTCCCAAATAAAACTCAGAATCATCGGACTCTCCCGTCCGGAATCCAAAACACCAGCAAACACAAATCTATACCTAACACTTCCATAATTCTCATTCATAATCAGAAATCAACAGTATCCAAATCACATTCATATCTTTCCATAATTCATAAACACAACTTCATAATTCATATACATCATAAACTAAATACTTAGTAAACATAAATGGCATTTCAAGCCATATACAAATCAACACCAAAATCCAAATTACTTAAAATCTAAATTATACAATTTACAAACACATGCAAAAATCGAACTGACGTCTTGACCGTCTTTCATCTAATCTCCTACTCGAATATCTGGAGATGGGGATGAAATGGGGGGTGAGCTAGATAGCTCGTGAATAAAAAGTTTATAAAAAGAATAATATGCAAAAACATTTTTCAAGGCGTTTGACAGTTATAAACATTTCTCAGTCGGAGATTCAAAAACTCTTTTTCAAACTTTTTAATTCTTCAAAATCAAACCATTATAATCAAATTCAAAAATTTCATGATTTAACGTTCACTTTCGCAATTCTAAAATTTCTCAAATTTTCACATTTCATAATCAACTTCAAAACATGCAATGCATCACAAAATACACAAACTAAAAACACATAACATATCAAAACCGTTTAGGTAGGTCTAAAACGGAACGTACTGCACATTCCCGCATAGCGGTCCTGTACAGCTGTGAACGAAACGTACTACACTTTTCCACATAGTGGTCCAGTGTAGCCGTGACTTATGAGAGTCCGAGATCGGAGCTCCAGTGCCACAATCGGGCAAGCAGAAAAAGCCTATTAAAATCGAGATCAGTGCATTGATTTTAGCTTAAGGGACCTAACCAAACCTACATATCGCATAATCATACTCAAAAATCGAATTGCCCGGAGGCAGATTTTTTTAAAAAATCTTATTTTTCACATCGTGTCATACTCGACACATTCACAATCACATGTATTCATATATCAATTTAGAATGCAATTACAAAACCTAAATCAATCACATAATAAACAAAATCATATTCACTTCACAACCGTTCATAAACACAAAAATGCAACACTTTATATATTCATATATATGTAACAAAAAGTATCAATTCATAATTAAAAAAAATTTCAAGCATAACGAATTTCAGAAATTTATAACAATTTTTCAAAACATTTTAAACAATAATTCTAACTTTTATAAAATTTTCATAATTTCAGAAAATTCCTTATTTTATCAAACTTGTCCAATTTTCCAAAACATTCTGAAACAATTCAAATCAATACCCTCTTTCTTTATTTTTTTTAAAACATAAACAAATAATTTTTGTAATTTCACGTCTTTAATTTTCAAAAAGATCATAATTCACTTATAATTCTAAAAATAAACATGTTACCCACCTCGAATTGATGTTAGAAGCTTGTCCCTAGCTTCAATTTGACCATTGCTGCTTTTTTTCTTCCAATTGAAATTTTCCTAAATCAAATTAACCCAAATTCAACATCATAAATGACATAATCCTCAAATTGAGCTTAGAAAACACTAATTCCACATATAATCAAGCTATCTAAATCAAAAACTTCCAAAATCCCCAAATCCAAAAATTGGGCATAAACCTTAACTCACAATTATTCAAAATTAACCCAATTAAACCAAGCAATCACCAAAATTGACTTCATAATCCACAAACCCATATCATTTCCAAGGTTTCTAAACCAAAATTTATCAAAAACTCAAAGCTTATAATTTTTCTCTGACCTCTTTTCTCCACCATTTTTGGATTTATTGAGCTTGAAAGGAGGCTTTTACTTTCTTCGATCCTTTTTCCTTTGAATCTACTCCAAAATCGTGCTTGGAGCCTCATAAAATCGAAATCCCTAAGCTTTCCCTCTCTTCTCTTTCTTCTTCTCCACCAACGAAGCCATTCTTCTTCTCTTTTTTTATTTCTCTTCTAAGTGTCGTGGATTGCTTCTATAGCACTCTCCTCTAATCTTTTAATGAATTACCATTGATCATATTGCCCTCCCATGTATGCCTTTAAACTTAATTCCTTAAGTAAACTTCCAAAATTGCCCCTGCACTTTACTTTATTTCATGCTTACTTTCGGATATTTTTCTCACTATCAATTTGAAGGAATTAGCTAAACTTCCTTCTATAGAAATGTTCCTCGTTGCTTTAATTTCATAATGCTACCAAACTCATTTAATTTGGAGTACTACATCAAAAGTTATGCTCCAAACATTTCAGACATGTCTTATGTTAAATCATTTTTTAGCACGTTATTTCCATCCAAATATTGACATTTTTAAAGGCAAAATTGAAACTTGGGTCCTTCATAAAAATTGAAGCCCTATTACTCTAGTTTAATTTGAATCAAGAATCCCCTCATTTGGATTACTAGAGCAAAAGTTATGTCCAAAATACCTTCAGATTTTTCTAATCCAAGACTGCAGACTAATCCGAACTTCCATTCAGAAATTGGAAGCCTAGGGGCTAAATTGAAATTAAGTTCCTTCAAATGACTTGTAGCCCCATGTCTTAATTTTATTTTGACTTAAGAATCACCTCAATTGGATCACCACAGATCCCGAATTTCTCAAAATACTGAACTATGTTTAGAAAATTATCTAACTCACTTTGATTAAATTTATCATCCTTAATTTACTCTAAAAAATTCACAATTTTCAATGGACAGATAGAGGAATGTCTTAGGAATCCAACGCTTAAAAAATCAGGTCAATCGGAGGTCGGACGAAAAAGTTATGGCCAAAAAAATAGAGAGAGGTCGGTCAAGAAAAATGGTCGAACGGAAATGGCCGAGTGGCAATGGCCGAGCGGAAATGGCCAAATGGAAATGGCCGAGCAGAAATGGCTGAGCGGCAATGGCAGAGCGGAAATGGCTGAGCGGAAATGGCCAAACGGAAATAGCCGAGCGAAAATGGCCGAACGAAAATGGCTGAACGGAAATGGCCAAGCGAAAATGGCCAGCGGAAATGGTAGAACAGAAATGGCCAAACAGAAATGGCTGAGCAGAAATGGCCGAACGGAAATGGCCGAGCGGGAGCGACCGAACGGGTCGCTCGCCAACGCGACCTTCTAACTTTTAAAATTCATAACTTTTTACAAAGAAGTCAAAAATTCACAAACTTGATATCGAAAGAAATCTAAAAGGAAGCTCTATAACTTTCATGAAGAACTAAAAAATCAATTCCATCTCTAAAGCTGTCAAAAATCCACTCGAAGTTTCTGTCCACCAATACTCTTCCCAGATAGTAGCAGCAACTTGTAAAAATCATAACTTCCTATATCATAGCCCAAAATTTCCATACTTTACAACAATGGAAAGATAAAAACATAATATAAAGCTTTCATGAAGAACTTAAAAGCAAACTCAGCCTTTATATAGTTCAAAAATTCAATCAAAGTTACTGTTCGAATACTATCATCAGAACAGTAACAAAACTTCTAAAATTCATAATTTCTTATCCCATTGTACAAAAATTCTATACTTTATATCAATGCAAAGATAAAAACATAATCTAAAACTTTCATGAAGCACTTAAAGACAATCTTTGCCTCTGTAAGGGTCAAACTTCCAATCAAAGGTACTGCCCACTTAAATGTCATCCTATACCACATTCAAACTTTAAAATTTCAAATCTTCTAATTTCCACAACCAAAAATAACATATTACACATCATTGAAAAGCTATAAACTTCCTCTACAACTTTCATGTAGACTACTTAACTCAATTCAAAATATATAAATCCCAGAATTCACCTCAAAGTACAACATATACAATCCTATACTTAAGAGCATTTTCAAAGACAAAGTAAAATAACCTTAACTTCGAAAAATCATAACTTTCAATTCCGATATCGAACAATATCATATTTTATGGTGACAGAAAGCTTTCAACATAAGCTACAAGTTTTATAAAGATCACTTTTTCAAATTCAGCCTAAATCAAAAAGTCAACTCTCTATCCCCAAAAAGTCAAATTTTCTTAATTCTTCAAATTCTCACACTTTTACTATTTATTTCTAGCTTTTTAACTTCCATTTCAAATCAACTCATTCACTTTAACTTTCATAACTCATACAGCTCTACTCAAATTTTAAAGTCATCAAAACTAATCACTTATTTCTCATCAATTTCCTTTAAGCATAATTATATCTTTAACACAATACATATACTAACACACTCATTCAAGTTCATTTAATATTTCTAAATTTCACTCAAAGATCGGGGTCCAACAATTACACCCTTGAGTATGGAAGTGGAGGGTCTTGAATATTTAAAAGAATTGTACATGGATGATGGAGATTTCAAGGAAAAATGGAATTTGTACTTGGAAAAAAACCCATGATGATTTTTTATGTGTAGGATAGATTTTTTATGAAAAGAACCAACTTTGTGTTCCAAGGACGTCATTTAGAGAGAAGGTGATTAAAGAATTACATGGTAGAGGCTTAGCTGGTCATCTTGGCAAAGACAAATCTCTTGAAGAAGTAAGGAAGAGGTACTATTGGCCAAAGATGAGAAGGGATATTGTTTCTATTATAGAAAGGTGTATAACTTGCCAAACTTAAAAAGGACAAGCTTCTAATGCTAGTTTTTACATGCCATTGCCGATTCCTAATGTTATTTGGGAATATGGACTTTGTGTTACGATTGACAAGAACACAAAGAGGTATGGTTCTATCTTTGTAGTGGTTGATCGATTTTAAAAAATTGCACATTTTCTACCTTGTAAAAAAACAGCAGATGCTAATGCAATTGCAAAGCTCTTTTTTAGAGAAGTGGTGAGAATTTATGGTGTTCCTAAATCAATTACTTCTGATCGTGACACTAAATTTTTAAGTCACTTTTGGAGGACTTTGTGGGGATTATTTGATTATACTCTTAAATTTAGTAGCACAACTCACCCACAAACTAATGGCCAGACAAAGGTCGTAAATTAAACTTCGGGAAATTTGGTAAAATGTATATATCGTGGCAAGCCAAAAAGTTAGGATTTTTTTTATTGCACAAGCTAAATTTGCCTACAATAATGTTGTTCATAGTGGCCTTGGTCGTTCTTCATTTTCAGTTGCTTATACCAAGGTACCAAATATAGCACCCCACTCTCACAAGACACGTACTCGACATCCTGAATGATATTCGAATACTTACGCCATAAGAGTGGAATGCTAGAGTAATTACGACAGTAACTTAATCATGGCATCATCATTTAATGCTTAAATTTCACACTATTTAAAAACCCAAATTCCTCATTTCATTTCATAAAACTGAATATGTGTAACATCCCACCCCCTACTGGAAGGGTAAAATAGTAAATTTGGCATATGATGAGATGGATCGGAATGACTTAGGACTATTCATGCATAATAGAATTGGTACACAGTATCATTTGTGCACATGAAATTACTGTACATGCATCCATGACATTCCCGGTTTTTGTTTCTAAAGTAATTTTATTGTAATTAACGTAGCTATTGGGTTTGAAAAATTATTTTGAGCGCGTCATTGAGTGTTTTATATTTTAAGGGATTTTTAGAAATTTTTCTGGAATTTTTCGGACCGGAAAAAAATTGCCAAGCGGCGAACCGGTTGATTTTCGGTAGCGAAAATTTCTATCCAATGGCACTGTAATATTGGGTATATTATTTTGGGATTGAAATTAGGGCCATTGAACTAGAATGAGTCAAATTGCATTAGGGTTTAATAAAAAGTTTTTATCTTTTATCTTTTTTTTGTCTTTCTCAAAATTGCCAAGTGTCCTACCTATTTAAGGCTTTTTTCTTCTTCTTCTCCTTGTGATTTCGGTGGATTCTCATTAAAGGGATAAAGGAAGAAGAGTTATTGCTCATTTGTTTCCCTCCCATCCAAAAATCTCCACTTCTTTTCATCTCCATCGAAATTTCTTTTTCTTTTTCTTTTTCCCTAGCTCTCTTGCTCTTCTTTTCTTCCTCCTTAAGTGTTCAAGTTGATGAAGTTGTGCATGTGTATGAGAAGTGAAGAAGTAAAGTAATTGGAGAAGAGTTAGAGTATTCATTTGGAAAAGCTTGAATTAGGTAAGTTGTGTTGTTAAGCTTTAATTATGATTTGATTATGACTTGGTAGTTAGAAGCATGCAATGGGAATTATGGGGCATTTATTGTGATTATTGATGCATTAATTTGATGAGAATTGTAGGTGGAATTGTTGGGTATAAGGGTATGTTATGTATGGCTTGATGAAGTAGTAGGATTGAATGAATGTTTAGCTTGAATTTGGATTGAATATTGGTGACTAATCTTGCATATAAATTAAGTGTTTAATGCTGCCAAATTGTGACTATTAGCCCTAGTGAATGTATGAATGTTGTAGGGACTGATTTTGTGTTCATTTGAATGCTTAGTGATGTGTTATTGGCATTGGAAATGATAGAAGCTAAGTTTAGTACCAAAGCTGGAAATTTTGGTTTTAACCGATTACACTGTTTTGAGCATAACTCATTGTGTAGGTATGCAAATAAGGTGAGGTTTGTTCCAAATTAAACTTTGGCTTGTTGGCTACATTTTTGTGTGAAATAGGTGTTGTCTAACTTTAGTCTTAAGAGGGTGAATTTTAGCATGGAAAGTTACTGCTGATGGCTGAAATGAACAGTAACCGAACCACATAACCTAGAGTTTTGATGATTTTTCTGAATTAATTGAGAAGGAATTAGGGAAAATGGTCTTCATGAAAGTTGAAGCCTATATTGTTAGATTTCCATTGCCACTGATTTTGCAATTTTTTGATATGTATATTGGGAGATATCCACTATTAACTATTGACTGATTTTGTATATGGTGGTGAAACCTAGCCTAAGTGTCAAATTTGTGAGCATCCTAATTGGAAGCAATTTTAGCAATTTCTGTGAATTGAATTAGCTTGAGTGATCTTCTGAAGAGTTGTATAGGAAACATTTATCTTGAAAATGGTATATAGCATGTAATGTTTTGAGATCAGATTTGGGAGTTATGAGTTTTCAAAACCTGAACCTGCATAAAAGGTGTTAGCTGCTGATCATGGCAGAAACTTGTTTAGCAGTTTTGAATTGGTTAGAAATGGAATTGGCTCTTAAGCTCTTCATGAAACTTGAATTATGTGGTTTTATCTTTCTAATGATATAAGGTAGTGATTTTTTTGACTTGTGTACAGGGAGTTATTCTTGATAGAACATTACTGTCCAGATTGGGTGATTTCTGGGGCAACATCATTGATTGAATTATTTGACCTTGTTAACAATTGAATTTGATTTTGGTTTGTTCACGAAAGTTGTAGATAACATTGGGATCTTTTTGAGCATATTTATTGTGTAATTTCTTACAAAGGAAATGAGAAGTTATTGAATTTACAAAATACTGTACTGTTTTAGAACCCATTGACTGGGTAGTAACTTTGATTACATTTTTGACACTCTTAGAGGTGAAATTGGCTTTTGTGACCTTAGAGCTCTCTTTTCTCTATGCATTTTTGACACCCTTAGAGCTCTCTTTTCTCTATGAAATAGACATCAAATTTGTCCAAATTGGAGTTCGGAGTAGGGAGTTATGGCCTAAACAAGTTGGCATGTCGGAGGAAATTGTTTCAGATTTGTCATTTTAATAGGGCTAGTCGACTAGGATTCCTGGACTAGTCGACTACAACCTGCACTAGTCGACTAGGACATGTGTTTTTCCTGCACTAGTCGACTACAACCTGCAATAGTCGATTAGGATGTGTATTTTTCCTTCTTTTGCTCATAACTTTTCCGTCCGACATCCGATTGACCTGATTCTTGAGGCATCGGATTCGTGAATCATTGAATTTCATTTTATGAAAAATTGGGAATTTTTGGACGGGAAATTAACGTGGGTCCGGTTTAATGTTTTCTGGTCACTGTTTTATTTATTTTTGGACCTATAGAGGTCCGAATTGAGTACCGTCAGCGCCATTGGATTTCTAATTTTTAAACAAATTTTTCTAATGGAAAAAAATGGGATGAGGGCCGGTAATTCATGAACATGCATCATACACCTACATATGCATCGTTAACGAATTCGGATTGGATAATTAGTGATCGTTTTCTTCTCTGATTCTTATAGAGGCCCAATTGGAGCGTCGTTCGACCGACGTGGCAGAGACTTCTCGGCATTAGCTCGGAAGTGATAGGTGAGTAACCTAGATGGGTTTCTCAATTATTACTTGTCAAATATGGGGACAATGGCGGGACTAGGAATGTGTACATTGTGTGACCTATCTGCCATTACTGTGATTGACTGTGATTGATTGTCAATTATGAACTGTTCATTGTTGTGAATTATGGATCGTTAATTGTGCATCTTGACTATTAATTGATCGTGCTTGACTATAAATGATTAACTGCATTTATGGGGATGTTATGGCGGGCATGTGCATTCATACGATGCATAAACCGATAAAGGAAAATTGTGAACCAAGTCGAATCGATCATGAAACAAGCTCAGAGCTCGAAATATGAAACGAGCCTAGAGCTCGAAGGAGATAATTCTCCCAGACGCGTCATCGATCACCGATTCGCTTACGCTTCGGTCACAACATCGAAATAAAATCGAAAAAAGAGTCATGTGCATTGCATCTTGGATGAATATTGAAATGGCTTTTGCTCTATATGATTGTCGACTCATCGTGGATCAGATTCTATGATCAGTATTATCATTAGCCTCAGGATCGTATGATTACTATAACATGCTTATGTGATGCATGAATTGGGAGAACCATCGATGATGGTTCCTCACTGAGTTCGCAAAAACTCATCAAAATTTTGCATCTATTTTTCAGGACTTGAAGGGTACCCCATTTGACACGGGAGTATGTCTATTGTAGGCAAGTGAAGGATAGAGGTCGGGATCAGTTCGTGTCTGCATTAGTGTCTTATCGAATTGTATTACGTAATCATTGTGCAATAATGCTTTGTATTTATAATGAGCCCATTGTGGTTTTATTGTTTTACACATTGACAGATTGTAAATTATTATTGGATGACTGTAATAACTGAAAATGATTAATTGCGAACATGGGCTCAAGTTTCTTACTGTTTATGCCGCGTTAATGAATGGTTCAAAAAAAGAGAGGAGAAAATGTTATACTGAGTTTTAATCGACTGATGTAGTACGCCACCCTCGCGGGGCACGAACTCGGATATCACCAATGATATCAGGTTCGGGTCACTCGATAGTGGGGTGTTACAATATGTACATTGTAGCATTTCATATTTCATCCCTATATACAACATCTACATATATACAATTTTAAAAACTATCAAAGTTTACATCTTTGTATACAAACACGCTACATACATGAGGAATTATACAAAAATGTTATCTAGATCCTTCAGTCTCAACTGACCGATCTTTGAGTCATTTCTTCTTTCCAAAAGTACAAAAATTAACCATCCTCAATAGTTCAGTCAAATCATATAACACATCACATTTCACATATCACATTCAGAGCAGTCAAGCAGATCATTTTGATCGTTTAAAACATATATATCAATTATAAATGCAATGCACATGAGACTCACTTTCATTTATTGCTTTGTTATGACCGAATGCCTTTTTACTAGCCTATATCCCTTGTGGATACCGAGCTTGTTTCAGATAATATCCCATATTTCTTAGTGAATACTAGGTATATTCACAACTGAACTAGAGGCTCTTATCATATTCGGAGTTTTAAGCTCCTTTTTCGTGGCTACTTTAGTCATAATAGCCTTTATATTGTTATGCATTCATGTAATGAAATGTATCACATTCATATTTATCATCGGGCTTTAGTCCAACATTCTATATAAATGTTAAGTATTACTTATTTCGTCAAATTCACATACAAAGAGCACTTCTAATATCATATTCATGCATCAAACACCTCGGACATTTAATGTTTGGAATCAACACAATCGTATTCACAAAATAATTCAATATAGAATTTAAAACAAACAATTATTCACGTGAGACCGTCTAGGTTACTCACAGTTTGCTCCAGAAAGCTATTATCTTGAAGTCCCGGCAATGTCTGGGTGTGGTCGCTCAAATCGCTATTTTAAATCATGCAATACATACATATTTACACACATCACTACTTTGCACAATTATAAGTATTCATTTATGCACAAATGTGTATATGGATTATGTACAATGCAAACTCAATGACAATCCTGAGTATTTTTCTTTTATTTTTCATCTCAAGATCTTTCATACTTAGAAACTCATATATGCCTAATTTGAACTTAGGTTTACACCTCAATATTACAAACTCATTCCAAGTTCATCACTCAATTGATCATTCCAGCTTTATCTCAAAATAGATTTTTCAGGTCAATTTTTTCATGGTCATTATAACAAGGAAATTGAGGTATTTAGGCACCACATTCTCTAAAAAAATGTTCCCATATATCTTAAGTTTCTAATGACACCAAATCCTCATAATTTGGTTCAGTATTCAGTAAGTTATACACAAAATACTTCAGACTATACTCAAACTGCAACAGTATTCAGTACTCGACTTCAAGCCAAAATTTGAAACTCTTAGAGATAGAATTAAAATTAGATTCCTTCATGAAAATTGTATCTATATGTCTCTAGTTTAATATAAACTTAAAATCATTCCATTTGGATATGTACATATCAAGTTACAACTAAAATATAGATGTCTATTTAGTGAAAACACTCCATTTAATAATATTCTAGCACACTTCTTCATTTTCATCCTAAATTCATCAATCAATCATTATCAATCCTTTCCTAATGAATTTAGATGGACATGAATTTTGGTGGAGAGGAAAGACAATGTACGAGAAGTTTATGGTTCAAATTCAAGTCAATCGAAGGTCCGAAGAAGAAGTTATAGTCAAAAGTGTGAAGGATGTTTAAAACTGTAAAAAATCACTGCACCTTCACTGTCACAATCGATCGTGCATTTCCAATTGGTTGTTCACTATCACGATCATTCTTGTACAGGATTGTGCTATACCCGATAGCTCCCTCTCAATCACAATCATGCTTGTGCATGATCATGCACTTCCGGATACCTCCTCTTTGTCACGATCATGCGTCTGCACGATCGTGCAACTCCTCTTAGGTTCCCTTCTGTCACGATCGTGCAACTCCTCTGCGGTTTCCTCTCTGTCATGATCATGCTTGTGCATAAGAGTGATAGATGAAAGTCACCCAGATTTATGTAACTGCATATTTTCTTATCTTTTGTTTATTCTAATGTTTCTAACTTATGTTCTTATTATTTCCTCTTCATTCCTACTTCCATTTTAACTTAACTCATTCATGAACAAATAAAAATCTATGATTAATCACAAACATAAAAAACTGAACATAACCTACACGCATTCTTTATATTTTTATATGTCTTCATCTTCATCATCACCTTAATTTCATCTTTAACTTATCATTTTAATTCTTCCCATATCATGACATCATATTACTCCTTTTTTCTTAACTCTAGACTCATTTTAGTTCATCTCTGAAACACCCAAAGAAATTCACGTAATAATAGTGAGCATAGAGCATACGCCTATCATCTTTCCATGAATTTTCTGCACTCATTTTATACATATTTTCAATAATCTATCTATCTTAAAAAATCATTTTAACATCTTATGAATTATTGATCATCATAAACACAAAAACAAGACACCAATATTCTCTTTCTTCATCCACGATGCATATGTATAATGACCACTATTCTCATGATCATGTAATACCAATTAATCACCATATTTGTTTCATATTCATACTACTCATAAGAACTAACATGATACTTACTTGCTAAAATTACAAGTTCTTTAAAAACACCAAGAAGCCTTAACTTCTCATGCAATCCACGTACATCATCATGAAGGTTGGGAGGTTTAGGTTTCTTGTGGAAAATGATGAAGGAAATAAGGTGAGGGTAGTAAGTGAAAGAAAAGAGAGCTAGGTTCAACGTTGACGAAAGTTGGTTACGAAGAAGAAGAAGAAGAAAACAAGAACAAAACAGTTAACTTGGTCTATTATTAAACTAGTCCAATCAACTCTAATTTCTACTCCAATTGTCTCCCAATTTTCAATGGCACTTGTCAATAAATTACAAAGTCATTTATAAAATTTTCCACGGTCATTTAACTCTTATTTCTACTACCATTTATCAATTGTTTTGCCACTTGGCATTTTCTCTAGTTCAGAAATACCCAAATTTTCATAATTTTCCTAAATTTCACCAAAAATTCTAAATCAGTAAGTACACTCTCCTAATCAATTTTTAACACATATAAACCACAATTCTCAATATAATCACATTTATAAATCAATTTTACCTGAAAATATTAATGAATGCATGTACAATCATTTTAATGTTCAAAAATCAATATTCACATGTGTGTATATGCTATATTATGCATGAGCATGAAATGTACTTTCTAACTTCTCAATAATCTCTCATATACACTATTCTAGGGTTCTAACCCTTAACATGAGATAACAGGACGTTATATCAAATCATGCTCTTGATCTTGTGAAATTGTCAAAATCTTCTAATTTTTCTTTTGGTGATGAGAAGTTAGCTAAAGAGGCTCAAGAAATTCAAGTAGAGGTGAAGGAAACATTTTAGAAAGCAAATGCAAAGTACAAAGCCTACGTTGATCCACGAAGGAAGTGCAATTGTTTGATGTTGGAGATGAAGTCATGGTGTTCTTGAGTAAGAATATAATTGTTGGGGGTAGTCATCGCTTTTAGCATAAGAAATAAGGTCCATTCAAAGATTAAAAGAAAATTAATGACAATGCCTATATTGTTGAGCTACCATCACAGATGGGTAACATTTCTTCTACATTTAATGTTGCAGATCTTTCACCATATTTACATAATTATGAGTTAGGTTATGCCAATAAGAACTTGAGGTCAACTTCTTTGCATTTACATGATTATGAGTTAGGTTATGCCAATAAGAACTTGAGGTCAACTTCTTTGCAAGTAGAGGTGGATGATGGGGCGTCAAAATAGCATAGTTCTTTTTTAACGGTGCTGCAGTAACGTGAAGCCCATATTTTGTTTTTATCTTGGATTTCTATTTTGTTTGGGACTCTTGAGTTGATAGTAGAATAGCTATTTTTTCATAAATTTTAGTACATGTTTAGGACTATAAATACTTGGTTTTGGTGATGTTTATAGGGGACTTTTATTTGATATTTTTCATTCTATAAAACTTGACTCTCTTAATCAGTTTCTACAATTTTGGGTTTTAGAATTATGTTTTTTATTTCATTTCTATGCTACGTTAAACTTTACGCCTCTGGTTGCCACACCACATATTGAATTTCTTAGTTCCATCGCAACTCGTCGCCTAATGCATCATATGTAGAAGCGTTGCCCATCGCACCAGCACTAATCACTAATATCAGTCACCTGCAATCCGCCCACTCTCGCACTACATTTGCACTACACGTGCACCACTCCCGCACTGCACCTGTAGTACACTTGCACCACACCCATACGCAGACCAGTTGTCGCACCCGCTGCTAACCCACACCATTACCCCCACAGTCCACAAGTAGACTTGTAGACCCGACTTGCACCAATCCACTACATTGCCTCAATTGCACCGTCACAATTTACACAATACAAGAAATTTAGACAAACACAAAATGTCTACGAGACAGAGATTTAGTGAAGCTTGCAAAATATTTTAACAAATTTTATAGAATTGCAGATTATAGAATTATGGAATACGGATATTGAAATATTGAGTTATGTTAGCTGTTGATTTGAATATTGAATTGTGTATTTATGTTCTGCAGAATACTTAATACAAATAAATGAATATTGAATAGTAAATTTATAATGGATTGTGTAGTTGTGTCTTATGATTTTGTGTTATATAGTAATTGTGTATGATGAATTGTTAGTTCTTAGTAAATTGTGTTGGATGAAAAGGATTGTGTAGTGTATGTTGACTTTTGAGTGTGGAGTTAAATTGAGTGAGAAACTAAAATGTTGATAAAAATGGGTGAATGAAATATTGATAAACTAAAGTTGGAAATTAGGATTTCAATAATAATATTGATTAAAATTAGTTAAGAAAACAAAATAATGATAAGTATTACAAATTGAATTGTATAAGAAACAAAATATATTAGTTTACAGTTGAATTATATGATTACATAAAATAAGTTGTAAACTTATATTTATGAGTTATGGTTCAATAAGTTGTAGTTATGAGTGTATGTCTTTATGGTTGATTATGTAATCATATAAAATGAGTTATATAAGATGTAATTGCTTTTGTGTTAGTTTCAAGTTAAACAATACATATTTTGTAATAGTAGTTGGTAATGAAATTAAGTGTTCCTTATTATGATATGAAGTTATTAATTTAATTTTCACATATGTTTTAATTTATTTTAGATAAATAGAGCAAAATTCAAGTACTTACGGTAATTTAGTCACTTCAAGTATAGAAAGATTCAATGATCTAACTCGAGTCATACTAGATTGGTTCCCGAAATGAAGAACCATACTATTTGTTTATATTGTAATTTGCATTTGAAAGGTAAGGGATTATCGTATTAAAGAAGCACTTAACTAGAATCAAAAGTGAAGTAGAGTTTTGTAATAAAGTGAGTCATAATATGAAATGACAAATGAAGACATTACTTAAAGAATATTAGTATGAGATATATAGACATAAAAGAATGAAATACTAAATTGGTAGTAAAAGTTCATTTGTTGGTAGAAGGATGATAATGAGGTTGTTGAAGATGATAGTATTCCTACCAATTAGAAGGAAATGTTGTTGATTTTAAAGAAAGAAGGGACATATATACAATTTTTTTACACCATAAATAATTTTTAGAGTTCATCCTTCAATTTGCAGTGCTTTACAAGCTAAAGAAATGGTTCATAATATGGACATGACAATAACTAGATGGTGGTATGATTCAGTTATAGCCATTCGATATTACCTATTATTATTATTATTAGCCTATGTTGGATGCTATTGCCTTCTATAGTTCAGGATACAAAGTTCCTTCAATTGATGACTACAGAGATAAACTTTTAATCATTTTTATTTATGAAATAAAAACTTATTTGGATGAAAGAAGAATAACTTAGGTTACTTATTGGTATTCAATTATGTGTGATGATTAGACAAATAAAGACATGAGTCTATTATTAATTTTTTGGTTTATTCTATAAAAAAGACAACATTTTTGAAGTCTATTGATGCATCTAGCCTTGTTATGAATGGTGATACTCTGTTTCAGATATTTGATTAAGTTGTGAATGAAGTTGGGCCAGAAAATATTGTTCAGTTCATTACTAATAATGATTTTGCTTGTAAAGTAGTTGCAAGAAGATTGTAAAGTAAGTATAATTCTTTTTATTGGACCTTTAATGTTGTACATTGCACTGACGTAATATTGGAAAATATATGAGATGCAAGATATTTTTCAATTATTGTTGAGACTATGCAAAATGCAAAAAAAGTGATAAAATTTATTTACAATTATGTATGTGTCCTAAGTTTAATGAGAAACGTTTTCCCTAATGATAGGAAGTTTTGTGTTGTCCCGCTATTATAAGATTTGCAATTAATTTCTTATCACTTCAATGTTTTATTCTAATGAAGAATGACTTAAGATAAATGTTTACAAGTGATAAGTAAGTTCCATCTCAGTATGTTAGGTATAATGCTAAATTGGAGGTTTTTAAAATTATACTTGAAGATCGTGGATTTCAGTCCCAATGTCAATTTGTCATATGAGCTTGTGAATCTTTGGTGTAGGTACTTCGTCTAGCTAATAATGATAAGAAAGCAATAATTAGTTATTTTTATGATGTCATATAGAATGTGAAGGAAGCAATCAAGATCAATATGAAAAATAGGTCTTTTTTGTACACACCTTATCTTGTAATCATCGATGAAAGATGAGAAAGAGAACTTTATTCTCTATTGTTTATAGCTGGGATATCTTTGAATCCTAGTATCTATTTCAAACCAAGTTTTATAAAAGGGGATGAAATTAGTAAGAGAATGCTATTAACTATTACAATAATTGTTACCTACGAAATGATACAAGATCTCTTAAGCTTGCAAATGGAGATTTATAAGGATAATTATGTGATTTTGGGATGTTAATTGCTATTCGTAAAAGAAACAAACTTAATCTAAGTATATATTTTTCACTTTTGTTACTTATTGAAAATTAATCATTACTTTATTTTGTTTATAATGCTACTTTTATTGTCTTACAATTACTTGGTGAGACCAATTGAAGTGATATTCTAAAATTATAAAAGTGTGCAATTGAATTATAAGTCAATGTGTAAGTGCAACAGGAATAAAAGGAATTTACGCACATTTAAATTTATTAATTATAAGAAAAGGAATATATTGAGCACAAAGAATTAAATAACTTCGTTCAATACAATTTAAAGCTTTATGAAAGGTATGTTATTATCATTATTAAGTTGGATATAATTTTTTAGTAATTTAATTTTACTTGTTTACTATGACTCTAATAGAACAAGTAATTTTGTAGATCCAATTTACCTTAATCATAAGTTTATGAGGAACCAAGTTTAATAGATGAAAGTGACTTCGAAGATAATCTTGGATGGAAAAGTATGATATGTCATTTAATACAATGAATTTAAATGTGGTGATGATAAGGCTAGTTTAGATGATGATAATTTTGTACTAAATGAAAATAGATGCCAATCTTGATTGTGTATTGATTAGATGAAGTTCAAGATTTTCATTTCTCCTCTTTTTAATTTCATTTATATTTGATATAATTGTTAAATTCTATACATACAAAAATATATATATATATATATATATATATATATATATATATATATATATATATATATATATATATATATATATATATATATATATATACAATTGTATTTTTATTTTCACTCCTAGTTGGTTGTTTTCTAGACACCAATTTTGTTGTAAATTGTAATAATTAGAGATTCAATGATATTTATTATTATTTTTATTTGATGTTTTGATGCAATTATTATTTATTATATGAAAGAATTGTAATATTTTAAATACTTTTATTGTTTTTAATTTTATATTTGTATGATGATTAAATAATTTTATATTAATTATGGTTATTATTTATATGTGAAATATGTGAAAAGTAGTATTAATAAAATAAATAGATAGTTGTTATTTCAATTTTCTATTATTATAATTTTGAAGATAAGGTTAATATAAAATTGTAAATTATCTAATACAATATATTGAAGGACTATTTTATAATTTTAACAAATTTAAAGATTATAAATTTAAAACTTACTTTAAAATAGTATCTAATTTTAATCATTTCGATCTGAGATTGTATCAAAACTAAATTCAATAAATGATATGTTATTCATAACAATTTTGCTTTGTAATATGTGCAATCAACGAAATAAAATTTAATAAGATGAAATAACACTTTTAGCTAAAAATAAAAAAAAGGATATTCAAAATTATTATAATTTAGAAAATTAGGTAATATCCAATAACATGGACCTAATAATAAGGATGTCAATAGATCGGGCAGGTCAGGCCACTTCTTTGGATGACCCATGGGTGGCCCCTAGTTTGATCTGGGCTATCCTTTCTTTTTTTCACAAAAAATTTACAAAGCGACATCGTTTTTGTTGCTTCAATCAAGCCACAGGCTGACCCATGCTTGGCCCTACCTCAACCTATGCCCCGATCAAACTAAACTATTTTGATCCTTATCCCAACCGTAGCTCAGTCAACCTGGCCCGAATCGTGCCGACCAGTGTTTTAAAACCGGAACCAAACCGGTTGGTTCGATCTGTTCGACCGGTGATCGATTGGCTATTCGATCCCGGTGACCCCTAAAAACTAGTCTCTAATTGAACCAGTGCGAACTGGTGAAAACCGATCAATTAACCGGTTAAATCGAGACCGGTCGAACCAGTTGACCACTGATTCAATGAATTTTTTTAATTTTTTTGCTTTTTTCTTTATAAAACACATCACGTTTTTTTTATTTATATTTATTTATATTATTTGAACCGGTGAAATGAACTTTTTTTATTTATATTTATTTATATTATTTGGTACATTTTCTATTTTTAATATTATTAATATTATATATAATTAAATATAATTATTGCGTAATTATGACGTCATATCGATTCGACCGGTGGTCGAACCGATCAAACCAGTGACTATAAAGCTAAACAAAACATGGTCGTAGGGTAATCTCGACTCCCTCTGGGTTTTCATTGAAAAATTTATGATTTACCTATTTCGAGGAAGAGATAGAATATTGAATTCCATTTTAGCGATTAGAGAAGTCAAGCAGGCTTACTAGCCATAAAGTGCGAATCAAGATCCGTAATACGAAAACCAAAATCAGAATGAGGACGTAAGGCAACAATCCAATCCTGAGCTTCGTCAATAGGCGTCCAATCCTAGGAAAAAAAAGGTATTTACTTTTCCAATGGTTTGCCATCGTTCATCTATTCAAGAGGGTCTCTCAATTCCTCGCTTCTCGAAAGATTCAATTGCAAAAAGTATGTTCCCACGGGAAAGAAGACAGAGAAGAGACTTGACCTCGCTTCGAAGGAAAGGGCTCAAAAAGCTCTGGGCAACCAAGAGGTTAGGAGAGAATCAATATTTTTCTTTTCGGGAGCGATTCATCCTAGCAATTTCGCTCCCTAAACCACTACCATGTAGTTAGGTAGAGGCTGAGACGGCTTTCGATGAGATTCAGTCAACTCGGGAGGTGGAGGGGATTTCTATATGTTGTTTAGGTTGATCAAAAGGCGCTCCTCCCCTTTTTTGTCTTTAAGGCGAACCAAAATGTAGCGATAGACAAGCTTGCATCTTTACCAAGGGGAATTCGAACCTCTTTTTCTATTAATTGACTAAAAACACTTTTTTGGGGGATTGCCCTTTTACCAAAGTTTCTATTCAATAGTCTGCAAAGTCACCTATGATCCGGGATGGGAAGAGAAACACTTTTTTCTTCGTTCTCTAGTTACAAAATAATAAAAAAAAACCATCTTGAACAACGAAAACAAACGAAAGATCGCTGACCTGGAAAATGTTCCAAGATGAGATAGAAGATCTTCTTTCTAAAGAGATTCAATTAGGAACTAAACTATGTCCAAGGTCAAAAACAGACCAAAAGGCATATCTTTTTTCTAGCCTTTTTTAGGACTAGGAATAGGAGATTACCGCTCTTTGCTTTTCCTTTTAGAGAATCGACTATGAACTCTAGACTCCAAATTGCACTAGCAAATAATATTACCTCCCTGTTTTCCCGCACCATTACATGGGATGATCATAGAAAATGTGAAATATTTGATAGGATCCATTTCGAGAACATGGAATGGTTGAGAAATTCAACTTCGAAATATCCCGCCTTGCTTGCCTCCAAATCCCCTTTAGTATTAAGAATGGAAGCTTTTGATTTCAAATTCAAGTAGATAAGTAGCTGTTTACGAGTGACCTCTCAGTTCATTAGATTTCATGCTACCTAGATCTTTGTATGCACGGGTCTCGATGCTTCAAAGCAAGCTTGCCGGTTGGCCACTAAATCACCCCCCAAGTCAAACTGGCACTTGCGGAACTAATGGCTGGCCTAGTTGGGAAAGAAGTCAGAAAGCAATCCCTTCCAACTAGGACAGGAAATTGCCTAACATTTTTTCAACTAATATTTCGATATAATGAATCTGCTAGATGCGCCGCCTCGTCAAGAAGGATTGAAATCATGAACTCCCTCGTTTGCATTCTTTCATTCGTTACCCGACTTATTTAATTTGTTTATGGATGATCTGTCCCGCATCGCAATCGCCCTCTGAACGATCATAATAAGGTAAAGCTTGAAGACAAGTTTTGAGCACCAAAGAAAATCCCCCTCCCCTGCGGACTCCATATCTTTTTTGACTCAATAGCCAAAGGTGAGTCTCGTAGGTGAACGTATCGAACTAAAATAAGATCTTAGATTAAAACTCTTGTATGATCCAGAGGGATCGGTGGTGATATTTCAAGCGAGATCCTAGTGAGCATGATGAAAGAGTGATTACATGCTCATGAAGCTAGGATTGTTGGATGCTACTTAGTATTTAGACAGAGGAACACCGATTGAAAGAGAGTAATCCGACCTATGAAAACTGATCTTTTGAAATGTTAGAAGAACGAACAAGAATCCATTGATTTTAGAATAATAGCCAATTTTCTCTATTTATTAGAAAGCTAGGAAGGCGGTCAAGGGCTGACTACCTCGCCACTTGGTAATTGATTCAGGCACAATGGCACCGCCTTAGACAAGCGCTTCCAGCAACATCCAGAAAACTGCCAAATAAAATGCGTCCCAAGCTGAAATATCAATCAAAATTTCTTTTTTTTACTTCTATTTTACACTAAGAATTGACAAGTGGACGAGTTTTCGAGTTGGCATGATCGATGATACGACCAAGCGAGATTGAACTTATAAAGCAAGCAAAGCCATCCAGCCATATGTTTTCCCTTTCATTTCAAAGGTTTAGGTCTGGTTAGTTGATGTCGTCTGGCTATGGGTGTTGTTTTCTAAGTGCAAAAAGGGAGGCAAGAAGAAGGCTTGAGTCTATCTATCTTACCTAAGACCCCTTTTTCCTATTTATGTGAATGTTCTGGATACTTAAGACGATGATGATTGATTATCTGGTCTTTGTTGGTTGGCGTTTCTTTTGGTTTTGCAAATGAAACAGAGCAAACTCATTTGCGAAGAAGGATTAGTAGGCGCCTTCTGTTTTCTCAGTAAAAGCATTGGGAAAACCCTTGTTAGTAGGACCCAAGGAAACAAGGTCCCTATGTAAAACTTTTAGAGGATCGATTCGTTATGCGTACCCGTATCCATAGCGTTTGTCGTGATGTTGATAGAAATGATCGTGTTGATTTCCTCTCGTCTTCTCCCGTTAACAAATTCCTCAATGGTTCAGAATAATTGTTTCATTTCATAAGTTTTGCAACTTATATATCAGTACCAAAGGACATGTCCTTTGGAGTTAGAAGAGAGAGGAAAAGGGTCTGTGACCCATTTGAGACCCAGTCGGTAATACCCAATAACCATTATCTTGGGTGCATTTCATAGGACTCAATCAATAAATTACATGGGACATAAATAATCTAACATTCTCCCACTTGGCCCATGTTACGACTTGATAATCCATTAACTTAAAGTGCACACAATACATGGAATCGTTCAAGTCATCCGTAAGTGAATTAAGTTGACGGGAACATGGCGGTCACAAGTTATATAACCTGATTCCTTCCATATATCACAAAATCAACTTAATGCAACAAACTTTAAGTGGGCAATTCGGTAATTGTTATCGCACAAATAATAATTAATGTATACAACATAATGTGGATAACCAATAAGTGAGCAAAAACATAAGATTGTAATTGAATTCAACAAGTGTCATAACTATTAGAGCAAGACAATGATATGTATATATGCATGTCTGAATACTATACTAACAAGGATTTATCTCTAAGGCCCATACGTTCAACATGACCAATAAATGTTTTGGACGGTAAGCCTTTCGTTAACAGATCCACTATCATGAGATCAGTACCAATATGCTCAATTGACACTTTATGTTTTTGCACATCTTCTTTCACAGACAAATACTTCAAATATATGTGTTTCGCACCCTTGGAATATTTGTCATTCTTAGAGAAGAATACGGCTGCGGAATTGTCACAATAAATTCTTAACGGTCTGGCAATACTGTCGATAAGACCAAGACCTAAGATAAAGTTCCGCATCCACAATCCATGACTGTAGCCTCAAAGCATGCTACAAATTCTGCCTCCATAGTGGAAGTAGCAATGACGGACTACTTTCCACTTTTTCATGAAACTGCTCCTCCAGCTAATAGGAACATATAGCCGAATGTAGATTTTCGTGAGTCTATACAACCGGCATAGTCTGAATCCGAGTAAGCTATCACTTCAAGATGAGTTGATTTTCTATATGTAAGCATATAGTCCTTGGTGCCTTGTAAGTATCTAAGGACTTTCTTTGCAGCTTTTCAGTGATCTAGTTCAGGATTACTTTGATACGTCCTAGCATTCCAACAGCAAAACTGATATCTGGCCTAGTGCATGTTTGAGCATACATTAAGCTCCCAACTACTGACGCATAAGGAATAGAATCCATGTTCTTACGTTCCAAATCATTTTGTGGACATTGCATTAGACTAAATTTGTCCCCTTTCTGAATTGGAACTATCCCTGTGGAGCATTTATCCATTTGAAATCTTTCTAATATTTTCTTGATATATCCTTTCTGAGACAATCTTAACAATCCTTGTGATCTATCCCGGAATATTTCTATTCCTATCACATAGGATGCCTCACCCATATCTTTCATTTCAAAATTATTAGAAAGAAAATTCTTTACATCATATAACAGAACAACATTATTTACAGCAAGAAGAATATCGTCAACATATAAGACTAATACAATAAACTTGCTCCCACTAACCTTCATATAGATACACCGATCAACGGTATTTTCTATAAAACCATAAGACATAATGATATCATTAAACTTAAGATACCATTGTCGGGAAGCTTGTTTCGGTCCATATATTGATTTCTTTAATTTATACACTAATCGTTCTTTTCCTGTGGTCACAAAACCTTCCAGTTGGTCCATATATACTTCTTCTTCCAATTCACCATTAAGAAAGGAGGTCTTTAAGTCCATTTGGTGAAGCTCTAAATCATAATGAGCTACCAGTGCCATAACAATTCTTAAAGAGTCCTTTTTGAAACTGGAGAGAAGGTTTCTTTATAGTCAATACCATCCTTCTGAGTGTAACCTTTGGCAACAAGTCTGGATTTATATCTTTCAACGTTGCCTTGTGAGTCTCGTTTGGTCTTAAAGACCCATTTACAACCCCTTGCTTTACACCTTCTGGCAACTTAGTTAATTCCCAGACATTGTTGTCATCTATTGATTTCAACTCTTCTTTCATAGCATTGAACCATCTTTCAGAATTGTTACATTCCATGGCTTGTTTGAACGAGTCTGGATCTTTATCAATGCTCAAGTCACATTCATGTTCAAGTGAGTAAATTTCGTAGTCACTTGAGATAGCTGGTCTTATTTTCCTTACAGACCTTCGTAATGCTACGTCTTGTGACATTACTTGATCATTTGTAACTTGATCATTATTAGCTGGTTCGTCATTAATATGTTCAATTTGTGGAATTGGAACATTAATTTGTTGTTCCGGTATATTGCGTGTTCGTGATGCAACAAGAGGAATAACAACTGGTGGAATCATGTCTGATGTAGCAGATTCTACTCGACTTTGAGTAGTTTTTACTCTATTCTCGTGAATATCCACTTTTCATTTTTCTCCACTCCCACTAATTTGACCATTCTCAATGAACCGAGCATTTTCGGACTCAAATATTCTCGTACTATAGTTAGGACAATAAAATCTATATCCCTTTGACTTTTCGGGATAGTCGATGAAATAACCACTAACGGTTCTTGCATCGAGCTTCTGTTCATATGGATTATACAGCCTTACTTCTACCGGACAACCCCAAATGTGGAGGTGTCGTAAACTAGGTTTCCTTCCCGTCTACAGTTCATAAGGTGTCTTAGGAACTGCCTTACTAGGAATCCTATTTAGCAGATACGTAACGGTCTTTAATGCATGCATCCACAATGATAAAGGTATAGTACTATTACTTAACATGCTCCTAACCATTTCCATAAGAGTACGATTCCGCCTTTCAGCTACACCATTTTGTTGTGGTGTACCAGGCATTGTGTATTATGCACATATGCCTCGACTGGCAAGAAACTTTGCAAATGGACCTGGACATTGTCCACTTTCATCAAATTTTCTGTAATATTCACCACCTCTATCAGACCTCACTATTTTTACTTTTCTATCTAACTGCCTTTCTATCTCATTAATGAACATCTCTAGGATGTCCACTGACCGAGACTTCTCATGTAGCAGATAAACATATCCATATCGTGAGAAGTCATCAATAAAGGTAATGAAATATTTTTCGCCACCCCAAGAAGGAACGTCGAAAGGACGACAGATATCAGTGTGTATTAATTCAAGTAATGCATTACTTCTTGTGGCTGAATGTTTTGATATATGTTTGGTTTGCTTGCCTTTAATGCAATCCACACATATATCCTAGTCAACAAAATCCAATGGAGGTAAGATTTCATTTTTCACTAACCTCTGTACCCTTTCTTTAGATATATGACCTAATCTTTTATGCCACAAAAAAGCAGAACATTCATTATGTGCACTATGTTTATTTCCTATAATATGGTCAATATGAAACAGAGATTCAGCAAAATCAACATCAAGATTGAAACGATATAAACAATCAATTAATATACCAGAACCATAATAGTACTTATGTTTATACAATGAAAAGACATTGTTTCCAATCTTGAATTGAAATCCTACATCATCCAATTTTACAACAGAAACTAAATTTCTAGCACATTCAGGAACATAAAGACACTTTTCTAGATCTAGGTAACATCCAGTGTCCAAGATCAATCTGTACATCCTAATGCCCTTTATCCTTGCCTTCATTCTGTTCCCCATATACAAGAACTTTTCAGTTCCGTTTATGGTCTGGATTGTAAGGAATCCCTGTTGTTAGACCCCGTTCCCTTTTTCTTTATTAAATAGGTTTGTTTAAATTATTGGTAAGTTCATTATCTCTTGGCTAGTATTAATTGAAGTAATTAGGGTTTCAATTAGGGTTTTATTGGATTTCCGATTGGTTAGAATAATTTGAGATTTTTAGAGCAATAATTAGTAATTGAAGAAATTGAGAGTTAGAATTTATAGCAATAATATTAAATTTCAGAATTTAGTTAAATTAGAATTTTAATTTTCGTGTTATATTATCAAAGAATAAGAATTATTAAATTAGGTCATGTTAGGAATAAATTAGAATTTGTTTAAGTGATTATAAGGCTTTAGGTTTATTAATTAAGTGGGCTAGGGTTTGTATGGGAAAGTAAATGGAAAAAGAAGGGAATTAAGTGGGCTTTTAAGTGGGAGCCCATGAAGGTTTAAGTTAGAAGGAGGAAATGAAAATTTGGTGAAAGTTAGAAGGAGGAAAGCTTGGGCTTGAAGAATTGGGCTTAAGGTTTTAGTTAAAGAATTAGGGTTAGGTTAAATTAAGAAGGTGTAGGAAGTGTTTTAAGGAAAGGAAGAGTGGTTCACGAAAATTGCAAGGAGAGACCAAGTGATGTCGTTTTGGCATGGGAAATAAGTGAGAAAGAAGCTAACTTTAGGTCATTTGGGTTGGCCATCCAAACTTACAAAGAGAGGGAGAGTTGGAGTAGCTTTCGAAAACTTCAAAGAAGAGAAATGGAAGGGTGAGTTCGGCCATCCAAAGGAGAAGGAGAAGAAGGTGTTTTAAGCTTGAGCAAGGGAGATTCACGTGGGTTATGTAAGAAAAAGAGGAAGGGAAGGAGTTCTTTCCATCTTAAGAAGCAAAAGAGGTTTTCGTGGGATCCTACAAGGTAAGAGGAAATTCGAATTTTTTTTTGTAGATTGTTAGGGATTTTACCTTCCTTGTTTCATTTTGGTGATTGGAAGAGTGATTAGAAGGAGATGTTGTTGGAGGATAAAAAAAATCAGATTAGGTTAGTTTAAGGTTTCGAAATTTTAGAGTGGTTTGTTTGATGTTTTATCTTCTTTCATGTTTAAATGGATGATTGGATGAGGGTTTAGTGAAAGAATGGGAAAGGGAAGTGTTTTGTGTAGGTTTCTATAGAAAATAGAAGGGGATGTCGTGATGGTTAAATGGATTTCGAAATTTGATTGGTTTTAATGTTAGTTTGGTTAATAATGGTGGTTTGAAAGGTATTGGTGAAAGAAAATGAAAAAGCAAACATTAGAAAGTTTTGTTAAAATTCCAGCATGTGTTCATGGCTTAGGAGTGAGAAATTTTGAACTTTTAGAGTAGTTTTGATGGAGGTTTTATGTTGGTATAGCTTAGGAAATGTTTAGGGATGGTTAGGTTAGATTAAAGTTAAGTTACTATGATTTTAAAAATTCCAGCATAGGCACAATTGAGAAATTGGCCTAATTATGTGTTAATGAAGGGTTGTATGCCTTGGTTAAGGTAAATTAACATAATTGGAGATATAAGGAAGATTAGATTAGCTTGAATGTAAGTTTTCATTTGTTATTTAAAATTCCAGCACTTTACTCTTTTAATTAATTAGCCTTATTATGATTGAATTAAGGTCAATTATGACGTTTGGAAATTGAGGAGGTCAAAACAATCCATTGGGCAAGTTAACCCAATTCCTAGCCATCGAAGTCAAGGTGGGTAACTTTTAATAGTTAAGTAATAAGCTACTTAATTGCTTCTTGAATGGTTTTCTATGACTTTCAAACTTTGAATGTATTCTTGTTTGTGGAATTGTAAACATGTATTATGTGCCTTTGTATGAACTATATTGTGTAAAGATTCATGAAAATGTTTGACAAGTACTAAAGTGCGAATATGATACTTTGATGATCATGTGAAAGTAACTAGTTGTGATGGCCATTTGTGGCAAATACTTATGAATGTTGTAATGTTTGGAAACTTGAGTTTAAATGAGAAAGATGTGAATATGTGGTTTGGATGAATGCCTAAGATGAAATTGCATGATTTTCTTGGGTTTGTAGTGATCCCTCTGTTAGCAAGTGCGCACTTGTCTTTTAGGCTTCTCCTTTTGCCGCATTAGTGGCATAGGAGTTCAAATCGGACTCCCCTCATTCACTGACTACATGGTCACTTGCCGGACATGTGGAGTACGTCTGTTAGGATCACTCAAACCATCGATATGTGAAATTGTGTTATTATATGACATTCTTTGATCTTCTTTGTAAATGTTGTATGATATTAAAAGCTGAAGTTGTTGAATGTTAACTTGAAATGAAATTGTTGATGCATGATTAGCTTATGTTTAATTATTAACTGTTACCCTTGAGCCGTCGTGCTCACCCCTCCTTTCCTCCACAGTTTAGATCGGGTCGGGTCGCATCGGGAATGAAGAATTACTCCGATGCTTTTGTTTTAAAGTCTTACTTTTGAAACCAATGCTTTAACTAGCATTTTGGGCTTTTATAACCGTTCTTTGGTTTTGGATGTATTCGGGCTAAAACGCTTCGTTAAAGCATTGTAATTGTCCATTTCATATGTACAGTTTGAAGGTTTTAAAGTTTCATTGTATATGTTTGAGAATGTATGGTTATGTATGATTATAAGATTTCATGTTTGAGTTTGTAAAGATGGATTGGTATGTCTTAAGAACTTAAATTGATGAATTGCTAGATACTTAGGCTTGCGTTGTTGCCAATTGGAGTTGGGATGGTTTGATTCTGATTAAGTTTGTGAATTGGAAGATAGAAGTGTTTTCATGCGGTAGGAGTTAGGTTGTAAATTTTGGGCTAGGCGTTTTTAGGGAGGTGCTGTCCATTTTTTTAAAATGGGCAGCCACCTTATAGCGTGTATTAGACCATCTTAGAGTTAAAATTTGGATAAAAGGTATTTCTTAAAGTTGATAGAGTTTGGCAAGATCTTTAAAGCGGGATAAAAGAGTTAAATTTGAATTAGGATGAAAAAGTTATGGGCGTTTGAAATTTCCAGATTACTATTCATTTGGTAAATGTTACTATTCATTTGGTAAATGTTACTATTCATTTGGTAAATATTACTATGCATTTGGTAATTTACTAAATACCAACCTTAAACGAGTTTCCATTTCTTTTAATGATAGATATGACTTTTACTTCCTTACTAATTGTTTTAAATAACCTTATATCTTTACGATATAGTTATATAGGTCATACTTGATTTCCTTTTGGTTAAAATGTTATACATTTTCAACTTTTGCAAAGGTATGAAAAGTAAGCTTGGTGAACCTCTTAAACAATTCATGGATGATTTTTTTTCTATGTTTATAAGTAAGTTTTGATCGTTTAATTTTATTTGGAAAATTAGTATTTGGGTAAAAGATTATAAATAGATCAAGTTGGATTTTAAGTAAACCTATAATAATCGTTTTCTTATTTTCTTTGTATCTTTGTCTTTTGACCTTGATTCACATGAATTTTGAATTATTATTTAACTAGCTCAATCTTCCATCCTTTTTGGAAAAATGAGAGTGTCGGGTTTAGTTGGATTTTAGGGTCGATACGTGTCGGTTTTGCCCGAAAGGTCATCTTGTGACCTACAAAGATCCGATGGAGGCGTTTTCTGATTTCATTTGACCTAGAGGTCTAGGTTTTTGTAGTAGTTTAAGTATAGGAGCAATGATGGGCCCTAAACAGATCAAAGCTATTGGAAGAGACTTAGGGTCGAGCTTTCCAACTTTATTCGGATGAAGTGAAACTAAGTCCAGTTTGAGATGCAATTAATGGTGAGGAATCCCTTCCTCGTGACGCGCGCGTCTAGATGTCAATCAGGACGTCGGACTCGTGTCGCACCAGGGAGGGGTTCCAACACCTGTTTAACATTTGACAAATGAGTAGTTGCACCAGAATCTAACCACCAAGTATTTTTAGGCCCATCAATAAGATTTGATTCAAAACATACTGAGACATACTATGTACCTTTCTTTTCGAACCAAGCCTTTCTTTTCGGACATTCTTTCTGAAAGTGACCAGGCTTCTTACAAAAGTGGCACCTCTTATCTTTCTTGATTCGACCCTCATTAACTTTGCTGAGAGCTTTTCCCTTCTCTTTGCCTTTCTTTCGTGGCTTATTCTTGCTGCTACTAGCACCTTGATGAAATGTGAGATGAATGGAGTGATCCTTTATTTTCTTCAATCTCCCTTCCTCCTGAACTAACATGACCTTAATTTCTTGAAGGTTCCATTTTTCCTTAATGGTGTTATAATTTACCTGGAACTGGCCAAATTCTAGAGGAAGTGAATTGATTATGAATTGTACTAAAAAGGACTCACTCACATCCATACCCATAGATTTCAACTTTGCAGCTAGGTTTGACATGTGAGTTATATGATCATGAATGGGCTGTGACCATTCAAACTTCTTGGTCGTTAGCTCACTCATTAAAGTCCCTACTATGGACTTGTCAGCTATATCAGATTGGGAGTATTCTTTCAACTTCAACATGAACTCCTTTGCATTGTCCGTTTTAGGCATTGATGGCTTGACATTTTCTGCAATCTTCATTCGCATTAAATTTAAGTTCAGCCTATTAGACCGTTCCCAAGCCTCATTGTAAGACTTGTCAGCTTCAGAACTGACCTCAGTTATGGCTTCAGGCCTTACGTCTGAAACTATGGTCAAGTCCAAATCCATTACACCCAGTTGGAACTGGATTTGTTCGGACCAATCCCCATAGTTCAGACCATTGAATTTAATCAAGTCATTTCCTAAAGCGAACAAACTAGTAGATGCTTATATATAATACTATAATGGACAATCAAGCATATTACAGTCAATATGTATGTTATCTTTGGATATACAATCATATTAACTTAATATGTTGATAAAATCCCTTTAATGTTATTAATTATAAGCAATGGTCCACCTTTGGGTGACCTCCTAGCGTTATAATTAATAATCTCAATTGTTCAATTCAACCGTTATGTCATTTTGCATCATATTATATTGAACAATTGAAATAAATCACAATTAAATGATTAAAATTTTCAAGCTAGGTCACTTTGGTGACTAACAAGCTTTGTCCTTCTCTTCCTATGATGCTTTGGATTTCTTTTCCATATCCTAGTTTGAGTAAACAAAAACGTAATCCACCATTATTTCCAACGGTGGTCAATCCATGACATAACACCCATGTATTTTCTCCCTCTAACTCATGAGGATTTGATTCCTTTCTTTCCATCGTTTTTTATTCGGTCATGAACCAACCAAAACAAACGCATGCCTTCAATACCATATCCTAACAGAGTTTCGTTTCCTTATATATACCGTAAATCATTCCACAGTACCCAGAGCATTACCAAACATCATTCCAACCTATTGATCTTTTGATTCTCTCTCAAGTTCTAAACCATGAATTTCGTTTTTCTTTCCTCCCTTAAACCGAAAATCATACTTCGGATATGTATGGACATTGAAGAACAGAACAAAAAACTCAACAAAAACAACTATAAGTTCAAAATAAATGGTGTGTTTCGTCTCTTTCTCTAGCACATTAAATGCATATAGGCATAGATTAATTGCATATAAGACAAAAACAATGCTAGAAGATTGCATCTGGGAATCATGCGAGACAAACACCAAAGGATCATGATAACATACATTAATTACATAAACATATTCAGTAAATCATGCATCATTATACGGCAGATCCCGATAACGAATAATCAATCTCTGATACCAATTGTAAAACTTTTATAGGATCAATTCGTTATGCGTACCCGTATCCATAGCGTTTGTCGTGATGTTGATATAAATGATTGTGTTGATTTCCTCTCGTCTTCTCCCGTTAGCAAATTCTTCAATGGTTCAGAATAATTGTTTCATTTCATAAGTTTTGCAACTTATATATCAGTACCAAAGGACATGTCCTTTGGAGTTAGAAGAGAGAGAAAAAGGGTCTGTGATCCATTTAAGACCCAGTCGGTAATACCCAATAACCATTATCTTGGGTGCGTTTCATAGGACTCAATCAATAAATTACATGGGACATAAATAATCTAACACCCTACCTTCCTTGCACTCTTTATAAATATGTATGTGTTCTACGTAATTCACTACAAGAATGTTTTTGTATTTTTATCCCTTGTTTGTCATAATACAGAATCTGGAAATCTTGGCGCATGCATATTTTATTTTCAACTTAAAGGTTTTTGTAAGCGATCTAGAAGGGGGGTTGAATAGATCTTTAAAATTCTTTGTAAAATTCTACAATAAAATCAGAAGTTAATTCACACACAAACAACTTAAACAAATTTAAATGTAAAGAGTAGGGAAAAAGATCAAACACTGTTTTTATAGAGGTTCGGTGCTAAGACCTACGTCCTCTACCTAAGCTCCCACTTAGGATTTTGCAAACCACTTTATTGCACACTTTGTAATTTAGTGTGAACTTTTTACAATACCACTTGATTTTTAGCTCAAGCTACCTTTACAACCGATTTGTTGTTGGGCCCGGGTCCCGGATCCCCGATTCCCGAGGCGGCCCCTCGGGCTGCGCCCACGACGGGCGCCCCATAACTTCGGACCCGATCCCAACATCCATACAAATAAATAATTCGATTCACACATATACTCATTCACGCAATTTCGCACATATTAAAACATAATTTAACACCCCAAACATTAAGGGGCTTCATGCCATTACAGATTAAGAGAAATTCAACAAATATTCTCCATGCAGCATAATACGAAATAAAATTTAAAATCCAAGATACATAAGTATGCTTCATGATGATATGCTGGCGGGCTAACCAAAGTACTAACTTAATACAAGGCTCCTAACTAGCTTGTAGTTTCTGATGCCTTGCAAGGTCGAGAATCGTCTCGATCTGCACTTGAGGAGGGGAGAGTAATGGGGTGAGCTGCGAAGCTCAGTGGTATATACATTTATAGCCATTGGCAACGAGCCACACGATCAAGCAATAAGCATATACATATAGCAAGTCATCAATCTATCACATTTCAACCATCACAAAATAGTTCATATGAGTGTACAATATAGCACTTTAACACGTGTCATGCTCATCAATTCAATCATGTATGCACAAACAATTGACTCGAGAGTTCTGTAAACGATCCGGATAAACCGAAGTTAAATCCGTAAACTATCCGAGTTCGATTTCTCAAGGATCTCGTGGCCTCAAGCGGGCAGCCGGGAGAAGGCTTTATGTCAACGTGCACGTGACTCCATCTGTAACTCTCTTACCCAAACAAAACACATAATTCATTCGTTTCATGTTCAAAGCATTTTATCAAAGCTTTCATTCTTTCCATTCTTGCAAAATTCCATAAGGCCGATCAAAGCCATGCATAATCATAGTCATAATGCAAGTTCGATATTTCTCATATAATTTAACACAAACAATGTCACATAATGCAAGCAAGCATACACAAGGCAATTTGCCCATACACACAATAACCATAAACATATTACCCACCTAATATCGCTCGAGTATCCGACTCACTGGTGTCCTTCCTCTTGCGATTGTGTCAGGTCGGCTTGGTTTCCTATAATAAACCAAGTTCTCATAAAATCAATATCCAAAAGAAATATTTCATAAAGCTTGACATACAAAAGTAAAGCACTAAAAGTCTCCATCCGACTTCCATCTAAATTCTCAAACCCTTAAAGGCTGATTCCGAACTTCCTTTCTTCATACAACTTGTAGCCCTTTATTTCTAGATCACAACGAATCCAAAATCACCTCATTTGGACATCTATAGCAAAAGATATACCCAAAATACCAAACTTCATCTTTGTTAGAACCAGGGCGCTCGTCGCAACGTAGGGACGTTCACCGCGACGAAGACTTCGCTCGCCGCGACGAAAGCCACGCTCGTTGTGGCGAACAGCTCGCGCTCGCCGAGAGAGTGCACACAAGTGTGCACCGCGGCGAAGACCACGCCTTCGCATGTCGCAGCGAATAAACATTAATTCGTCGTGACATTGCTTCTCTTTCTCGCACGCCGCGGCGTGTTCATATGCACGTCGCGACGTGCGGGTCTGAAGAACGACTCCGAAACCCGATTTCTAGCATTTTCTCACTTCAATCCTTTCCCTAACTCAAATGCAGCACATCTAAACTTTAGATCATGCATTAAACTATATTTCTAACTCAATCAAACCTCAAAATCAGTCACAAATGTATCAATCCACAAAATCCAACCATTTTTGCTTTACAAACCTTAAAACTTTCGATTCTGCTACATTCAACATTCTCTAGGTTTAAATCTAACCATAACAAGTTTAACACAAGCAGAACTTACCCGGAAATGGTTCGAAACTGTCGGAAATCGCTATAATCACAAACTCTCTTCTCTTCTCTCTTCCTCCACCCACGACACCTTCTCTTCTTCCTTCTCCTTCTTTTCTTTTTCTTTCTTTCTTCTATTTTCTCTCTTTTCTAATTCTTTCTAACTCTTAAGCCTAAGTCAAATACCATTATACCCTTCTTCACAAAGCTCTTACCTATCCAACCTAAGTCATCTTCCCAAAATGCCCTCACACATATTATCCTTTTAAATTCTCACTTAACCCCAATTTAAACCTTAATCATCCAATAATCCTCTCAATTTAACCAAACTAAGGCATCATCGCATAATTACCACAACTCATGCTTAATGACATCATAAAAAAAAATTCGGGGTCTAACATTTGTTTTCTGACACAAATCCTACCTCACAAGTGACCTTTTCACTCGTCACTCAAATTGTAAGAGAAATGATATATAGATGAGAGAACAAGTGCTCAATACAATTGGGTAACAAGATAAGAACAATAATGAGCAATTTTGGAGCAATCAAAGAGTATTTTTTCTTAAGAACTTCTATCTCTTTCTTCCTTGATCATCCACTCTTATATCTGGAAGAAAATAGACGTTGGAACCCATTTCTAGCCGTTGCATAATTGTTATGACCGTTCCTTAACTCCCTCTTTTCCATTTGTGACTGATTGACTTTGTCAGAATCAGTTCGCTGTACTCATATGTCGACTTGTCGTGGAGTGTAAGTCGAATTGTAATAACGATTTTCGTAAAATTTTATCTCCGTTCTTCTATAAGTCGACTTATGCAGTGTAAGTCGACTTGTCTCCTTCGATAAGTCGACTTATAATCTATTAGTCGACTTGTGTTGTTCTCAATCTGACAGATCTTGATATAATAGTCTACTTATGATGTACTAGTCGACTTATGTTGTTCGGATCTTGATATATAAGTCGACTTATGATGTACTTAGTCGACTTATGTTGGCTTCAACGGTTATATCCAATCAAATCTTCTATAATCTTTAATATTAATGTCTCTAACATGATGAAGATTATTTCCTTCTTGATTTCACCTTGATTTATGTATTGCCAATTCAAGATTTATGTAGTCTTGATGTATTTAAATCCAAATTACCTGAAATAATTCCTTAACTATTTCTATATATTTTATTATTATCAAAACATAAAGGAATTTAATTTTTTCAACCACCAATAGTCCAACAATCTCCTCCTTTTTGATAATGACAAAATATTTAGAAATTGAAAGAATTTGAAAACAAGAAATTTGATCAAGGTTTTTAATCCCTAGTCTCGATGGTTAGTTTGTCTCCCCCTTAATAAATAAACCAATGAATTAATAACCTTGAAGGATTAATTGGATAAACAGAAGTTGAAATCAAGATAATCTCAAATCAAATACACTCCCCCTCAATCAAATGACTGTGACTAAAAGATACCAATTATCAATTTCCAATATTACTCCCCCTTTTTGTCATAATCAAAAACCAATATGAAAAATAGTCGCAATGGCAAGTTATAATCAATAAAAATAGCAAAAAAAAATAATATGCAAAGTCAGTACACAACATAACAATCCAACAATTAATACAAATATCATAAGTCATAAGAAGCACCACACCCAATTAAAAAACATAAGAAGAAATGTTGGTCGAGGCGAAAGGCAATACACATCATGATGAAGAATCATCATGCCTACAACCTAACTTATTAAAAATCTTCTTGAGCATACGGTGTTGTGCATCAACTTTCTTTGCTAAGTGACCAAACATACTCTGTATATTATCAACACGATCATTTAAGTCATCCAATTGATCGTGAATGTCATTAAGCTCCTCATGAGAAACCTCACTCCTTCTGACATTACTTGGCCGAGAGCTACTCGGACGATCAGCTACCCAAAATTGTCTTGGAGGCACTTGCTCACCTTCCAAGGTCAGACCTAGCTTCTCGACATGATAGGAGTAAACATAGCCTTTTTCAATGGTTTTGACTAACTTCATGCTTCTCAAATTGTATGGGGTAAATCTCCAGCTTTGAGGATACGAATAATGAGCATAATTGCTCAAATCACATCTTTGTAACTAAGAGAGAGAGGAAATCAAAGCTGCATACGACATTCCTTTATGCCGAACTGGTTTCCCTTTCAGCTGACCGCGTAATAAACTGGCCTTTTTCCTCATCATTTGAATAATCAAACTTGGTTAATTAATCTTTCTCCCTTCTTCCATATGCCAAAGAATTTCTTTATCCAAGGAAGTGATTTGATTATTACTTGCCTTCTTCGGATAAACAACCCTGTTAATTGCATAATGTAGAAACCGATAATTTAAAGGCAAGTCCATTGCTTCAAATGGAGGGCTATGATCAGAACAGAGTCGACTAAGCAGTTCAGCTCCTTTCTCTTCAGTATACCCAAAATTTTCTTTAGCTTCCTCATCAGTATCTCCATCCTCGTTTCGCAAAATATGAAAATCCATAAATGAAGCTCTAGGCCTGACTCCTCCTCTAGGTAATCGAAATAAGGTACACATATTTGCTTCACACAGAAAAATTTCATTTCCGTTCATTTTGGATTTCAGATTAACTCCATTAGCAACATTACTACTAATCACACTGAGATTTTCATAAAAGTCCCTAACCATATCTTCATAAATCTCATCCTGATAACCCAAAAAGTCTCGCAGCACAAGATTAGTAATTTCAGAAAACACATATGTAAATTCACTGTTGTCTAGTTCACTCCAATCAAATCTCATTGAAGGAATTAATACTTCGTTTTGGAGTACCTTGTAATACAAAGTTTGTGTTTCCCTTGAGACAAACCAAGGTTCAATCACATCATCCTCTCTAGTAGCATCTCCCCGTGAAGAAGACCCATGAACTCATGGTCCATAGTGGACTCGGGGACCTTGTGGAGGAGAGGGTTGTTTTTCTTTCCTTGTAGATTTGCGTGGAGCCATGGGTTTTTAGAGAGAAGTTGAAAAGAACGAAAGTTAGGGTTTGAGAAAGGGGTTTTCGAGAAGGAAGGTTGTTTAGAGGATATAATTAATGGGTTTTATGCTAAAGATGATCGATTGAAGATGGGTAGAGAGATTTGAGGAGATTGAAAGCTATAAGTCGACTTGGAGAAGATGAATTTCAGAGGTTTAGAGAGAGAGGGTTTACGGAGAATGAAAAGAAGAATAGGTTTTAAAGAATCCGTGTAGACATAAGTCGACTTGTTCACCTCTATAAGTCGACTTATCGACCTTCATAAGTCAACTTGTCGATCTTTATGAGTCGACTTATCCTTAAATTTCTTCATTCCCAAAGGCTGTGTATACCATAGGTCGACTTATTGACCCACACAAGTCGACTTGTTACCAATTAGTCGACTTAGACACCAATTAGTCGACGAGAATGTGTCAAAACTCCAAATCAGTCATATTTTAGCCCAAATGTAAATCATGATGATGGAATCTTCAGATGTAATTGCACATTTGCCTCATATTTTGACCATTTGATATATTAATGAATGTAGCAAAAACAAATTCAACCAAAGGAATTTAAATCACACATGCCTAGTTTCAATTTAATGTTCACAAACACATCTTCCTTAAGAGGTTTAGTAAAAATATCAGCTAATTGGTCACTAGATGATACATGCTTCAAGCAAATGTCGCCTTTTAAACAATGATCACCGATGAAATGATATCTAATTTCTATATGTTTTGTTCTACTATGCAGAATTGGATTTTTACTCAAGCAAATTGCACTGGTATTATCACAATAAATAGGAATATTTTTAACAACTATACCATAATCAAGCAATTGATGTTTAATCCAAAGAACTTGGGCACATGCACTCCCAGCTGCTACATATTCAGATTCAGCAGTGGAAATAGCTACACTAAATTGCTTTTTACTAGCCCAAGATATCAAAGATGATCCTAAGAAATGACACAAGCCACTAGTGCTTTTTCTATCAATCCTACAGTCACCATGATCAGCATCACTAAAAGCATATAAGTCAAATGATTCACAATTGGGATACCATAAACCATGATTAACAGTTCTACTCAAATATCTAAAAATTCTTTTGCAAGCACTCAAATGAGAAATTTTAGGACAAGATTGAAATCTAGCACAAAGACTCGTAGCAAATATTGTAACATCCCATCTCCGATTGGAAGGGTCTTCTCATAAATTGGGACGGGTTAGGAGTATTGAATTATATCTCGGCTTGAACATACAACTTATCACCTCTATGATTGATGGTTTGTTGCACTTGCACATGGTAAACATGTATTCATGACATTTTCCGGCTTAGGTTTCAAATTGAGATCAGTTGTGAAATTTATGGGATAATTGTATTTGAAAAATTATTTGGAGTAAGCCATTGAGTGTTTTACATTTTTAGGGATTTATAGGAATTTTTTTGGAATTGTCCGGAGAAAATTCCTGGACCGGCAAAATCGCCGGTAAATGGCCTAAATGTGTTTTTGTTGTGGAAAATATGGTTTTCGTGTTTGAACAATTATTGGGAGTGGACTGTCATATGTTTTACAATTTTGGACAATTTAGGTAATTTTCAAAAAAATGATTCGGGAAATTCGAAATTTTCTGGAGGGAAAAATTGCCGATGTGATTTAATTCGATTTTCGATGGCTAAAATTGTGACCAAATGGTACTGTCATTTTGGATATATTATTTTGAGAATTGTTATAGAGCCATTAGCATTAGTGGGATGAAAGACTAATTGGGATTAGTACTTAATTAAATAAGATTAGTTGATGAATTGCACTTTTCCCTTAATAAGCCAAGTGTCCCTTTTAAATTAAATGATTTTGTCTTCTTATGTTCATCATCCACGATTTTTCCTCTTTCATATACTTAAAAAATTCATTTGGAAAGCTTTGGAAAGCTCTTCTTCCTTCTCATCCGAAACCTTGCCTCCTTTCCTTGGTATGTTTTCTCCTCCTTCGATTCTTCTTCTCATCTCAAACAAGACAAGAAGGTTTTCCTTGCTTTGGCTTGCTCCTTCTTTAAACATATCCAAAACCAAGTGAAGCCTTGAAAGGAGGATGGTGTGTATGTGTGGTGGAGTGGTTATCGTGAGTATTAGTGAGAGTTATGAAGTTGAGTTAAGCTTGGAAGATTGAAGTAGATACTTGAAAAATTGAGAACTTGCAACTTGATTAAGGTAAGATTTGTATTTGCTTTCCTTCTTTTGGTAGTTAGAAGCATGCATGGGAATCCTTTGAGAATTTATTTGATCATTATAAGGGTAGGTTTAAATGGGTTTAAATATATGCTTGTGTATGGATGAATGAATGAATAAGGTTTCCATTGATTTGGCTTGGTTTTGGATTGAGTTTGCAAGGTTAGATGCATGGAAAAGTAATGAAAGTTAATTGTGTATGTGCTGCCAAAGTTTGTTTAAGTATACAAATAAATGTTGTGATAAGTTTGTGGCTGAATTAGAGGTTTAAGTGGATGCTTAGTGATGTGTTATTGATATTAGAAGTGATAGGAGTTAGGTTAATGTTGAAAGCTGGAAAATGAATCTTTGACCTATTGTAATGTTTTGATCATAACTAATTGTGTAGGTGAGAAAATGAGGTGAGGTTTGTGCCCAATGAAACTTTGGGATGTTGGTTTCAACTTTGTGTGAAATAGGTGATGTTAAATTGTAATGTTAGAAGGGTGAATCTTTGCATGGAAAGTTTCTGTTTGTAGGGTCTGTGAACAGTACCCGCATATATGACCTGATTATTTTGCTGATTTTTCTAAATTAATTGAGATGGAATTAGGGAAAATGGTCTTCATGAAAGTTGTAGAATAATGAGTTAGCTTTCCATTTCCACTGATCTAGCTAATTTTCTAGTTTTATATTGGGAGATAAGAACTGATTACTATTGACTGGTTTTGAGCATTTTGATGAAACCTAGCCTAAGTGTTGAGTTTGTGAGCTTGCGGATTGGAAGCAATTTTAGCAAATTATGTGAACTGAATTGGTGTGAGTGATCTTCTGCAAAGTTGCAGAGGAAGGAATTATCTTGAAAATGATATATGGCATGTAATTTTTGAAGGTCAGATTTGGGAGTTATGATTTTGCAAAAACTGAACCTAAACTAGGTTGTGAATGGCTAATCATGACAGTAGCTTCCATAACAGTTTTGAAATTTTTAGAAATCGAATTGGAGTTTGAGTTCTGCATTAAAATTGAAGTTTGAGATCTTATCTTTTCATGGATATAAGGTAGTGAATTTTTTGACGTTTGTGCTAAGAGAATCACTGTTTGGAAAATTACTGTCCAGATTGGTTGATTGCAGTAGGCAGGTTCTTTGTGGAATTGTTTGACCTTGTTAGTAAGTGAATTTGATTTTGGGTTGTTCATGAAAGTTGTAGATAACATTGTGATCTTACTTCCTTAAATATTGTGTAATTGTTGACTGAAGAATCAGAGAGTTATTGAATTTGCAATGTACTGCCCTGTGTTGATAGGTTTTGAGTAGGCAGTAGATTTGATAGGATTTTTGACACCCTTAGGGGTGAAATTGATTTTTATGGTCTTTTTGAGAATTGTAGAGGGTTTCATGATCTTTCCAATGAGATATAGTTGGTAATTTTTTGAATTGTGTGCAATGAGTTATTGGTGTTGAAAGTTGACTTGAAATCAAGAAATTAAAGAAGGGAATAAGGGTTAGGTATATATATAGATATTATTTGTTTAATTTGAATTTTGGTTTCTTTTGTCAATTTCTTTTCCGTCCGACGTCCGATTGACCTGATCCTTGAGGCATCGGATTGGTAACACATTGAATTTCATTTTGTGAGAAATTGGGAATTTTTAGCCGAAAAATTGACGTGGACTCGGGTAATTGTTCTATGGTCACTGTTTTATTTATTTTTGGACCGATCGAGATCCGAATTGAATGTTCTCAGTGGCTATAGCTTTCTAATTTTTAGATGAAATTATTATGATAGGAAAATTTTGGATTAGGGCCGGGAATGCCATAAACATGCATTATACACGTTTTACTTATTCCATGTGCATTGTTTGATATTTCTAATTATCTGATTGGTAATGTGTACTCATTTTCATTGTTATAGAGGCTCGGTTGGGCGTCGTTCTCACAGACGTTGAGAGACTTCCGACAATAGCTTTCGAAGTAATAGGTGAGTAACCTAGTTGGTTCCTCAACCTTTATGTGTTTAAGATTTTGCAATTATGCCATGTGGAGATAATGTGGGATTTATGTGTGTTTGATTTTGATTGATTTCGGACCATAGGTGTCTGAAATATTTGGAAACTTATTATTGAAGTGCTATTTGTGTGTCACTATTTGTGAATAAGTACATTGGAGATCTCGAACCAAAGGTCCGAGGGAATGGGAAATAAATATTGAAGTGTTAAATTGTCTGTTTTGATACATTGGATGTGACTTTTAATATGATATGGTAAGATGCAATAAATTGTAAATGTATATGACTGAAACACCGGACCGAAGGTCCGAAGAAACGAAAATTGGTCCTTGAACTATAAGCGATGTAAATGGGAATTGGAGCATATGCATCCATGCATGATGGCATGATCGATAAAAGCGGTTGTGGCCGAAGCGATGCAGATCGGGGCATATCACGTCCAACAGCGTATATGAGCTTTCACTCAACGCACGAGACCTCGAGTTCAGCGTATTGAGCCTCGGGCTCAATGTATCGTGGCTTCAAGCCCAATGTTTTCGAGCCACTAGCTCAACGCAATGTGCCCGTCCATTGGGGCGGTTTGGTATGCGATCACAACAACGTAATGAAAATGAAAAGGGTCTCACGTGCATTGCATATATAGTATGAATAAATGTGGATGGTATGAAAGGCGTTCGCCTTACATTTGTGAATTGTGATTGTATGTGATAATTGGTAAATTGTGTGTTTATGCATGAATTGAGTGAACCATCGATGATGGTTTCTCATTGAGTTATAAACTTACCCAAAATTGCAAATATTTTTCAGGATCGAAGAGTACCCGTTAGGCGCAGGAGTATGATTACCAATTGCAAGTCGAGTTAAGGTGGGATCAGTTCAAATCAGATTTGTGTCTTTTGAATTATATGTAAACTTGTATTTCCGCAAGATTAAATCTGGTATTATTGAGTGCCCGATTGATTAATGTTGTATTGTAATTTGATTACGAAATAATGTTCGATTGAAAATGATTTACGTATTAGAGCGGGCCTAAATTATTTCTTGATATTTGCGCTCTCGATGGGTTTTAAAAATATATATATATCTTACCAAGTTTTAAAGCTGCATTGATCGCTTCTAGCATACCACCCTCATGGTCGTGGGCTTGGATATCACGATCGATGTCGGGTTCGGGTCTCGTGGAGTGGGATGCTACATTTGTGGTATCGAGCCGAATACAATCTTACATGGGCTTTCGAACAAAAAAATGTGTCAAGTTACGTACATTTAAGTCATATCACGGTGACGGTGACAACCGATCTCCAGTGTAGTATATGAGTAAATGCGCATAAGTATGACTCGATCGTTTAATGTTCAAAAAATGAGAAAAAGAATAATGTGTTAGAATGTGATAAAAGGAAGAAATGGATATCGCAAAATAAGAAAAAGTGTATGGTTCGATCAGACGGATGAATATTTAGTGTCTTGGTATTGATGGATATCTTGTGAAATATACTATTAGAGTGATATGGGTATATCCTTGGTGTGAGTTTGAAATGAAGATTATAGTTGTGAATTAATAGAGGAAAATAGAGATGTGATAATGGTAAGATTTCCAGTGTATAAGGTGAATGAAAATAAAGTGTTCTATGATATAGAGAAGTTACAATTGGGATTGATTACCGTAATAAGAGTTATAAATAAGGATTGGTGATTTGGAGTCAAAAGATATTAAGTGCAAAATCAAGAATTATTTCATATCTGTGATATTGATTTGAGTGCGGAAATATATGGGTATAATGCAATAATGAAAAGATTGAAATGTAAGACAATGAAATTGGTAGATGAAAAAGTTGTTCGGGTTTAATTGATCTGTCTAAGTAAATGCACACCTGATTATGGGCGCCCTATGGTAAGTGAAAATGTTAAGCTGCAATTGATGAGTTAATGGATAATTGGTGGCCTATTACATAAGCTCTGATTATAATGCTAGTAGCTCAAGTGCAAAATGAGTTAGAGTAAGGCATGGGAATACTTGTACTGATTAATTGAGAAAGAAGTGAGACAGTTAAAGATGTTAGCATCGGTAATGAGCTTGAGGAAATAACATGAGGAACATGAATATAGTAAGGTCCCCATGATCGAGAATTGGTACCAGTAAGAGAATGGTTATCGAGAATTAAATGCAATTAAGGTGTTCTTAGCAGTATGAGCTATTAATGGGCAAATTGATGGGAATATAGAGATATATTGTCAGATAAGATGTGATGATTGTGGTGATGTATGGCAAGATAGTAGAGGAAAAGAAATTGTTTAAGTGCTCTTCAGAGATTGATCTTCGTGAAGTATCAAGAGTAAGCGATATGTATATCTATATAGTGATGAAAATAGTTGATTGATAAAGTTTTATGAAGCTGTATTAAATCTAGCGAGAGACTCAATCGTAAGAGATAAAATATGCTACTGAAAAAGTGTACATTACGTTAATGAGATGACTCGATTATGTAAGAGAAATCTTGAATATTAAGGAAATATTAATTGCGAATTTGAGGGATTAAAAGTTCGTGTATATTTTGTGTAATTATGTTCTGAAAGTAAGAGATCGATATAACGATTGTTTATTCAAGTCAGTGAGTGATCTATCACGAATAAATGAAGTTATGTGGAGAAATTATGGTAAGGAACATATGGCAGAATATGTTATGCTGAGAAAATTATAAGAAATTGTTCCTCATTGGAAACGTTCGATAATTAAAGAGTTATATAAATCAAATATGGGTATAAGAAGTTTATTGTATTACTGAAAAGGAACATGTCTCAATTGTGTTTGGAGTGGATAATGGATATAAGCATAAGAAATAGATGAATTGGTATAGTTGAGGAAATTGGTGAGCATGCAAGTCTTATAAGAGTGAATCTAAACCTGATTGAATGAATAAGGGATGAATTAGTATACGAACTTGGTATATTGGGAGAATTAATAAAGATATAGGTATTGATAAAATGCGAAAGTTCAAAAGATATGTGTATGCGGAATTTGAAATTAATTAGAACTAACGGAATGCTGGATACGTTCGGAAATTGTCAAAGATTTTCTGGTTTTAGTAAATTGACAAGAATATTTGAGGAAAGCGTGTGAATGTTATGGTGATGATCCAAAGGAGACATTTGGAGAATTTACTATATATATTGAAGTGTTCCAGTAAAGGTTATGATGTGATCTATTTTATGCGCCTTGAGACAAATATAATTCCATGGGCGGTATTATGATTGATAATTTGAAATTTGTTATACTGAGTGTGGCCTAAAATCTTGGAGACATTAATAGTACAAAAATAGTTTGGAGATGTCTATGAATATGTAAATCGATAACGATTGAGTTATTTCGTGCATTTGAATGATTTAAAAAGGATTAAGCGGCTAATTTCTTCAAACTAAGCTAATGGTGCAATTGATGGATTGAGCGGAACCAAATCTCAATTCGGAAGATCGAAATTTGGGCAATTAGGTTATCAAATCTAGTGTATTATGTTCATAGTCGAACTGATTAAAAAAAAAGGGGGCAAAAGAAAGTATTATTAGTTATTGGAATTTCGAGTTGGTGTGCATCAAAATGGATTGGCAAAACCCGAAGTGAGGATGCGAAATTATAAACCGTATTGAGGAAATGAAAATAACTCCAATTCTTGAGGAAGTGATAGGTATGGTTCAAATTAAGAAATATGGGTAATACCCATTACGAGAAGCTGTTAGTGAAAACTTAAGGAATAATCGAGCTTTATGTTCTAACAAGGCGTATGGAAAGTGTAATTGAAAGGTTAGGATGGAAATCGAATGATTATAAGAGATTAACCAACGAGCTTGATCTTGGAGACAAATGTGAAACCGATAATTTTGGAGTTCATTGGGATATGAGATTGATGTCTAGTGTAAAGTGATTGTGGTATGACAATCATTATATTGGTGACGAATAGTGTATAAGGGTCTTCTTGCTAAAAAAGTCGTTATCCCTATATTATGTGATCGAGGCAATAAAGTGATAGGTTAAGTAATTTAAGATGGTGACAATGAGTTAAATTGATTCACTGAGGTTATAAATGTCAAGAGATTTGTGGGTTGATAATAACGAAATTTGATAGCGATAAATGAAATATTTTGAAGGGTATGACCTCGGCCAAAAGGTACTTAGATGGAAATAAAGGTGTAATTACGGAAAATTGAATTCGTGAGGAGTGGCCTCTATGCGACTGTGGTGTGAATAGCATTATGGATTGGTAAGTTAGGCTAAAACCTAAAAGATGATTCAGATTCTAGCGTGTTTCATAGCTAGAATTAGGAAATATTGTTAGGATTCGATATATATGTGTTTGATATTGAAAGTGACGAATTGCGCGTAATCATGAGAAAGCAGTAAAATTATGTAAAGTTTGAGAAAGGAAAAAGAGTAATTGGTTGTTTTGATCTCCGTTAATTGACAGAATTTGATCGTGTAGTGAAATCAGTGGAAAACAGAGGTTATTAATTGAAAAGACTCCCCTGCCTTCCTGATCAACCGTATATGAAATTTCGCGGACGAAATTTTTATTAGGAGGGAAGAATTGTAACATCCCATCTCCGATGGGAAGGGTCTTCTCATAAATTGGGACGGGTTAAGAGTATTGAATTATATCTCGGCTTGAACATACAACTTATCGTCTCTATAATTGATGGTTTGTTGCACTTGCACATGGTAAACATGCATTCATGACATTTTCCGGCTTAGGTTTCAAATTGAGATCTTTTTTAAAATTTTTGGGATAATTGTATTTGAAAAATTATTTGGAGTACGCTAATGAGTGTTTTACATTTTTAGGGATTTATAGGAATTTTTCTGGAATTGTCCGGAGAAAATTCCCGGACCGACAAAATCGTCGGTAAATGGCCTAAATGTATTTTTGTTGTGAAAAATGTGGTTTTCGTGTTTGAACAATTATTGGGAGTGGACTGTCATATGTTTTACAATTTTGGGCAATTTAGGTAATTTTCAAAAAAATGATTCGGGAAATTCAGGAAATTTCGGATAGGAAAAATTATCAAGTGATTAACAAATTCGATTTTCTATGGCGAAAATTGCTACCAAATGGTACTGTCATTTTGGATATATTATTTTGAGAATTGTTATAGAGCCATTAGCATTAGTGGGATGAAAGATTAATTGGGATTAGTACTTAATTAAATAAGATTAGTTGATGAATTGCACTTTTCCCTTAATAAGCCAAGTGTCCCTTTTAAATTAAATGATTTTGTCTTCTTATGTTCATCATCCACGATTTTCCTCTTTCATATACTTAAAAATTCATTTGGAAAGCTTTGGAAAGCTCTTCTTCCTTCTCATCCGAAACCTTGCCTCCTTTCCTTGGTATGTTTTCTCCTCCTTCGATTCTTCTTCTCATCTCAAACAAGACAAGAAGGTTTTCCTTGCTTTGGCTTGCTCCTTCTTTAAACATATCCAAAACCAAGTGAAGCCTTGAAAGGAGGATGGTGTGTATGTGTGGTGGAGTGGTTATCATGAGTATTAGTGAGAGTTATGAAGTTGAGTTAAGCTTGGAAGATTGAAGTAGATACTTGAAAAATTGAGAACTTGCAACTTGATTAAGGTAAGATTTGTATTTGCTTTCCTTCTTTTGGTAGTTAGAAGCATGCATGGGAATCCTTTGAGCATTTATTTGATCATTATAAGGGTATGTTTAAATGGGTTTAAATATATGCTTATGTATGGATGAATGAATGAATAAGGTTTCCATTGATTTGGCTTGGTTTTGGATTGAGTTTGCAAGGTTAGATGCATGGAAAAGTAATGAAAGTTAATTGTGTATGTGCTGCCAAAGTTTTTTTAAGTATACAAATAAATGTTGTGATAAGTTTGTGGCTGAATTAGAGGTTTAAGTGGATGCTTAGTGATGTGTTATTGATATTAGAAGTGATAGGAGTTAGGTTAATGTTGAAAGCTGGAAAATGAATCTTTGACCTATTGTAATGTTTTGATCATAACTAATTGTGTAGGTGAGCAAATGAGGTGAGGTTTGTGCCCAATGAAACTTTGGGATGTTGGTTTCAACTTTGTGTGAAATAGGTGATGTTAAATTGTAATGTTAGAAGGGTGAATCTTTGCATGGAAAGTTTCTGTTTGTAGGGTCTGTGAACAGTACCCTCATATATGACCTGATTATTTTTCTGATTTTTCTAAATTAATTGAGATGGAATTAGGGAAAATGGTCTTCATGAAAGTTGTAGCATAATGAGTTAGCTTTCCATTTCCACGGATCTTGCTAATTTTCGAGTTGTATATTTGGAGATAAGAACTGATTACTATTGACTGGTTTTGAGCATTTTGATGAAACCTAGCCTAAGTGTTGAGTTTGTGAGCTTGCGGATTGGAAGCAATTTTAGCAAATTATGTGAACTGAATTGGTGTGAGTGATCTTCTGCAAAGTTGCAGAGGAAGGAATTATCTTGAAAATGATATATGGCATGTAATTTTTGAAGGTCAGATTTGGGAGTTATGATTTTGCAAAAACTGAACCTAAACTAGGTTGTGAATGGCTAATCATGACAGTAGCTTCCATAACAGTTTTGAAATTTTTAGAAATCGAATTGGAGTTTGAGTTCTGCATTAAAATTGAAGTTTGAGATCTTATCTTTTCATGGATATAAGGTAGTGAATTTTTTGACGTTTGTGCTAAGAGAATCACTGTTTGGAAAATTACTGTCCAGATTGGTTGATTGCAGTAGGCAGGTTCTTTGTGGAATTGTTTGACCTTGTTAGTAAGTGAATTTGATTTTGGGTTGTTCATGAAAGTTGTAGATAACATTGTGATCTTACTTCCTTAAATATTGTGTAATTGTTGACTGAAGAATCAGAGAGTTATTGAATTTACAATGTACTGCCCTGTGTTGATAGGTTTTGAGTAGGCAGTGGATTTGATAGGATTTTTGACACCCTTAGGGGTGAAATTGATTTTTATGGTCTTCTTGAGAATTGTAGAGGGTTTCATGATCTTTCCAATGAGATATAGTTGGTAATTTTCTGAATTGTGTGCAATGAGTTATTGGTGTTGAAAGTTGGTTTGAAATCAAGAAATTAAAGAAGGGAATAAGGGTTAGGTATATATATAGATATTATTTGTTTAATTTGAATTTTGGTTTCTTTTGTCAATTCCTTTTTCGTCCGACGTCCGATTGACCTGATTCTTGAGACATCGGATTGGTAACACATTGAATTTCATTTTGTGAGAAATTGGGAATTTTTAGCCGAAAAATTGACGTGGACCCGGGTAATTGTTCTATGGTCACTGTTTTATTTATTTTTGGACCGATCGAGGTCTGAATTGAATGCTGTCAGTGGCTATAGCTTTCTTATTTTTAAATGAAATTATTATGATAGGAAAATTTTGGATTAGGGCCGGGAATGCCATAAACATGCATTATACACGTTTTACTTATTCCATGTGCATTGTTTGATATTTCTAATTATACAGTTGGTAATGTGTACTCATTTCCATTGTTATAGAGGCTCAGTTGGAACGTCGTTCTACGGACGTTGCAGAGACTTCCCGGCAATAGCTCGGAAGTAATAGGTGAGTAACCTAGTTGGTTCCTCAACCTTTATGTGTTTAAGATTTTGCAATTATGCCATGTGGAGATAATGGGGGGTTTATGTGTGTTTGATTTTGATTGATTTCGGACCATAGGTGTCTGAAATATTTGGAAACTTGTTATTGAAGTGCTATTTGTGTGTCACTGCTTGTGAATAAGTACATTGGAGATCTCGGACCAAAGGTCCGAGGGAATGGGAAATAAATATTGAAGTGTTAAATTGTCTGTTTTGATACATTGGATGTGACTTTTAATATGATATGGTAGGATGCAATAAATTGTAAATGTATATGATTGAAACACCGGACCGAAGGTCCGAAGAAACGAAAATTAACTGACTGTAAATGGGAATTGGAGCATATGCATCCATGCATGATGGCATGATCAGATAAAGGCAGTTATGACCGGAGCAGCACCGTATCAGGGCATATCGCGTCCAACGTATATGAGAGCTTTCAGCTCAACGCACAGGACCTCAGATTCAACGTATTCAGAGCCTCAGGCTCAATGTATCAGGGCTTCAAGCCCAATATTTTCAGAGCCACTGGCTCAACGCAATGTGCCCGTCCACTGGGGCGATTTGGTAGCAGCGGTCACAACAACGTAATGAAAATGAAAAGGGTCTCATGTGCATTGCATATATAGTATGAGTAAATTTGGATGGTATGAAAGGCGTTACGCCTTACATTTGTGAATTGTGATTGTATGTGATAATTGGTAAATTGTGTGTTTATGCATGAATTGAGTGAACCATCGATGATGGTTTCTCATTGAGTTCGCAAACTCACCCAAAATTGCAAATATTTTTCAGGGATCGAAGAGTACCCCGTTGGGCACGGGAGTATGATTACCAATTGCAAGTCAGAGTTAAGGTCGAGATCAGTTCACGTCTGCATTTGTGTCTTTTGAATTATATGTGAACTTGTATTTCCGCAAGATTCATACTGGTATTACTGAGTGCCCGATTGATTAATGTTGTATTGTAATTTGATTACCGAAATAATGTTCTGATTGAAAATGATTTCGTATTAAAACGGGCCCAAATTATTTACTGATATTTGCGCTCTCGATGGGTTTTTAAAAAACATTTATATATCTTACCAAGTTTTAAACTGCATTGACTGCTCTAACATACCACCCTTGCGGGTCACGGGCTCGAATATCACAGTCGATGTCGGGTTCGGGTCTCGTAGGAGTGGGATGCTACAAATATAATATCAGGTCTAGAAGCAGTTAAATACAAGAGAGAGCCGATCATACCTCTATAGAGTTTTTGATCAACATCTTCTTCATGTTCATGTTTCTCCAAGACCACATTTGTTGCCATTGGTGTTGCTGCCACTTTGCATCCTTCCATTTTGAACTTCTTTAGAAGCTCCTTGGTATACTTAGATTGGTGAATGAAGATGCCATTTTTGAGTTGCTTGATTTGCAATCCAAGAAAGAACTTGAGTTCCCCCATCATGCTCATTTCAAATTCACTTTACATTAAATCACTAAATTCTTTACACAAAAATTCATTAGTGGCACCAAACACAATATCATCAACATATATTTGACAAATAAGCATATCTTGATCAACATGTTTAATGAACAAGGTATTATCAATCTTATCACGAACATACCCATGTTGAGATAGAAAAGTACTTAACCTTTCATACCACGCTTTAGGTGCTTGCTTTAACCCATATAGTGCCTTCTTGAGTTTGTATACATAATCCGGATGTTCATGATCTTCAAATCCCGAAGGTTGTTTGACATAAACTTCCTCTTGAATATATTCATTGAGAAATGCACTCTTAACGTCTATTTGATTTAATTTGATCCTTTTATGAGATGAAAAAACACATAATAATCTAATGGCCTCCAACCGAGCCACAGGAGCATATGTCTCATTGTAATCAAGTCCTTCTTCTTGATAAAATCCTTGAGCTACTAACCTTGATTTATTCTCAATCGCTTCACCATTCTCATCATATTTTATCGTATTTACCCATTTGACTCCAATAATAGTCTTGTCCTTTGGTGGAGCTACCAAATCCCATACATTATTCCTCTTGAATTGATTAAGCTCTTCTTGCATAGCTAGCAGCTAATTCTCATCTTCAAGAGCTTCTTTTATATTCTTGGGTTCTACTAATGAGATGAAGGCATAATTGCTCATATTCTCATAGACATTTCTCCTGGTTCTTAAACCATCATTCAAGTCACCAATGACTTGCTCCATAGGATGGTTCTTTTCTTTTTCCCATGTTTTAATATTGGGTACACGATTTTCTTCATCTAACTTCAATTCCTCAATCTTGGTTTCAATTTCTTCAACTCTATTTCCAGAATTTCCTGCATCATCATCAAAACAAACCTTTCTCGGGGGTGAAATCATATCATCGAATTTAACATGAATGCTTTCTTCAACACACTTAGTCCTATTATTATAAACTCTAAAAGCCTTACTAGTTTGAGAATAACCAATAAACAGACCAACATCAGATTTTGAATCAAATTTTCCTAAATTGTTCTTTCCATTATTATGAATAAAAAATTTACAACCAAAAGGATGAAAATAAGAAATATTGGGTTTCTTACCTTTCCAAAGCTCGTATGGTGTCTTATTTTTGTCTCTTCGCAAATGCATCCTATTGATGACATAGCACGCGGTATTGATTGCTTCCGCCCAAAATGATTTAGGAAGATTGTACTCATTTAACATGGTTCTACTCATTTCTTCAAGAGAGCGATTCTTCCTTTCTACTACACCATTTTGTTGTGGTGTTCTTGGTTTTAAGAAATTGTGCTCCATTCCATATTTGTCGCAAAGACTTTTAAATGGTTCACACTCAAATTCACCTCTATGATCGGTTCTAATAGCAACAATTGTCAAATTCTTCTCATTTTGAACCAACCTACACCACTTAGTAAATTCGTTAAAAGCATCACTTTTATTAGCAAGAAATTTCACCCAAGTAAATCTAGAAAAATCATCCACAATAACAAGGACATACAATTTACCACTAAGACTAGCATGTCTAGATGTTCCAATCAAATCCATATGAACAAGTTCAAGAATTCTAGAAGTGCAAATTTCTTTCTTTGGTTTAAAAGATTCTCTAACATGTTTGCCTCTTAAACAAGATTCACACATGTGATCCTTAACAAATTTTATCTTAGGCAAACCTCTCACAATATCATTTTTTGAAAGCTTAAAAATTAAAGACAAAGGAGCATGTCCTAATTTTCTATGTCATAAAAATGCATTTTCTTCTAATGTCACCAAACACTTTTCATTAAAAGAACTATCATCATGTAAATTGACAATGTATGTATTAACATGTCTCAAACCAATGAAAACAACATGACCATCCTTCTTAACCATGCAATGTGATAATTCAAAATCTACATTAAAATTCATATCACATAGTTGAGAAACACTTAACAAGTTATGTTTCAACCCATCAACAAGCAAAACATTATCAATGGTAGGCAAAGGTTCCTTACCCACTTTATCAATACCAATGACTTTACCTTTGTTGTTGTTTCCAAAAGTGACATAACCTTGATTCTTTGGTTTAATTTCCGTAAATAGTTTCTTGTCTCCACTCATGTGCCTTGAACATCCACTATCAATGTACCAAGTGCTTGATGGTTTTTCATCCCTTGCTTTTACCTACAATGGAAGCATCCTTTCTTATTATAGGTACTCAAGCCATTTTGGGTCCATTTTGTTTAGCCATATAAATCACATTAGGAGGTGTTGTGCCTTTTAATACCCATATTTTCTTAACTTTAACACATCTCCTAATACTTTTGCAAACAAGTTCTATATGACCATATTTCAAGCATCTAGTACATTGAGCAACTTTTCCATCCTTAGTGAATTTTGAAATCAAGAAACAATCTCTATTAAAGGGATCATATCCTAATCCAAGTTTAAAAATTGAATATTTTTGCAAAGATAATAATTTTTCAAACTTTTCGTTTCCATTCGCAAATTTTCCAACCACATAAGAAAATTCCTTTCTAAGTCTATCAAGCTCACAAATAAGCTTTTCCTTTTCAACAAGACATGCAGAATGATGTTCCTTAGGACTATCTAAATCATCAATAGTCTTATGTAAAGCACTATTTTCAGCAACCAATTCCCTTATTTTCTTTCTCAATTTCTTGTTGATTTCAATAACTTCTTCAAAGTCAATTTGTAAGGCATTAAAAGAATCTCTAAGATCTTGATCAAAGAAAGTTACCTCATCTTCGTCATCACTTGTTGAGGAGTTATTAGCCATAAGCGCTAAGTTGTTTTCATCATTACTTTGGTATGCTTCTTCATCATCACTTCAAGTGGCTACTAGGCTAGCTTTCTTTTTCCCTTTGTCATACTTGTCATTTTTCTGGAAATTTGAAGTGGAAGGTGAGCTTTTGCATTCTCTAGCATGATGTCCCCTTTTTCCACATTTCTAGCATTCTTCATTGCTCTTCTTTTCATCATAGCCCTTTGATCTTCTTTCCATGGCAAACTTCTTTCTTTCTCCATTTCTACTACCATTTAATTCTTTCCTCCTATTTTTGAGTAGTCCTTTGAACTTTCTCAGATTTCTAGCATACATTGCTATTTCTTCGTCTTCCTCTTCTTCATCTATTTCTTCATCACTTTCATCAAGAGAAGAAACATTAGCTTTTAAAGCAATTGACTTTTGTGACTTACCTCTACCTCCTCTTGATTTGAGAATGATCTCATAGTTGATGAGTGATCCCACCAACGCGTTGAATTTCAAATGATTGAGATCCTTGGACTCCATTATAGCGGTGACTTGTGAGTCCCATTCTTTCGGTAATGAACAAAGAATCTTCTTCACCTTCTCGCTATCCATCATATGCTTTCCAAGATTTCCTAAACCATGTATAATTTCTACAAAACGATTAAGCATAGTGGAAATGGACTTACCTTCCTTTATGACAAACATTTCATAGTCATGGAGTAGCATGTTGATCTTTGCTTCCCGAACTTGATTAGTTCCTTCATGAGTGATGCGAAGTCTTTCCCACATTTCTTTAGCGCTGGTACAGGAGTTTACTCGATTTCTTTCCTCAACCGTGAGAGCGCAATATATCAGTTTCATAGCTTTCGCATTGATGTAGGCTTGCTTCCAATCATTGTCGTCGTATTCCATCTCCGTTTTTAACTCACCATTTTCTTTCAAAGGTGCTTGTGGACCGAAAATGATAATCTTCAAGTATTCTACTCCTTCGCTTATAATGTGATACTTCATAAGATTTTTTCAAAAAGAGTAGTTAGAACCATTAAACAAAGGAGGGCGATTATTAGTGTTACCTTCTTCCGCTAGATTGTTGTGTGACATCCCTGGATACTTCTGCTCTGATACCAATTATAAGCGATCTAGAAGGGATGGTTGAATAGATCTTTAAAATTCTTTGTAAAATTCTACAATAAAATTAGAAGTTAATTCACACACAAACAACTTAAACAAATTTAAATGTGAAGAGTAGGGAAGAAGATCAAACACTGTTTTTATAGAAGTTCGGTGCTAAGACCTACGTCTTCTACCTAAGCTCCCACTTAGGATTTTGCAAACCACTTTATTGCACACTTTGTAGTTTAGTGTGAACTTTTTACAATACCACTTGATTTCCGGCTCAAACTACCTTTACAACCGATTTGTTTTTCGGCACAAATCCTACCTCACAAGTGACCTTTTCACTCGTCACTCAAATTGTAAGAGAAATGAGATATAGATGAGAGAACAAGTGCTCAATACAATTGAGTAACAAGATAAGAATAATTATGAGCAATTTTGGAGCAATCAAAGAGTATTTTTGCTTAAAAACTTCTATCTCTTTCTCCTTTGATCATCCACTCTTATATCTGGAAGAAAATAGACGTTGGAACCCATTTCTAGCCGTTGCATAATTGTTATGACCGTTCCTTAACTCCCTCCTTTCCATTTGTGACTGATTGACTTTGTCAGAATCAATTCGTTGTACTCATAAGTCGACTTATCGTGGAGTGTAAGTCGACTTGTAACAACGATTTTCGTAAAATTTTATCTCTGCTCTTCTATAAGTCGACTTATGCAGTGTAAGTCGACTTGTCTCCTTCGATAAGTCGACTTATAATCTATTAGTCGACTTGTGTTGTTCTCAATCTGACAGATCTTGATATAATAGTCGACTTATGATATACTAGTCGACTTATGTTGTTCGGATCTTGATATATAAGTCGACTTATGATGTACTTAATCGACTTATGTTGGCTTCAACGGTTATATCCAATCAAATCTTCTATAATCTTCAATATTAATGTCTCTAACATGATGAAGATTTTTTCCTTCTTGATTTCACCTTGATTTATGTATTGCCAATTCAAGATTGATGTAGTCTTGATGTATTTAAATCCAAATTACCTGAAATAATTCCTTAACTATTTCTATATATTTTATTATTATCAAAACATAAAGGAATTTAATTTTGTCAACCATCATTGGTCCAACAGTTTTTTTCGATTCTTGTTAACAAGTTGCTTCTAAGGGACTGAAACATAAGGTTTTTGAAGTGTGCAAAGTGACGAGGATCATGCTTACCGAAAGACTCGCTTCAGAGCAGAAGATGTCTAAAGGAGAAATGTGTTGACGAATTTCTGGGTAGGTAACACTGTGTGGGGGCACAGCGATAGTAATTTAACTTGTTCTATTCTTGTTCTTATAAAATAACTACTACATTTTTTAGGATATGAACATCACAACAGACAAGTTGACGTCTTTGGTTCGGAAGTGCCAAACACTGATTGAAACCCATGTCGATGTGAAGACTACTGAACTACAGCTTGAGGTTATGCTGCACTGCTTTCATTAAGCCTTTGTTTAGATTGAAGGAAAACAATAGAAAAGAAAGGAAGAGAATTATATTTCTCTTGATTTCTATTATTTAGACAAAAATAAGCCAAGGGAAAGGGAGGGAATGGAGAGGAATAGGAGAGAAATTTGTACCAATTCTATTTCCCACCAAATTGGTGGTAAAGAAAGGAAAATTGAAGAGAAGATAACCTTCCTATAAGTAAATTACCATTATATCCTTATTTAACTCAACAAAAATAACATTCTCAACTACAATTCCCACGCATAACACAACTCTCGCTTGCTTCTTCTGCACAACTCGTGCCCTTTACTAATGACGAATAATTAATACTAATGATGAATATAATAATAATAATAGTAATAGTAGTAATAGTAGTAATAGTAGTAGTAGTAGTAGTAGTAGTAGTAGTAGTAGTAGTAGTAGTAGTAGTAGTAGTAGTAGTAGTAGTAGTAGTACTAATAATAATAATAATAATAATAATAATAATAATAATAATAATAATAATAATAATAATAATAATAATAATAATAATAATAATAATAATAATAATAATAATAATAATAATAATAATAACAACAACAACAACAATAACAACAACAATAATAGTAATAATCTTAATAATAATAACAATACTCATAATAATAATAATAATAATAATAATAATAATAATAATAATAATAATGATAATGATGATGTAGTATTCATAATAATAATAATAACCAATATATAAATTCTTAATTATAACACATCGAATAATTTTATTTACCATAACAATAATAATAATAATAATAATAATAATAATAATAATAATAATAGAATTAGTATTATTATTCTATTATTATTATTATTATATTATTATTATTATTATTATTATTATTATTATTATGTAGATAAATAATTTCATAAATACAAAAGTTAATAATAATAACTGAATTGAATAATGTTATGAATAATAATAAACAATTTCATTTGAAATAATATATTTATTAATTATAATAATATACTGAACTACAAACCTAATCATAATAATCACATAAATAAAATAATTAAAATTTATAAATTTAAAAATATTAAGAGGAAGTTTACTTTATTAATATAAATAAATAAAAGCAAACTAACCTAATGAAAACAAATCAATTAAACAATAAAAAGGAAATTATAATTAAAATACTGCTAATCCTAATAATAATAAAAAAAAGACGAATAAATTTTTGGCCAACCTACTTAAGCAAAAATGTTCGATCTCATGAGGGCAAGCTCTAAGCCCTCATGTTGGAGCACTCGTCCTCGCGATCGTTATTATTAACTTTATTTAATGTAATTATTTATCTATAGATTTATAATAATAATAATATTTATATTAATAATAATCATAATTTAAATAATAGTTATTATAAATTATATAATAAAAATAATAAAACGTTATGTTTCTTTAATCATTCTTATTAATTTAATTGTTTTGAAATATGATAATTGTAATTTTCTTATAATTTGTTATTTTAGAAATTATTAGGAATTATTATAAGATGTGTTAATTTTATATTCCTTATTATTATTCACCATTATATTATTATTAAAAATTATAGTGGTTATTTAATTATCCTTATTAATTTAACTGTTTAAAATGGGATTTAGTTATTAATTGACTACTTACTATTATTCTTATTATTAATAAATTTATTAAAGATATTAAATAATATGATTAAATCTCCTATTATTATTAAATAATTAATCACAAAGGTCTATTGGATAGCCAATTATGTCGTTCTATTCACGATAAGAATAAAGGGATTGATCAACATGCATATCTCATTTACTCTCCTCATATCAAAAATGAGAAGTTGTAAAAGATGGTAAGCACATACAACCAATTCAGAAAAATTACAGCATCTCATCTATAATCAAGGACATAAATGTCTCAAAAAATTCTTTGGTCCAATATAAGTTCCAATTCCCTCCTGTGATAAATTAGGAAAACAAACAAAGGAAAGGAAATATCATTTCTCTTCCATTCTTTTCTCCTCTTTTCCCCTCAATATTTTCTTTCCTTTCTTTATGCAAATAAGGATCCAAACAAAAGCTAAGAGACGTGCAAACCAGGTCAAGAGGACCTGCTATGCTTAGCCCAATCAAATCCGCCATATTTATATTATGCTTCCTTGATTAGTTTGGATTGATCTTGCATTAGTTACTCTTACCAGATGTAGATTGGTTCTTGTGCTTTTTGCAATTTCTGATCCGCCAAAAGATGAGAGAAATCATGATTAATCAGGATATTTCAAGTGACTTGAGAGATCTGGTGCAAAAGTTAATCCCTGTAAGCATTGGCGTAGAGATTGAGACGGCCACATCAAGCATGCTCCCACTATAAAGATGTATACACTTGAAAGGTTAAGGACTCAGTTTGGTAAACAACTAATCAACTATTCAGTTGTTTGACTTCTCAAATAATTATGAAAGCTATTTGGAGAGTAGCAAATCTGACTGATTTAAGATAAACAGCTAAAAATTAAAACGCTCCTATAAAATGAATTAATTAGCCAAAATTTTAACTATCAAAAGTCAATTGTACCCTAATTGAAGTTTCTAGATATCTACGTTTTAGGAATAGTGTTTGTTCTTATAATTGTTTTATGCAGTTATAGGTTAGAAATAAAATGTTGACCTTAAACGAAAGAGTTGCATAAATTTTCATAGATAATGAAATAGTATAGGCGAACATGACTTCTCTAAAATCTAAATTTTTATAAGAATATTCAACGAAATACTAAGATATATAATATTCATATCCTTATAATTTTTTTCAAATTCACGTCGTCATAAATCATTTTGAATATAAATAATTAATAATAAACATCTAATTTTACCAAACATCTATAATAAACAGTTAATACAATTTGCTGATCAAATCAACTAATATAATCAGCTATCAGCTAAAGCTAATACAATCAGTTGATTATCAAACAGGACCTAAAATTTTGTAAGATTTTTTAACGCTCCAAATTTTGATCTTAGCAAGTTGGAGGATATATGATCCACACACTTCGTTTTTGGTGAATAGATATTGTATATTAAAGGTATAAAGTGCAATGTAGGGGTATGTCCTACATTACTGGCTTAGTTTTATGTCCATTTGCTTACTTAAAAGTATTTCAAACATGTCATGTGGATCTATGTGCAAGGCATATCATTCATGTATTACAGTGCACGTTTTTTTGTGAGCAGGTTCATGCTGACTAATCGGAGGATATTGGTACTGGGTTGGACAGGCCTGCTGATGAGCCCATGGCAGAGGGGGAGGCCGCTTAATCAGTGTTAAATTTGGCGTTTAAAGAGACTGTAGTTCCGTTGTTAGCCTTGAATTGGCTTGGCTCCACATAGAAGTTAAAGAAAATTTTGAACTAGTGTTAATTTGGTATTTGGATTTCTAAGCAGGATATGATAGTTATTTTAATATTTTTATATTTGTACTAAAAATTTTCATATTTAGGGCAACGTTATCCCTTTGTTGATTGATGCATGTTTTGGATGATAATACGTATAGATACATAGATGTATATGTATGCGTGTGTCCTTAATGTAGCAGGCATTTACCAAAGTATGTGTTGGATGAATTAAAAGTAGAAACTCTTATGCATCAAATACTGGAAATTAGTCATATAAATGGAGTCGACTATTTTTACTTTGCTCGTTTACAAGTTGGAAGCCATTTGTACTATATTCTTTCTTTTTTTTTTTAAGTTGCCCATGAGGCATTTTAAAAAGTCACAATTATGTAAAAACACTTTTAAGCCATCCACTCTTAGGCTAATCCCCTCTCGTGTCAGATAAGCCCTTTGCAGGAGACAAACTTCTGACCCCAAGTTTTAAACGGTTGCATGCATGAAGACGGTTTGAACTCGCAACTTTATTTAAACCAAAAGAGTCCCTTACTAACTCACCTACACTTTGGAGTTATATTCTTTCTTATTGATATGGAGTAAGAGGATCTCTACGGAGCAATTAGTCGGTTGCTATCTACGAAAGCTCTGGTTTTTTTAAAACTCCGGTTCGATCTGCCCCCAAGTTGGGAGGCATTTACGATTTACCTCATCCTGATAACAAGGAGAGTTTAGCATTATGGGGGTTCTTCTAAATTTCATATAGCTCTGAAAAATGAAGCTAAAATTTCAACGTTCCCTTTTAATCAGAAAAGCTGTTGATAGCCAGCAGTTACCTAGGTCAAATTTTCAGGCAAGGGAAATTGTTGCACATTAAAATTAACACATCAGACCGGTTAATGACAGGATGACATTGTTTTGAACTTTTTTTAATATTAAAAAATAAGTCACCAGCCTAGGACCTGGCTGCTTATCCTTCTTGTTTGCAATGAATGAAATATTGCACCGTTGTCCTATTTTTAGGAGTTTAAATTATACATCCCCAAAAAGGTGACGGCACATTTTTAACCATTATTAGATTTTGCTCAACTATAAACAAAATTTGCTAATAGGGTATAACTCTCTCTAAGATGTAATAAGATGTGATGCGTTAAAGAACTAGTAATAAGTTCAGGACATCACACTCACACCAACAGTACATCAAGCTGTTCTTTGGAAAGGAAAAGGAAAGTAAGAAATTTCCTACATATTGATGCCTAATCTGTAACAAGCACGCTATTGCATCTCTCTCACAAGAGAATCCGGAATACAAAGAAAACAAATACTAAGATTTATGGCCGTGTTTTCCCTATAATATGGTTCATAGCGAATAAGTGGATAACTCAACGAACCGCACCAGTTATGAACGGATGGTTTAGTATAGCTTCTGCAGTTGGTCTCTTACGGAAGTCAGGATTTAGCATTGCCTGCAACACACAAGTATCCCTTGATTAGCCAAAAAGAAAAAGATATCAAGTTGGTAAGAATTAACTGGCTAAAAAGATGCTCGAAAGTGTTTCACCCAAATATTAAAGCTATAGTGCACACGGGACATATTCAACTAGGAAAAGAAATTTCCTAAGACAAAATTCATACACTCACTACTGGTTCCCATCATTTCTATATGTGACATCAGCTTTGTTTTAATCATATAACTATTTGCATCAAATCTAAACAACAGAATTTTCACTACTAGGCTCGATTTTCTAATTAACATTAGGGATTGATTTGGGAAAAACTTGAAACTACAGGGACTCCAACATTAACTAAAACATGACAAAGAGTTTCTGTGAAAAATGACTCTTTAGAACAAGGAGTGCCCAAGAATTTAACAAGTTCATACAAGCAACAGCTGATGATGTTAGAGCAAGAAGATGTATAATATCCGTGCTGCTATTCCAATCCAGTCATAGTTTAGATTGCGGCAATGCAAAGTGGCCCGAGAAAAGAATAATAATCACTGCGTTTGAAAAATCAATTCAACCTGCAGCAGTTGCCAACCAGCCTTATCACCAAGGTCAAGAAACTTCACAGCTTCTTCCAGGCGATCATCAGCTAAACAATACCTGCTCAAAATTAAGAAAATTACACAAGGATGTCTGCAGACCAAATAACAGGCAAGCAAGATTACTTTTTATGAAGTTAAAAAACTATCTTGGAAAGAAACTTATCTTTTCTAGTCCACATAATTACCAGAGCCGTATCAAGTTTCTGTTTCATCAATGAACATTAAGTCTTTACATGATACTGAAGAGCTAAATAAACACCTGCTGTTTTATTGACCAAAGCAAAACTGAAAATTTATATGCTGAACATTAACAGATTCAAAACTCAGACAGTCTAAAAAAGGTGTACTCCGACCAGACAGAATCTTTTATAACTTTTATTTCATGCTCAGTACCCTATAAATATTGATGGCATGTAGCCGTCTTTAATAAATGAGAATCTCAGGCTGAACTTGGCCACCAAAGATCTCATGGACTTGAACCACATCAAATGAGCCTGTAACTTCTAAAGTATGTACAACAGGGCACACTAAATTCATCTAAAAGATGCCCATCCTTGCCATAAATATGTACTAAGTATGGCCTGAGTTTAATCCAAATTAGGGAGTCTGATCTTATACACATCCAACAAATCTTATGCATGAAAAATTATAGACATTGCACAAGCCTCTTACTCTCTTGTAGCTTCAAGATCAAGTCGGAAAGTACTTTCCAAAAGCCTCTGCAATCAGACAAAAACTGATTACCATCTCTAAGCACTGACTTATATAGCAAACATTTACTTATATCAGTATTTATCCCTTTATGCCTAAGCTCATAAATTACCGCTGTTACATACATGAAATGAGAGGGATCAGTACATCAAAACAGAAAAAATTAACGGATGGATGCTTCACACTGTTGCTTACTTGCAAAGAAAGACTATCCATGATGCCTGCCTCACAAAATGGGACAAAAGCTAAGTATGCAAAAAGAAGACCTGCTTCATATCTGTTGAAAGCAATGAAAGTTTAGTGACGCAAGGAGTACTAAACTAGGTAGCCTCATGATGAAACAAATTCAGGTTCTAAGAAATTACATGTCATCTGCAATACCAAAGGATCTTTTCTCCATAGATGAGAGGGCGCCAGCAGCTGTTGCCCTTCTCCAAAGCCCTTCAGATAGTGTTCCACGATCTTCTTCAAACTGAGAAATCCTAGGCAGCACGTTCATTGCAGACACAACTATATCAAGTACTCAAGTTGAACAAAATAATTGTAGGAAAAAAATGAAGCAATAAGATACCTTATTATTAATTATGTTTCACCCATCTATTTATAATAACAAGACACTACAAAGTAATTAGATATCTAAACTATTACGATATATCCGAGATATCACTTGGTAATAAAAAGAATAAATTTCTCAAGCATCCACATCAAGTTTGGCCATAGATCTTTCAACTTGTTACACAAAATCTTAAATCTTATATCCATATAGAACTTCGTCAGTTGAATCTCAAGCTTGTTTCAACTTTCCTTATAATTTGATTCCTTTGAACAAATTGATACCCCCAAAAATAGAATTCCACCAGTAAACTTTTAACACCTTTTGAATCAATATCAATATTAAATTCCCTTGCAAAGTTATGAAAACAGTATCCATTAGACCAAAAGACCTAAAAGAAGACAACCCATCTACAATTGGAACCACTAGACTCTTATCTCTGATAAAGAATTTTCTGGAGAAACACTCAAGTTCTCGAACCTTCACAAGCAGATCAAACAAACCTTCAAAAATCAAGAGTATTCAAGACGACCAAAAAATATCAATAGAAAAACAAACAAAATCTTTAAGATGAAATGAAACAAAAACCTTCTAGATGAAAATGAAAGAAAAGTATTGTAAAAACCTTCTAGATGAAAATGAAAGAAAAGTATGGAAAGAATAAACAAAGGCCATTGCTGTATTGACCATTGTGTTATTCATCACAAACAATGTTATAGATCTCTGAAATTACTTTTCCCTATCTCCAAAATTTGCCTTGTTCATGAAATCTTATACAATCTTGTTCCAAATCCCTGGGACCAAATTATTTGGGAATTGACCTATCAAATATAGGCTCTTCTGTAATGTATGTACTACATAACTGTATTAGCAGTAGATAAGAAGGAGAAAACAATTCTTTCTTTATGGTTTCAGGCTCTTCCTTTACCAGTCTTCTTTACCAATCAAAAATTCTTGAATGTTATTTGACCTCAAATAGTTAAAAATGTCTATTTTAAAAAATGTCAGCAAATTTCTGAGATCATGCCATTAAATTCACTAGGAACCACGCTTTTGTAAGGACAGAATGTGCTCAGCACAGAACTTCATAGAATGCATACTGCCTATTGTTAACGGTAGCAGGTTGAGAAGATATTCCTTATAGAAAAGGGAAAGATCAACCAACTGAATGCAACAGGATCAGATGCTAGTGATCCAAAGTCAAATGCCTGAGATGATGAGGATTTAATGATTATGTCTTGGCTCTGGTACTGAAACCTAAGGTCAGTGAGAATTATAGGTTTCTACCTACTATTAAGACAAACATAGTGTACCTATTCGATGGAGTGAGATGCGGCTCTTATTTACGAGATCAAGATAAGGCTATCAACTAGAAAGCAAGTTTCACTCTCAAGGACTAATACTATAATCCAATGAATGTTTATTCACTTCACATTGACCATTATCAGGGAATGAAGATGAAGTGCAGTGATCAGGCTAAGACACTGCAGGAAATCTGTGGAGGGAGAATATTTAGCTTCCTAGCTGAATTTGATCAAGTTGGGGGACAGGTTCTCAGAAAAGAGAAATTGCCATCAGTTAATGAAGTTTTTGCTGCAATTTGGGCCAAGGAAAGTACGCCAGTTATGTTTGATACACAGATAGCTGAAGATTCAGCTATCATTTCAACAAGGATCACAGCCAGGGGTGAAGCCAGAGACAACAGTTAGTGGGGGAAAATTTTTAAACATGAATTATAGTAGGGAAAAAATTCATATATCTATATTAAAATTAAAAACTTATAATAACTTTACACAAAATATTAAATTCTCTTTCTTTTGACCTCCACTGGAGCATATATACTTCCACCCCCGAAAACAGCAGATGGAACTAAGAATGACGAAAAGGAGAAAGAAAGGAATAATTGATCCAGTCGATCAATTGAGGGAGAATTCTTACATTTACTGCCAAATATCCTGACACATGACAGAGAATGGAAAAAAGGACAGAATCCACCAAGTGTCCTAGTCAAGACGGACTTTAGTGCACTTACTTGAAAAGAATACCATTGCACAAGGTAGAATAGTTTCAGGTTCACAGAGGAAAGCACAAGTCCTAAGTCAACATGGCGTATTTAAGGGCCAATAGTAAATCAAGTATACTATACATTAATTCCACAGACCAAAAATACAAGTACCTTATGTCAACAGAAAAGGCTAGATCTCGAAGCCGAGGAACTAAGTAAGCAGCATCTCTCTCTACTACAGTACTGCCATTTATGAAATGGAATTACATCAGACATAAGTGAATATATAAAAAAATCCTATATGCACAAGAGCAAGAGGAAAGCTAGAATAAACATTTCCATCATACTTGAGAATAACAGAAGAAGGGCCAAGACTCTGGTGTAATCTGTCATGAGCATGCATGAAAGCTAGACCATTAATAGTGCCACGGAGCAACTTAATAATAAAATATCTCCTCCGTTCCATTGTTTGCTGTAGTTCAAAATGATTCCATGAACTTTCTGAGACACGATTTCTTGAAATCTTTTGACTTGTGATTTTTGCATAGTCTGCAGCACTATATTTCCCATCATCACGGAAAGCCAGCCACTGTACATTTTGAATTTCCATTAATTTGTGGACAGTGCCAAGATGACAAGAAGAATTCTAATTCATTCTGGTTTTCAATAAGTACTATATCTTATTCTTGAATCCCAGATTAACAAAAGAAATTGGAGTCAGATTATGATTTCATGCCTCTTTTTGAGTTTCAAACTTGTTTGTATTGATTATAATTGGAATATTTAATGATCTTTCATTTCTTGTGGAATCTAACTCCTGGATATGAACGAAATAGTCCCTAAAGAAAATACCAAAAACTTCAACAGTCATGATTTATAACTGACATTATAAGACAAACCTGTTCCCCTGTTTTCGTCTCAAAACCTCCAACAAGCATCAAGAGATTCTGACAGATTGGTTTTGAACTACTCTGCAAAAGAGGTAACAAAATATAATCAGTCAGTTATGTGTTAGGTCCCTCAATAGAACAGTAGACTAAGAACAAGAAGTAGGACTTAAGAGAAAGAGACAGAGGAAAAGAAGAAAAGGAATAGGAAACGTCTGCTGCTAGTAGGGAAGATCTTTCATTAGAATGAAAATTGATAAGAGGGGAAATCACAGGCAACATTCGAGAGGTGCCACTCTCCTTGCACACATTCTATTTTGTATATTATGCCTGGCTCACCCACTCCCCTCTGCCAAACAAATATACCCTGACCTGACATCCTGCCCTAAAAACCATGCCACCTCAGCCTTCTAGAATCCCACCAGCAATAAAACAGACAACTAATAAGGTAGAGATAGCAAACCATGGATAGCAGCCCTTCAATATCAATCCTAGGAAATGATGGGCTTTTCCTCTAATTCCAGCCTTGTTGTTGGGAAATTATCGATATTATTGACCCCTAAATAGTTAGGAAATCATATATGATATTATGTACAGATATTAGGATATTATGTAAAGATATTAGTTTCCGTGAGTGAAATACAACAGTTTAGAATTTCTGCATGGTATCAGAGCCATACCTGAACATTCAAAAAACCCTAGCCTCCACCTATTGTTTCTAATCCTGCCAATCTATGTCAACCATGTCTGACATTGGTGAATCATCTAACCCAGTTCAAACACCTCCTCCACACAATAACAACTCAGGTTCTCATTCCATTCAGATTACTACTATACGACTGAATGGAGAGAACTTTCTTCGCTGGTCCCAATCAGTGAGACTGTACATCCGTGGGAGAGCCAAGATTGGATATTTGATTGGTGACAAAAAGGAACCTACGGCGGATGATCCTACACACGGAATATGGGATGCTGAAAATTCTATGGTGATGACATGGCTGGTAAATTCTATGGAGGAAGATATTAGCTCCAACTATATGTATTACCACACAACTAAGGAGCTATAGGACAATGTGAATCAGATGTATTCTGATTTGAGAAACCAATCCCAAGTGTATGAACTAACTCTCAAATTGGGTGAGATTCACCAAGGTGAGGATAATGTTACTAAGTACTTTAATTCTCTGAAACGTTTATGGCAAGACTTAGACTTGTTTAATGACTATGAATGAAAATCCCCTGATGACTGTAACTATTTTCGAAAAACAGTAGAGGATAACCGAATTTTTAAATTCTTAATTGGACTTAATGTTGAGTTTGATGAGGTTAGAGGCAGAATTATTGGAAGATAACCACTTCCTACCATTGGAGAAGTCATTGCAGAAGTCCAACGTGAAGAAAGCAGACGGTTTGTCATGCTTGGCAAACAAAATCCTACATCTACTGTTGAAAACACAGCACTAGTTACTGGGAATATTACTGGTCGTACTAGGAAAACTGAGAAAAAGTCACGAGTTTGGTGTGACTATTGCAATAAAGCACGGCATACCCGTGAAACATGTTGGAAACTCCGTGGAAAGCCAGCAAATTGGAGGGGATCACATGAGAGGAAATTTAATAAAGCTTCCTCTAGTGATTCAACTCACTATGAATCATGCAAAATCCCATCAGCACATGAGGTGGATGCTAGACAGTTCTCACAAGAGCAGATTAACTATATTCTGAAACGCAAAACTAAATCCTCAAGTGCTCCTAATGCCTTTGTGGTGCAAACTAGTATGGAAAGGAACATGATAAAGCAATAATTCTATCCTCGAATATCTACCTTAAATCTATCCTACATGTTCCAAAACTAGCTTGTAATCTGCTGTAGATAAGCAAACTAACCCATGACTCTAATTGTATCGTTACTTTTTTTGACTCATATTGTGTTTTTCAAGAATTAACTTTGAGGAAGATGATTGGCAATGCTAAGTTGATAGATGGTCTCTACTACTTAGTTGATGATAACTTGAAAAATAAAGAAGCTCCTAGCTTAAGTAGTATTCGTTCTACCCTTGCTAAAGAACATATTTTGCTTTAGCATAATAGATTAGGACATCCTAATTTCTCTTACCTAAAAAGACTTTTACCTCATTTGTTTAAGTTTGTGGATTGTTCAAAACTTCATTGTGAGCAGTGCATTTTATCCAAAAGTCATAAGATTTCTTACCCTACAAGACCTTATCAATCATCCAAACCATTTTACTTAATTCATAGTAATGTTTGGCGTCCATCCCGTGTTAAAACTCTTACCGGGAAAAAATGGTTTGTAACTTTTATTGATAATCATACTCCGTTGTGTTGGGTCTATTTAATACATGAAAAATCTGAAGTTGCTCAAATCTTTCAAAACTTCTATACCATGGTTGAAACTCAATTTCACACATGCATTGGTATACTTCACTCTGACAATGGTAGAGAGAATTTTAATTAAGTCCTTGGAAAATTTCTTAAGTCTAAAGGCATTGTTCACCAATCCACGTATGTTAACACTCCTAAAAAAAATGGTATCATCGAGAGGAAAAATAAACATTTACTAGAAGTCGCTCAGTCCATTATGTTTACAATGAATGTGCCAAGATACCTTTGGGGTGAGGTTGTTTTGACAACATCATACTTAATTAACCGAATGCCTAGCCGTGTTTTGCATTATGCAACACCCTTAGATATGTTTAAACAATGCTTTTCTGAAAATAGACTTTACTCTACTCTTCCTCTTCGGGTATTTGGGTGTACTGCATATGTTTACAACTCAAATAAGGGAAACTCCAAACTAGATCCAAGAGTTGATAAATATGTCTTCATTGGGTATGCTCCTAGTCAACAAGGTCATAAGTGCTACAATCCTTTAACTCAAAAAATTGTTGTCTCCATGGATGTCACATTCCTAGAACATTAAAAAAAAATCTTCAGGGGGAGAACTCTAATGAAGCAGAAAAGTTTTGGGCCATTACTCCTAATCCCCTACCCACGGTCATTATTGATCACAATATAATTTCTGATAATGAAGCCAAAGATACTACTTCTAATCTGTCCATGCCAGAAAATCCCGATTCATTCATAGGGGGGAGAAATACTACTGTTTGCTCCTAAGGAACGGAATACTAAGCTTCGTGTTTATACTAAGAGGAAGACTCAATTGAGAAGTAGAGAATAACCTACAATGCACAGCCTCTCAAATCCCTCGGAGAAGGAACCTAGGAATAATTCAGGTAACCCTTATGCTACTTTACCCCTTATTGTGTCTAGTAATGATCAAACTATACCTATTGACCCACAAATTACAAGTGATATTCGTACTGATCTCTCTGCTAATAATTACCTACCCATAGCATTTAGAAAGGGGAAACGGGCTTACACCAATCATCCCATATCAAAGTTCCTATCTTATGGGAAACTATCACACACACATAAATCATTTATCTCTAAAATCACTAATCTGTTTGTGCCAAGAAACATTCAGGAAGTACTTCAAGATCCAGATTGGAGATCAGCTATTATGGAAGAAGTAAATGCTCTTGAGAAGAATAAAACTTGGGAACTTGTGAACTCTCCTAACAATAAAAGTTTGTTAGGTTGCAAATGGCTTTTCACTATTAAGTCTAAGGCTGATGGTAGTGTGGAAAGGTTGAAGCAAGATTAGCTGCTAGGGGATTTACTCAAACCTATGGTATTGACTACCAAAAGACATTTTCTCTTGTTGCAAATGTAAATACAATTCGAGCATTGTTATCCTTGGCTGTAAATTTTGAGTAGACTTTACATCAACTAGATGTAAAAAATGCATTTCTTAATGGAGACCTAGAAGAAGTCTTTATGAGCTTACCCCCAGGTTTTGAGGATACCTATGAGAGAAATAAGGTGTGTAAGCTATGGCAGTCATTATATGGACTGAAACAATCCTGTAGAGCATGGTTTGACAAGTTTGGAAGGGCTGTGAAGAGTTACGGCTATTGTCAAAGCCAAGTTGATCTTCTACAACCAGTCCAAAGCAGGTGTGCAATCAATTCTTATTGTTTATGTAGATGACATTAGATGATGTATCCGAAATAGTAGAGTTGAAGAAGAGATTAGCCAAAGAGTTTGAGATCAAAGATCTTGGACCTCTAAAACACTTCCTCGGAATGGAATTTGCTAGATCCAAGGATGGGATATTTGTGAACCAACGGAAATATATTCTGGACCTATTGAATGAGATCGGATTACCAAGATGCAAGGCAGCTGATACTCCTGTTGAGACAAGTGTAAATTTCAAACCAGCTCAACTTGAAAACGTTATTAACAAGGAGAGATACCAGCAACTAGTTGGGAGATTAATATACCTGTCACACACCCGACCTGATATAGCCTTTGACGTGAGCTTACTGAGTCAATTTATGCACTCACCAGGTCATGAACATCTAGAGGCTGTATACAGGATACTAAGATATCTAAAAGGAACTCCTAGGCAAGGTTTAATGTTTCGTAAGCAGAACAACCTTCAATTAGAAGTCTATACCGATGTTGATTGGGCAAGGAGTGCTACAGATAGAAGATCAATTTCAGGTATTGCACATTTGTTGGTGTTAGCTTGGTAACTTGGAGGAGTAAGAAACAAAGTGTTGTTGCAAGAAGCAATGCCAAAGCAGAGTTTCGGGCAATGGCACATGGAATTTGTGAAGTCCTATGGCTTAAAAGGTTTTTGGAGGAACTACAGATTCCTATTTCAGTTCCTATGAAAGTGTATTGTGACAACAAAGCTACAATTTCAATTGCTCACAACCCTGTTCTTCATGATAGAACAAAACATGTTGAGGTTGACAAGCACTCTATCAAGGAAAAGATTGAAGAATGATTAATTTGTGTTCCTTATATTCCAACATCACAGCAGGTAACTGACATTCTTACAAAGGGATTACACAAGAGGCAGTTCAAAGTTCTAGTTACCAAGTTGGCCATGGATGACATATACAAACCAGCTTGAGGGGGAGTGTTGGGAAATATCTAGTTGGGTATTTCCTCGATATTATTGACTCCTAAATAGTTAGGAAATCAGATCTGACATTATGTACAGATATTAGGATATTATGTAAAGATATTAGTTTCCTAGAATAGCTCTCTCTATTTCTATATATACTTGTATCTATGTACTGATGAAAAGTGAGTGAAACACAACAATATAGAATTTCTGCCGTTGTTTTCACATAAATTGTTTAGCCACTTTTTTTCTTCCTTCTTGAGTAGAAAAGCTTAACTGGAGGCCTATCAATACCTCCCTCTATGAGTTTCACCTTGTCCTTAAGGTGGAAAGCTAGAAATTGTTGTTGGATGGTGTCATAGGATCCCATAATGCTTCGAAGTCTGGCAAATCCTTCCATTTGACCAGTACCTTAGTGGGGTTATTAAAGTCCTGCCTGGACGAACCGCCAAAATAGCTTCGGGCTCAACTTTTCACTCCAAATCAGCTTGGAGCATTGGAGGAATCTCTAAGCTGGGAGTATTAGTACCAATAGCAGCCTTAAGCTATGACACATGAAAAACCAGATGGATGATAGTTGAGTTTGACAATCCTATTCTATAGGCAACCGGACCAATTTCTGCAAGCAAAATAGTTCCTTCCAAAAGTTACTTGCGAAAACCTTATCTCTGTCCGACAGAATAAATCTTGGGAAGTCGTAAAGCTTGAAAATATGTTGGACAAATAATTCAGCAACAAGGGAACCAATGAAGGGGTGTTTAAGAGCAACAAAATGGGCATACTTACTGAATTTGTTCATTACTACCATAATTGCACTCAACCCTATTGATTTCGGTAGCCCTTCCACTACTACCATAATTGCACTCAACCATATGGCCATGAGCTCCCTTTCGTAAATTGATGAAGAAGAGCAAGCCCTTTTAAGGCTTGACTAAAAAAAGCTATGGGTCGATTCTGCTACATCAACACTACCCCCAATCCTAAGCCTGATGCTTCTGTCTCAATAACAAACTGTTCATCAAAATTAAGAAGAACCAATACTGGTAGTTGCACCATAGCCTTCTTTAGATTGTGTACAGCCATTGTTGCTTCTACTCCACTTGAATGCATCCTTCTTTAGGAGGTTTGTTAATGGGGATACTATCTTACCATAGTCTTTGACAAATCGTTGGTAGTAGCCGACTAATCCAAGGAAGTTTCATAATTCTTTCAAAATTTTCAGCATAGACCACTGCTCCATTACCTTCACCTTTTCAGGACAAAACAATCTCCCCTTCTGTAGTTATAACATGAACCAAGTATTCAATCCTTTTTTCCTGTAGAAATAGCATTTTTTTTAAATTAGCAAACAAGTGATGAGTCTTAAGGATGGTTAAAACTTCCCTCAAATGTTGCAGTAGGCTTCCATGGCACTGTTGTATATTAGTATGTCTTTTAAAAAAAATAATACCGTTTTTTGCAACATTGGTGTGAAAATAGTGTTCATGACATACTGAAATGTTGTTAGAGAATTGGTTAAGCTGAACGGCATGACTAAAAGCTTGTGGTGACCCTCATGAGTATGAAAGGCAATTTTTGGGACATCCTTAGTCTTCATGCAGATCTAATGGTACCTTGACTTTAACATCTCCTTTTGATACTGCACCACCGTGAATGTCTTCTGTAATGACAAGAGATGATGTTAGTGAGTCCCCTTGCATTTTGGCAAGTTCCTTCTCAAAAATTGGGTCTTTAACTCATACTATGTCAGTATGGGTTGATTCTCCTCCCTTTCCAACCATGCCAAGGTGGTGCCCTGGAGGTAAACCTTGCCACCTCCAACTTTTCTGCCTCGCTCAATTTATTCACGACAAATTACCTCTCAACTGAAAGACCCATGAGGTCAGGTCACCCTCCCCATCATGTGTGGGCATCTCTCATTTTTCAATCGTACCTATTGTGGCAGATAAGAACATGAGTATTAGATCCATCTGTTCCATGAGTCATATCCATCATCAAACTTGGGGTTAGGTTGGGAGTTCCATCCCCACTTGACTCTGCTATGCTTTCCCCCGCAAAAATGGTGCTCTTGTGAAAGGCGTTCAAGACCTTGTCCAGCATTTTGGTTTAAAGAAGAAACTGAGAAGTCAAGGTGAGACAAATGATTCTCAATCACTAGTAGCTTCTCTTAAATATTTTCTACTTTTGCTTCCATCCTTGTCATTGGCATTCCCCTAGTTTTGGAACCGACTATGATACCAGATTTATTAGCTTCCTCAATAGAATAGTAGAATAAGAACAAGAAGAATTAGGATTTAAGAGAAAGAAATAGAGGAAAAGAAAAGGAATAGGAATGTTTCGCTACTAGTAGAGAAGATCATTCATTAGAGATGAAAATTGATATGAATGGTAATCACAAGCAACATTCGAGAGGTGCCACTCTCCTCACACACATATTCTACTAGTATATGATGGTTGCCTCATCCACTACCCTCTTCCAACCAAATATACACTGACTTGACATCCTACCCAAAAAACCATGCCAACTCAGGCTTCTAGAATCCTACTAGCAACAAAATAGACAACTAATAAAGAAGAAATAACAAACCATGGATAGCATCCCTTCAATATCAATCCTAGGAATGATGGGCTTTTCCTCTAATTTCCAGCCTTGTTGTTTTCATCTAAATTGTTTCCCTTTTCTCTTCCTTCTTGAGTAGAAAAGCTTAACTAGAGGCCTATCATTACGTTCTTCTCTTAATGTTAACAAATGATATATTAAGGGAATAGAAAGAATTTGCAAACAAGATGATAGTATACAGCTATTTTCATATTAATCAACACAACTGCTACTGTACCTGAAGTAAAGCATGAGAATTGAGCTCATTGGCAGCCAACATATCAGCCTCAATGCCGCCAGCTCGTTGTCCTGGATAAACCTTTACAACCAACATTATGAACTAACTTAGAAGTTTTTGAGTAAAATCTGGAAAACAGGAATTTGTTTTAAGGAAAAATGAGAAAAAATCAAAGTTTAGAAATGAAATAGATCACATATTTTCTATGCTTCAATAAACTAGTAGACAAGTCATTCAAAAGGTTACAATTTCCCAAAGTATGAAAAAGGGTATGGTGATCAATACCAACTGATTGTGTTTGCACAAAATAGTGAACAATTTATGTATGGACCATAGACATCACATGTTGCACAATAGTATATAACAAACTAAACAAAGATATAGAGAAAAGAGATACATTATTAAAATATTTTCAATGTCTGTATCTTTCATAATCCAAATTTGGAACTAATATAATTGAAAAGTGGCTATTTAGCAGTCAAATAAGCTTCAACTGACTTCATTAAAGGAAAAGTTGTGAAGTGGCCATGTACAAGGGGAATGATAAGAAATTGACGATAAATTATCCTATAGTTGGGATCATCCGGAGTTTAAAAAAAAAATGCAGCATTATGATTTAAAACAACACATGGAAAAAAATAACAACAATTTTTAGACAGAAACAAATCCTGCTGAGATGACTCCAATGAAGCCTTAATAACCGAACAATATAGAGATATTAAATTTCATATAAGTTATTATTTTTGTTTAGCTTCAGTTACTACCAATTGGCAATGGTTTGTTGTTAATTTGTTAGCTTGTTACAATACAAAAGTTTTTTTTAGTTTTCTTGTAGCTACTGTATATTTACATGTTTTCTTCTTTTGACTAATAAGATTCACTCTCCTCTGGTTCTTGAAAACCTAGGTATCATAGCAGTTTTTGATCCACGAAGAATTTTAATTCTAGATCAAAGATCGTGATTGATTCTGCGATTGAAGATGGAAGTTGAAGGATCTAGTTCATGGCTACTAAATGAGAGAGAGATAGGAGTTGATGGATTGAGGATGAACAACAATGACTGTCTGATTATCACCTTGGTATGGTGCCAGTAACAAATTCACTGACAGGTAATAACTACCTCTCATGGAGTAGAGCTATGAAACTGGCACTCAAGGCGAAGATAAAGTTAGGTTTTATAGACTTTAATTCTCTAGATTATGATTCATGGGGTAGAGTGATAGTATAGTTACTTCTTGGATCTTAAATTCAATGTCTAAGGAGCTGGTGGACACCCATTTGTATGCTACAAGTGCTTATGAGCTTTGGAAGGAACTTGAAAAACACTCTGGTTAGTGTAATAGTCCTCCTTTATCAATTATAGAGGGAGATTAGCACAATGATTCAAGGTAAAATTCAACTCTTGCAAGCATGACAGTCGCAAAATTCTTAAACTAAAAAACAACTCCAGGGAGTCGTCATGTCAATTTTGCTCATCTGCAGAACTATGTAGGTAAAAAACTTGATTCTCCTTTGATTAGTACACTTGATTTATTGGATAAAGGTTCTTGGACAATTGATACAAGGGCTTCAAATCATATGTGCACTTCAACTTTTAACTCATATAAAGCCTATCAAACAAACAGATAAGATGGAACCTTAAACTAACATTGACAGATGCTTTACACATCCCTAATTTTAGATTTAATCTCTTATCTATCAATATTATCTGTCAATAAACTTGTAGAAACAACAAAGATGAAATTCACTTTCTTTTGTACCCATAGTGAAATGCAAGACCTATAGGCTGAGGAAGTACTAACAGTTGGAAATTTGATAGGAAGATTATATGTTCTAGACAAATCCTGTTTTGATACTCAGATGTACCTTAACAATAAGCTGAATTGTATTGCTTTTGAATCATGTAATTAGGTGACAATTCAACTTAATGTACCTGTGTGTTAAATAACATTAGGTAGAGAGCAATAGCTTAGTATTATTTCGAAACAAGAAGGAAGAACCTTCTTCACAAGGGAAACCCCCTTACAATCTCAAAAAATCTTTCGAGAATTATGTCCAACCTAAAAGCCTACCCCACTCCCCCCATAGACTATTATTTTATATCTACTTATCCTAACAAGCTTCTAAGGAATAGATATCTCCAACTAACAACTTGAATCACTAAAATATATTGATATCTAGCTGTCTCACTGCTGCTTACAGCCTGTCTTCTTCTTCCTTGTATAAACTAACCACTCTCCTCCTTTGTGACCATAATTCCTAACAATACCGCTCACTAATGAAATAGCCTTGTCCCTAAGGTTAAGCTCTGGAAATTGGCCACAGATAAGCTTTTGGTCCTCCCATGTAGCTTCCTTAAATGTTTTGCCTTGCCAATGAATCAACCATTGGTCACGGGCAGCTCCTCAATTATGAAGTGTCCTGCTACCCAAGACCGCGGCTGGTGTACACAAGTCAATAGTATAGTCCCAACTCTAGAGGTAACTCTTCCTGAACATGGTGGTGCCCGATAGCCTTTTTCAATTGGGACACGTGAAACATTGGATGTATACGGGCCTGAGGAGGAAGTTGAAATTGAAATGCGACAGCGTCAACCTGTTTGTCCACCAAATACAATCTATAGTATCGTCTTGTCAGTTTCGGATGCAGCCACTTAAGCATGGACCCTTGCAGATGTGGACGAATCTTGAAATACACCCAATCTCTTACCTGAATGTCGCACGGATGCCTTTTGGCATCCGCAAAACATATCATGTGATCGCGAGCGCGTTCCAATTGATGTTTCAACTGTGTCAGAGCTTCGTCACAACTCATTAAATCCTGCGCCATAGCTTCCACCAATGTTTCTCCAGGTATAAAACGTGTGATTGAGGGAGGAGGTCTGGCATATACTACCTTGAAAGGAGAACAAATAGCTGCTGAATAAAGTTGGTATTATACCAATACTTTGCCCATGGTAAATAATCTAACCAAACCTTGGGTTGTTCTGAGCTAAAACAGCGAAGATATGTCTCAATAGTGCGATTAACTACCTCGGTTTGGCCATCCGATTTTGGATGATAGGCGGTACTCAATTTTAATTGAGTTCCCTGGAGTGTAAACAATTCTTGCCAAAAATTACTAAAGAATGTAGGATCCTAGTCACTTACAATGGACCAATCTTGTTTTCATGAACGAACCAAGCACTTGGAAATTGCTTGTCATATTGTTAGAGAGCAATTCGAGAAGAATTTTTATAGAATCCAACAAAGAACAACTTACAAGTGTTTTTATAAAGTTTCCAACTAATCTAATGTTCTCTTATCTTGTTTCCAAGGTTGGCTTGGTTGACTTTTATCAAGCTCAAGCTTGACGGGGATGTAGAAATATTAAGTTTGATATAGCTTCAGTTTCTACTAACTGGAAATAGTTGTTAATTTGTTTGTTACATTACAGACAATTTTCTTAGTTTTCTTGTAGCTAGTATACACGTACATTTATCTTTTGATTAATAAGAAGATTTCACTCTCCTCTGGCTCTTGAAAATGTGGTCTTGCTCAAACCATCGTACACTTAGATTTTGTTTACCCAAAATCACATCTTCCCTTTAATTGTTTCTATCAAGAATCAACAAAAGATGATGCTGCATACTATGCAAATTGTTAATAGTCTTCCCTTAAACAAATAATTTGCTTGATAAAATTTAATGGCTTGATAAAATTTAATGGTGAAGACAAGTCATTAAGGCTCAGTCCTTTTTACTTATGCAATGCATCATAGCGCCATCTTTGACACATTTGACCAAAAATTATAGTATCTCTAGTGGTTTTCATGTTGAATTTACTGCCTATCAATTGGCACAAGTAAAAGAGCCTTTGAATAATAAGATGAACTAAACATGAAGCTAGAGTGATCTAGATCAAAATGGAGAAAGAAGATAACAAGAATAATTATGATAGGAGTCGCTATAGCAAAGGAGCTCTAAGAGAAACAACCTTGAAAATAACTGGAGTTCCTCTAAGTGAGCCTTGAGCTATTCTTCCTTCATAAAGCCTGCAAAATAACTGCCACGAATAGCATCACTATCAGTTACAAGAACAATAATTGTTTTGCATAATATGGTCAAACAAACTCCAATAGACCAATGATCCATCTTTTCGTGAAATATACCTGATCTTTACACTGCCTTCACCCACATCTTGAACTTTTAGATTATTGAAATCCCCAGGAAAGTTTCCAAAATCCATGCCTAACTGGTATCCAGAGTAGCTTGAGGGAAGAGAAAAGAAAATAGGAATAAACTTAAGACACTCCATTGCAAATTGCCTAAATTCAATACTGAAGATGAATTACGAAAATATAAGATTCTGAAAGTAACTTATACGTTATGATGGTTGACAACAAAAGACCAAATAAAAATAGTTCTAGATGCTCTGAATTCATCATATAGATGAGAGTAAGAGTGAGAGTGCAAGATAGCATTGCTTATTTTGGTAGATGAACTCCAACACGTTATAAAACCTACCCCATTTTCCCGAAAGAAAATTCCTTACTCTTTCATAACGACATTGATGAAACAATTCTTATTTTCCTTTTTCTTGGACAGGAAACTATAGAATGTGATCATCAACAACACAGTATCATTTTAGGATCACGATCATTTCTCAACAACACATCGGTTTTGATTGTTGTTAATTGTTGTACAAATTAAAGTTAAATTCTTTTACTAGTCCTCTAGCTAATTATTGCCCCAGATTGAAGAGACTAGCTGCTCTTACTTTCACAAATAGTTAGAAACTATTAGCATTTGGTTGACAGAGTTTAGATACTGTGAAGTAGGTGGTAGAACTTGCAGATTCTCTCCCTTGTCAAGATTTACCCATTTCATACATAGGTTGTGAACTTCCGGGGCTCCTCACTGAATTTTGAATCGTCAAAATAACAAAAAAGAGGCATCCCTTTCTTCATTGCCTCAGCAACCTAGACAATCTTGATTGAGAAATATACAAAAAAAAATTATCTCGTAATAACCAAGCGAAAAATGAACTGAAAACAAGCAAATGATAAGAGAGATCATCAAGATGTTGCAATGCTCTCATCCACATGCAACTGTTCGGTAGAAATGAACAAAGAATTCAATGTACTTGTAAGTCAAATCAAATATACCTCGTTCAATTCTTTCATATTATGACGGAAAATCTCTAACTTAGAAAATCTTAAATTTTCCCTTTACTTTCTGAGCATTCAAACAGGAAAAAAGAAACAATTTTAGACGTGTAGGAAGCGAATAGTACTAGTACCTGGTGATGTTCATGAAGCCGTAGCTGCCAATGAGTCTGCCCACCTCAAACGAGTCAGAGTCAGTGATCAAACTCGCCCTGCAAGTCCGAATTGGGCTGACTGAAATGTAGCACGTACGCCTCTTCGAAAGCCGAGAAACGAATTTGCAACTCCGAAGAGAGAGCAAGGAAACGGCAGAGGAAGAGAAGCAGTGTGGTGCAGCGGCCAGCAGCATGTCAATGGTCGATGCAGTGGTTGATTGTTAGTTTTGCTCGTCTACCTCTGTTTTGTGGTCATTGGCTAATGGTGGCGCAAAGAGGGATAAGAAAAGGATCTGAAATATCTTTAAAATTTTCAAAAAATATCAAAAAAAAAAATGCTATGTTTAAACTTTTAATATTAAAAGTACATTTTGAATCCTATTGTTTTGTCATAATATAAATTAAACTCTAATATTTCAAAATGTTTAATGTCAACTATTATTTTTAAAAGATTCAAAATGAACTTTAAGTAGAAATTTTCTTTAAAAAACTTTAGTGCATGAAAACTAATCAAAATAAATTTTCATCCATTATATATTATATCTTCGTTGTGACATTTTAAATATTCTTAATTAATTGGTGGATTATATTATCACATGTATGTCACGTGATATAATAGACCAAGTGATATATTTTGAAAACTAAAATTATTAATATTTTAATTAGTTCATTTATTCAATTAAATATGTACAAAATCCTAATCTAAATTAATTGAATCAACAAACTAATTTCCAAATTCTTGTGAAACCTTGATTGAAGGCAAAATCCATGATCACACCTTCATTTTCTCTTATTCTCTCCACTGTCACGTGTCTATGTTCCCTTTGGTTTGTCTCGGCTTCATCTTGCGTCGGCTCCTTCTCAACTACTATTTCATAATGTAAAAGCATTTACTTACTCCTCTTTATGCTTTTAGAACCATCAATTGAGTCAAACGAGGATGCATCGAGTGCAGTTGGGCTTCTTGATGCAAGGAATGCTAAAATAAGAAGTTACTCATAGAATACAAAGAATTTGGGATTTTAATTTTCTGTTTGTATTTTTTTCAATTGGAGGCATATTTATACATTTACAATGTCAATCAGAATATAATTATATATGGAATATAATTAATACTAATCATTATACAATTATACTCCTAAAATCACTCGTAATATCAATACTCCCCCTCAAATTGGTACAAAGATATCGATAATGTCTAACTTGTCAATTGCTTCATAGAACACTTTTCCGGAAATAGCTTTCGTGAGAATATTTTCCAATTGATCTTCAGATCTTATAAATGGAAAACGTATGATCTTCTTATCAAGCTTTTCCTTTTTAAAGTGACGATCAACTTCAACATATTTAGTTTGATCATGTTGCACATGATTTTTTGCAATCTCAATAGTAGCTTTATTATCACAATGAAGATTCATCGGTTTTCCATATTGAATTTCGAGATCCTTCAAAATATTTTGGATCCATAATAGTTCATATACGCTATGAGTCATACCTCGAAATTTTGCTTCTGCACTTGATCTTGCGACAACTTTTTGTTCTTGCTTCTCCAAGTAACCAGATTACCTTCCACAAATGTAAAGTAATCGGAGATGGACTTTCTAGTTGTCTGATCTCCTACTCAATCAGAGTTTGTGTATCCTTCAACCTCAAAAACATTATTTTTCGAAAATAACAATCCTTTACCTGGAGCCTCCTTTAAGTACCGTAACACCCGATGTACTGCATTCATATATTCTTCACTTGGATTATGCATAAATTGACTCAAAACACTAACAGCATAAGCTATATGTAGTCTCGTATGTGACAGATATATTAATCTCCCAACTAACCATTGATGTATCTGTAGGAACTTGATCAGGGTAGATTCCGAGAGCGTGATTCATTTCTATCGGTGTTTCAACCGGTCTACAAGCAAGCATCCTAGTCTCACTTAGAAGATCAAGAACATATTTTCATTGTGATAGTGAAATTCCTTGCTTTGATCTTGCTATTTCAATGCCCAAAAAATATCTAAGCTCTCTTAAATCCTTCATTTCAAATTGAGTAACCAAGTATTCTTGCAATAACTTCATTTCACATGGATCATCTCTAGTCAAGATCATATCATCAACGTATACAATCAAAGTTGTTACCTTTCCTCCCTTACATTTTATAAACAACGTGTGATCTGAATTACTTTGTTTATAACCGAATTTCTTCATTGTAGAAGAGAACCTCCCAAACCAAGCTCTAGGTGATTGTTTTAGTCCATACAATGCTTTCTTCAATCTACATACTTCCTTTTTACTTGAAGTATTTTGATTTTCTCCTAGTGGTATCTCCATATAAACTTCTTCCTCTAGATCTCCATTCAAAAATGCATTTTTTACATCAAACTGTTTCATAGGCCAATCTCGCTTTACTGCTACTGATATAAGAATTCGAACTGTATTGAGTTTGGCTACTGTTGTAAAAGTTTCCTCGTAATCTACCACATATTTCTGTGTATACCCCTTCGCAACCAATCTTGCTTTGTACCTATCAATCTTTCCATCCGCTCTCAGTTTAATAGTGAACACCCACCTACAACCAATCGCTTTTTTTCAATAGGGAGCGGAACACGTTCCCAAGTACAATTCTTTTGTAAAGCTTCCAACTCTTCATTCATCGCCTTTTTCCAGGTAGGATCTGCTAAAGCATCCTACACACTACTAGGAATAGATACATTAGGTAATTCATCAATAGTAAGTGCATATGACTAAGACAACCTATGGATAGAAGCATAGTTGCCGATTGGATACTTAACATTGGCACTAAGATCGGGTTCATATTGTGTTTTGGGGACTCCTTTGGAAGACCTTTGTGAACGCTTTAGATCTAAATTCTCTAGGATTCTATCTATTGGATCCCGAACCTTTCTATTAAATGAGAAATTGTTGGCGATTATTCATGTGTAGAAAAAAGAAAAATTCTTGAACTTGAAATGAAATAGAAAAGATGATTTAGACACAAGATGGGTTATATGTGATACGTTGGAAGTTAAAAGCTGGAAAATGTATATGTTCATTTAGTATGTTTCGGTGTTTTAACCATAACTTTTGCCCTAGTTATCCAAATGAGATGATTTTTTATTTGGATTAAACTAGAGAGATGAGGTTACAAATTGTCTGATGAAATTGAGTTTTGGTTCAGTCTCTAGGAATATTAATTTTCAGATGGAAGTTGAGCACAGAATATTGTTTTCGTATATGAACAATCCGAAAATGGTTGGTGTATAAATTTTAGACTATGGAACCAAATTGAATGATTTTGATGTTATTAGAAAAGTGAGATAATGAAGAACATTTTTTTGAAGGAAGTGTTACCAAATTCCTTCAATTGCATGATTAGAAAAAGGGTCTTGATTTTTAGAAGGAGTTAATCATGATTTGAAATAATTTTGAGACCTTGCTAGATTAATTATTTATTTGAAGTTCATTTTTGTGTTAATGTTAGTTGGATTTTAAGATATGGTTTGGTTGAGTTAAATAGCAAGATTGTTTATGTGTGAGGACATTTTTGGGAAGAACACTAAGACATATAAGTTACAAGGCTTACATGTAAGGGCAAAGTAGTCATTGCTCACTCATTAATGGCATCATTGTAAATAGAAGTGTAGGTTGGCTTATGAGGAAGGAGCATGCACGAAATTGTAAAGAAAAGAACCAAAGAAAGGAGAGAAGAGGGAGAGAGTCGGTGGAGAAGAGGAGAAAGAAGAAAGAAAATGCTAGGTTTCGATTTTTCTTGGTTTCCAAGATGGATTTCGAAGTTGATTCAAGAAGGAAAAAGAAAGAGGAGGATGAGAGCTTCCTTTAGAGCTAAGAAACTCCTCATTTGGTGAAGGATCAAGGTAAGGGCATTTTTTATTTTTTGAATTTTTGAAAGGGTTTTGGTTTATATAGCTTATGAATGGTATGGATTTAAGTTTTCTAAGACCAATTTTGGTGATTATGTCTTATGGGTTGTTCATTTTGGATGCCTATTGATTTGGAAATTTTGCCATGGATGAAGGAGATTAAGAGAGGCAAGAGGAGCAAGAGGGGATGCATTTTAAACAAGTATTAAGCAAAGAATTTCAAGGTGGGTTTCATGTTTATAATTTGAGCAATGAGACATAAATGTTTTCTTTTGAATCAAGAAAATAAAATGATTTCAATGGCTTCTTAAATGTTGCTTTTTATTGTTTGTGATTGATTTGAGAAATTGCTATAATTGTTGCATTCATTGCTTTTGAATGATTTGAGAAATTGCTATGTGAATTTGATTGACGAGTTGTAAAATGATGATGGAAATGTGCTTGAAATATTACATGTTTATGAAAATTTCATTTTTGGAAATGTGCCTTCGGGTAATCCATTTTCAAGTTGTGAAATGCATGATTATGTGGGTTTATGGTAGTCCTCTAAGTATGTCAAGTGCACTTGTCTAAAGGCTTCTCCCACCTTCTCGTTAGTGGCATGGAGCTCCTTCACGGACTCCCATAAGTTCACGGCAACGCAAAACCATTATGTGAGATTGCAATAGTACGTTCTGTTCACGGATACACATGACTCCTAGGGGAAATGTGTAGTACATTCTGTTTTGAATCCACCCAAACCATTCCGATATGCTTATGTGTATTTGTGACAAATTTGATTAATTTATTATGTTTGATGTTCTGAATTGCTTGATAAGTTGTGATTTTGGAAAATATGTGTTACATGGATTTCAAAGTGAATTTTACAATGGAAATAAGTATTTCAATAGTTTTTGCTTATTTATCGGTTATAAGCTTGTTACCCACAAGCCGTCGTGCTCACCCCCTTTTCCTTCCCATCCATAGGCGATGAGCAAGAAAATGAGTGACTGAATTGAGGTCAAGACATCACTCCCGTTTGCTTTTTGATTTTGAAGCTATATTTTGAAAACAGCTTTAGTTGCATTTTTGGAGCAAAATTACTGTTCATATGACATCTTTGTAATTTGGATTTTCGAGACTTTAATGTATTAAGGATAGAAATGCCCACTAAAGTTTTGTAAGAACTCATATTTTGATATTAATGAAAGATATTCAGGTTTTATTGTGTTTGCCGATACTTGTTCCAAAGGTTACTTTGCATTGTGTTTGTAAATGCCCATAAAGGTAGGTTTTGTGTATGCTAGCTTTGAGGCAAATTCTGGACTAGTATAGGTTAAATTGGATCAAATAGCCTTCTTGAAAGTTATAGAGGAATTTCATAGCTTTCCAACGATGTATAATATGCCATTTTTGGATGTGGGAGTTGAAAGATATGAATTTTTGGAAGTTGGGTGCTGTCTAGGATGGCAATTTCAGGACAGAAACTTTGAGTGAGATTTTGACCCTCATAAAGGTAAATTTTATTTATAAAGTCTTCTTGAAGGTGGAAGATTATCTTTTTTATCTTTTCATTGATGTAAAGTATGACATTTTTGGACTATAGAGCTGAAAGATATGATTTTTAGAGGTTATGTTACTGTTTAGGATAACATTTTTCAGGCAGTCACTTTGAGGTAGATTTTGACTCCTTTAGAGGCCAAATTGATTTTTAAGTCCTTCATCGAATTTGTAGATCTTCGTTTTAACTTTTCATTGATACCAAATTTACAAATTTTGGAGTTCTAGATCAAAAGATATTAATTTTGGAAGTTAGGTTGTCGAAGAAAAAGAAAGAAAAGGGGACTAGAAGGTCAAGCACGTCGCGAGTGCGATGCTGTGAATGCGTGAGTATCGTGAGCTCATCGCGGGGAGACTGTGTCGTGATCGTGACCGCGTTGCGAGGGCGACCGCGATGCGGCCCTTTCCCACCCTTGACCAGACCTCTTACCACTCTTTTGCTTATAACTTTTTCATTCGACCTCTGATTGACCTGATTTTTGAAGCGTTAGATTCCTAAGACTTTCCTATACCTATCCAATAAAATTTTTTAGGTTTTGATGTTAATTTGAAAAATATTGATTGAATAAAAGTTAGAGGATCGATTAAAAAAGTCTGAACATGCTTCCGTATTGTGGTGATATCTCGACTTGTAGAGGTCCGATTGAGGTGATTCTTATTTCAAAATAAACTAGAGACATGGAATTACATCTTATCTGAAGGAATCAATTTTCAATTTAGGACCTAAGACTTTTAAATTTTTTTTCAAATCTATTCGAAAGTATGTGATTTGGGTATTTTTGTTGAGGTTTGACTTGGTGTGGAATCCCCCCTTGTGGGATGCGCATCCAGATGTCACGTAGGACGTTGGGCACGTGACTCGCAGGGGTAGGGTTCCAACACTATCAGCATTAATACATGATTCATTAGACAAGGGATTTGAAAGTACCTGAGGAAGGGAAGTTTGGACATCCTGGGTTGATTCTTTGGTTGGTGATGTTAAAATGGGTAACTCAGTAGTTTGAATATCCGGAACTATCTTTCCTACTTCAACACTGTCTAAACCGTGTTCTCCACTTTTAAATCTTTCATTCACTTTTTTTATCTCTAAGAACACATCATCATCTGGTAACAACTTCTCTTCATTATAATTCTCCCCCTGAAGAGAAGGGTCAGAGGCTCCCCCTGAATAGTAAGGTTCAGATTCACGAAAAGAAGCATCTAACGTTACATGCAATTTTTGACTTTGAGGATCATAGCATTGGTATCCTTTTTGAAATTCTGCATATCCAACAAACACACATTTCCTAGCATATGGATCCAATTTACTTCGAAAATTCTTCGGAATATGAACATAGACAGTACACCCAAACACACATGGCTCAAGATTTGGAAAGTGTGGAATTGTCAACAATGAAACCATTTTTTGTTGGGGAGTCTGAAATTCTATAGCTCGAGAAGGTGTTCATTAATCAGATACACAAAGGACTTTACAGCTTCTCCCCAATAGTAACGAGGCATATTCATGCCAAATAATGCAGTACGGACAACCTCCATTATCTGTCTATTTTTTCTCTCTGCCAACCTATTCTATTGTGGAGTGTGAGCATAAGAAGTTTGGTGTCGAATTCCTAGTTCGCTCATAAATTTTCTGAAGGCTCCATCTACATATTCTCCTTCATTATCAGTTTGTAAAGTTCAAATCTGCTGTTGAAATTATGTGTTGACCATTTGGTGAAATTCTTGAAATGCTAAAAACACATCACTTTTGTTACGTAACAAAGATATCTATGTCATTCTTGTGCATTCATCAATAAAAGTAACAAAGTAACGTGCTGTCGATAATGATGGAACTTTTTCCAGACCCCAAACATCAAAGTGTATAATAACAAATAGCACTAAATTTTTATTTAAACTAGGCAAATACGAAATACGATGGCTCTTGGCTAGTTCACAAATATCACAGTGAAAATCCAAATGATTCAATTCAGAGAATAGATGCGGTTGTAATTGTTTAAGATATCTAAAAGAAAGATGGCCTAATCTACGATGCCATAACCAAATAGTTTCTTGAACTTTATCTGTGCTACTTGTTTGATTTGCTTGATTGAACTTCTGCTCCCCATTTTTGATTAAATCCAAGTAATAGAGCTTGCCCATTTTAACACCATAACCAAGAATCTTCTGAGTTAGGATGTTCTGAAAAATACAAAATGAGGGCCCAAAGGTTATAGTGCAAGCAAGAGCTAAAGTAATTTGACCAACAGACAAAAGGTTATATTCAAGTGATGGAACGACTAACTCAGAATCTAATGTAAAAGTGTTTGGTAATACAACCTGTCCTTCACCAGTAATAGCTGAAATATTACCATTAGCTGTAGAGATGATGGATTGAGAGGGAGGACAAACATATTTCAATTTACTAGAATCTCTAACCATGTGGTTAGATGCACCTGTATCAATAATCCAAGTATCGTTGTTAGAAGTTGTAAATGCAGTAGTCGTACCAACATTACTTGGGTGAGTAACATTTGCTGTAGGTTGTGATGGTTCTGCAACTGCTATCGCGGCTTTTCCTCCAATCTTCTTCCTTGGTTTCTTTGTAAAGTGCCACCAGTCAAGATAACCAATCTTTTCATAACACCTCTAGATAGTATGACCTGTTTCCTTGCAATGAGAGCAAACAATATTATTAGATTTTCCACCAGATTTTTCTTTGCGATTCATTGACGATCCAAACGATGATTCTTGTCGAATTTGGTTTGCCACCATAACTACACTCTCAGAAATTGATCGTTTTCCCATGGATTGACTTTGTTGATATTCCCTACGAACATATGCATAAGTGGATGATAAATCAAGTTTTGGATCCTTTTGTAAAATCTCTCCATAGACTTGTTCAAATTCGTAATCAAGTCCACTTAAGAAAATGTGAACACGAAGACAAGCCATAGCCGAATGCAATTGAACTACTCCCTTAATTGTATCTCCTTGGGACATGGATCTGTGATCAATTTCCTAAAATATAGAGACAAGTTTGTTATAGTATGTTGACAAAGGTCTGCCATTTTGATTAGTGGAAAAAGATCTCTTATTCAGTTCGAAAAGAAATGTCTCATCCGATCCATCATAGAAAGTCTTTGATATTGCATCCCAAATCTCTTTTACAGTGGATAATCTTATGAAACTTTGCATCAGTGTTAGAGTCATAAAATCAATCAACCAACTTTTCACCCGATTATTTTCAATAATCCACGTAGCAAGATTTGCATCGTCGGTATTAGGTTTTGCAGTATCACCAGTAAGATATCCGAGTTTGTTGCGGACACTAATCCTTATCTCCATTAATTGAGACCATAATTGATAGTTAGTCTCATCCAGTATGATAGAGACGGGAAAAGAGAAATTGTCCTGTAGGACAACAACTTATTGTGGCGCGGAAGTTGGAACAATAGAACCAGACATAATAAATAGAACAGGCGAATATAAAGAGATGAATAAAAAGATGATGACAAAATCGAAACCACGATCAATAGAGAAGAGATCGCAATAGAAAAGTTTTGAACAAGTTTGATTCATTCAGTGAGAGAACGTCATGTTGAAGACTTTGGTGGTAGTTGATTCAACTTGAGTCAGCAAGATAACTCACCGAGGTGGCTTTGATACCATGATAGAATACAAAGTATTTGGGGTTTTCATTTTTTGTGTGTATTCTTCTCTAATTGGAGGCATATTTATACACGCACAACATCCTACTCTGATTTGGAATATAATTATATATGGAATATAATTAATAATAATAATTATACAATTATACTCCTAAAATCACTCCTAATGTCAACAGTTACTCTATAGTTATAGACATGTGAAAATTCATTTCAGCAAATTCCTAGCTACCCTCTAACTTTCTTATGTTGCTTTTTCACATGGTTTCTTTGTTAGGTTCAATCTAAGGCTCTGACAAAACTTAAAATATATCGTTCAAAGATTTGGAAATATATGGCTAAAAATGACTAAACGACTTCCTTTTCATCTCTTCACTAGGAAGCTAAATCACTTAGCGACTTATAATACTTCTGAAATAAGGATGAAGATGTAGTTGATATTTCATCCACTCTTTTATAATTCTACAAAATGGTCTCAATATAATGTTGTTGAGAAGTGAAGTAAAGAAATTATAACGGCAGATTACTATAAATAATAAGGATATTTTGGTCTTACTTAAGGAAGGAATAATATAGCTTTCTATTTATTGGCTTCTCAAGAAGATTTGTTGAAAATCTTTGTAATTAGGGAAATTATAAATATATTAAATGATGTTATATTAGGTGGGTTTTGAATATATTTAACTAAAGAATTAACAAAAAATGAACTAATAAAAGGTATTAATAATTTTAATTTTTAAAGAAGCTAATTGGGCCTCACTATGTCACGTGGCATACATATAATAGTGGAGCCCATTAACTAATTAAAAAAATTAAAAATGTTATGTTATCCCATTAACTGATTACAAAAATTACAAATTGATGAAAATTAATCTCGTTTAATTTTTTATGCATTTAGGGTTTACTTTGAACGTTTTGAAAATGTCAAGGCTGAAAATCAACGCTCTGAAATGTCAGGGTTCAATTTATATTATGATGAAAACAATATGGTTCAAAGTGCACCTTTATCCTACATTTTAATTGAGAAACTTATATGTTGTATTATTGCTTTGACCTTACCTCCTCCTTTCCTCTAAGTCCAACCGATTATGATCCAAAGTGATGTGAGATTCTATAGCACTTCTCCACCTCTAATAACCAAATCTTCTAAAGGAGCTAGTTGTTGATGTATATCGTTTTGTAATATAATTAATTAAAGACACTATTTATCTTTATGTATTTTTGTTAATTATATTTGATATTTTAATATTAAAAGTAAAATCCTATAACAATACTATGTAATTCAAATAATGATTCAATTTGTAACGACAACAACACCCAATGGAAGTCATGTTGAGATAAAACTACGTTATGCTTTCTTTTATAAAAATAATTAATCTTATAAAATTTAAGTATGAAGACATTTAAATAAACGAATGAGTGTTTATTAATGAATAAGATTACTGAATTGACATGATTATGAAGATCCTAAATGGAATACTACTTATGTATCTATATATTTTCTCATCATGATGGTCAGATAATCGATCCTTAGATTTGAGATTACCAAAGTATATCACGAAGAATTACTACGCTTCGATGCTACTTCTATTTAGATTAGCTTATTCGGTAGTACTTAAAATAGTATGAACCACATGGAAATAGTTAAGTAAGTCAATAAATGATTTCTCACTCTAAAGTAATTAATGATAATGTTCTATCATTTTTATTAGTATTGATTTAAGAAATTCCTAGCCAAAGTGAATTGAGATTTAAGAAGGTGTTTTCAAATATCAACTATAATTCAATTATTAATTAGCATACAATTAAAGTAAAAGAGTGAACATTAATTCCATACTTTATTATCCAATTGGAACATTGGATGATAAAAGGATTTAATTATAAATCATAACCATGAATAGTAGGATAAGTTAAATCACTTTGACATTTCTATTATTTGGGTGATTATGATATGTTGTTAGACGTCCATCTTAGTCTGTGATTATAAATTTTTAATTAGAGAATCAAAGATAAATTAAAATGAGTTTTAATTTATCTAATTCTAGTTATGAATTAAATTGTAATTTATAATCATTGTCAACATATTAAGAACTTAAGAGGCCACACATAAAAAGAAATTTAGAAGAGAAGAATTAATTTGAATTGAGTTGTACTTAATTATAGTTAGGAAGTTTAATTTTAATAAGAAAGAATCCTAATGTCTTTTTTATAAATAAGAGAAAGGCCTAAAGAAGCTAGAACTCCTACCTTTTCCTTTTAAATGTAGAGTTCTTTTTTTCTATTGTAGATATCGTTAAAGAGTATAAATGTAGGTAGCTTATGCAAAAAGAAAATTTTGTAAGAATCTAAATTTGGTATGATTCAACCCTTTTATTTATGATTCTTATTTTTACATTATGCAATTAATGAGATCATATCAAGAAATTAAAATATTTTAATTTTATTACACTCGTAATTCTATCATAGTTAGTTTCCTAATAATAAAAATCGTTATAATTTAGTCTAACATCATAAAGAGCTTCTTAGCTATTTGTTTGAGCCAGCGTAAACTCTCCAAGACTTGCTTTCCCCTTCATTATTCAACTCCTTAAAACCAAACTTAGAAATCCAATCATTTTCTTTCATTTGCCCTTACTTTGGATAATAGTAGACTTTTGAAAAAGAAATTAGACATTATAATACCTTCCCGAACGCTTGGACAAAATTTAGTAATCAACTATCTTAGATTATAGCTTATTCTTGCTTTTTTTTTTCCAGATGTGAGCCATGATCATGGCCTGCATCGGGTATGTAACATCCCGTCCCCAAATGAAGGGAGAGGACCTACTCAACGAGAGGCAAAGGAAATGCATTGGTTTTTGCTCATGCATCTTATTAGCATACATGCATTTACATACTGATTACTGGCTCTTTAAGTGGTACATGCATTCATTGATTTTTGCTAGGAATTAAAGATAGGGAATGTGAATTGCTAAAATTTATGGGTAGAATGTGTTGAAAGAGTGAAAGTAATATGTTTGTGCTACAAATTGGGATTTATTACTCAAGTAAATGTCTTGATAAATTTGTGGTTAAATTCTCGGTTAAATGGGATGGTTATTGATGTGGTAGTGATGTTTGCATGAAAGGAGTAGAGTTGTGGTTGAAATCTGGAAAAAGGAACTTGTGTATGTTTCAGGTATTTGTTTATAACTTTTGATATAATTATGCTATTGAGTTGAGGTTTGCTTTAAATTAAACTTGAGAAGTATTGCTAGAATTCCTATGAAGGAAGTTCTGGCCTATTGTGGCTTGAAGAACTTTGAATTTGGGTCGGAAGTTGAGATGGGTGTGCTGAATGAACAGTATCAGGATCTTGGTTCCATTATTGACAACCTGAAACTTTGAGAATTTTTCTAAGATAAAGGAGACAGATTTTGTGAAATTGGTATTACTGAAAGTTGAAGATTTATGTGTTATCTTTCTAACGCCACTGAGTATGATATTTTTTGATGTGTAGATCGCAAGTTATGGCTTGATAATGTTCAGGCGGTAATTCAGCCCAAATTGTGTTTTAGTGTGCAAATGCTCTAGGGCATAGATTTTGTGCTCTTTGTGTTCTGACATTTATTTGGGATTATAAAGGGTGAAATTGGCTTGAGTGACATTCTGGAAAGTTGTAGAGGATTGTTATAGCTTTCTAATGAGGTATTTTATGTGAATTTTGGATGTAAGGACTGTTAGATATAAAATTGGAAAGTTTTGGCTATGGATATGGTCATATGCTGTTTTAATACTAATTAACAGGGCAGCCACATTAATGGGTGGATTCGACCTAATTAGAGTTAGAATTTGCCTTGAAGTCCTTCCTAAGAATTGTAGAAGATTGTCTAAGCTTTTTATTGCTATATGGTATGGAAATTTTTGCCAAGGGGATGTGGAGTTATGAATTTTGAAAGATTGGATTTGTGTTGAGGATAAATGGGGTAGGCTGAATCTTTGTTTGTAAATTTGATTTAGTTAGAGATGGAATTGGCTTCTAAGTTATCTTGAAAGATGTAGCATTTGTTTTTCTCTTTCTATTTATATAAAATTTGAAATTGTTGGCTATAGGGATGAAAAGTTATGATTTTTGGAAGTTCTGATGCTGTTTAGTGTGAAGCTGATCAACCAGTCACATTGTGTGGAGTTTTTGACCCATTTAGAGGTCGATCAGATTTTTAAGGCCTTTCTAAAAGTTGTAGAGGGTTCTTTTACCTTTCCGTAGACACCAAGTTTGTCAAATTTGGAGTTCTTGGTCAAAAGTTATGATGTTTATAAGTTGAAATGTTGTTTAAAGTTTTGAGGAGATTACCGATCAGTCATCTTTGAATGCATTTTTGACCCCTTTAGAGACTGAGCTTGTTTTTGAGTCCTGCTTGAAAATTGTAGATCTATCTTTTATTTTTTCAACGGTACCAAGTTGGTAAAATTTGGAGTTTGGAGTCAAAAGATATGAAGGTCGGAATTTAGGAGGTTGGAGCACAAGCGATCGAGGGCGCGCGAACGATCGAGCGCGTGCGAGCCATCGAGTGCTCATGCGCCCGTTCGGACGAGCGTAGTGCTCGGCCGCTCGCCCGATCGGGCGAGCGAGGCACCCACGCACTGGTCGATCGACCCGCGGGGTTGATTTTTCTGCCGATCGACCTCTCTCGGCTCTTTTGACCATAACTTCTTTGTCCGAATTCCGATCGACCCGATTTTTGAAGCGTTAGATTCCTAAGATATTTTTCTATCTTTTCATACTCAAATCAATCAGTTTTGACATTAAATGGAGGAAGATCGATTGGATTAAAGTAAGCTGATCGGTTGTAATGGTTTGAATAGCGTTCAGTATTTTAGAGATATCTCGATCGATAGAGCTCTAATTGATTTGATTCTTTTTGCAAATTAAACTAGAGACATGGGGATACAAATTTTCTGAAGGATATGAACAAAAATTAAGTCTCTAAGACTTTCAATTTCTTGAGTGAAACTCGGCGTAGTGTTCAGCCTCGGGTCTGAAGAACAAACTTTAGTATTTTGGAGATATCTTGAGTTATAGAGCTCCGATCGATCTGATTCTTAAAGTGATGAATTTGTAAGACATAGAGGGAAATTTCTCTAAAAGAATGTTTTGTCAAATGGCATGCTTTACCTGATCAAAATAATCAGACAATATGTCAGTTTTAAGGCAAAAAGGAAGGGCATTTTTGGAGCATCACTTAAAGGGTTAAGTTTATAGGCTTTAATGGAGGGGCATATGGGACATTCCTCATTCATTAAATGACATGGCACTATAAAAGCAAATGGGTTGTGCACAACATGTAACATCCCATCCCCGATGGGAAGGGTAAATTGGTCAATTAAGACAGGCTAGTAATTTTGCATTGCCTATTTTGATTGAGCATTTCTTTGTCCTCTAATTTTAGAGGAATGAGTCAATTGGCACATGCATTTATGTGTACGTGCATTTATAGCATTTTCCCGGCGTTTTATTGGGAATATGACATGATCTGTGATTTTCGAGATAATTATGTTTGATTGTGAATTGGTTGAGAATTATGGAACAATTGGGTCTGAATAGTTGAATTGGAAATATTTTAGAGTGACCGTCAGTTGATAAGGACCCTTAAGAAATTGTTCTGAAATAATTGGGAGGAAATGTTTGGACCGAAAATTTTTCGAGTGACGGATTGATCGATTTTATAGGACTGAAATGACTGCCTAATGGCTATGGGAAAATTTGATTTATGAGTTTAGGAATAAAAATGATGAGTTATTGGAAATTAGAAACAGATTAGACTGGAAATGATCTTGTTTAGAGGAAGAGAGAAACCCCTTTAAAATGCCTTAAGTTTAAAATCCTCTTTTAAAACCTTTGAAATCCATGTTGTAGAAAAACCATTTTTTCCTATACCTAGGGCACGTTTTTCTTCTTCCCCTTCCTCGGTGATTTTCGATGTCCACCTTCGAGATTATTGTTTGTTCCTTCTTTGTGGTTGAAGATTAATCAAAACCCTTAAGAGAGTGTTGATTTTCGAGAGCTCAGATGCTCACCTTTGGTGTTAGAGAAAAGAGGAAAGGGTTGAAGGATTTTGGGTACTTAGGAGATTTGAGCTTGATTTGGTAAGTAAATTGATTGTATGTTGGTTATTTATTAGTTAAATGCATACATGGGTTTAATTGTGAAAGATTGGGGTAGTTATGGTTGGTTATGACTGTTGTTGAAAGAGAAAAGAGTGAGAAACTCGTCGAAGAAGACGACTGGAAGCCCGCACGTCGCGGCATGCCTGCGTCATGACGCGGCGAGAAAATTGTGTTCTCACCGTGGCGAGCATTCATTTACTCATCGTGGCGAGCTTACTGAAGCACGTCGCGGCGAGCCTCAAACTTTCCATGCCGCAGCGAGCTAGCCTTGTCGCCGCGGCGAGCGACCATTAGCCACGACGAACTCCTGTCTTCTGAATTGCTATGCTTTAGTATTTCGGACATAACTTATGGTGTAGACCTCCAATTGAGGTGATTATTGATTTGTTATGATCCAGAGAAAGAGGTCTACAATTGTGGTATTGAAAGAAAGTTGAATATGGTTTTATATTGCAACCTTAGGGATTGTTTCATGATAATTGGGGTACAATTGTGAGAATTCTGAAATTAAGGAAATGTTATTGGGATTGTAGAAACTGAGCATGATGGATGAATTTTGATCTAGAGAATAGTGACCTTGAAATTGAGGTCTTCTTGAGAATATCCAAATGAGTATGACTTGGTAAATTGACTGAATGTTAGAATTGAAATTGGTGGAGTTCCATAATATGTCATTGAAATGAAATAAGTCATTCTTGACCAATTGAGTGCAAAGTTAGATTTGACAACAGAAAGTGGAAATTGGGATTTAGTGCCGGGAAGGTCATGAATTTGCATCGTACATCTTTTAATTAAGACATGAGCATCATTGAACTATTTTGATTGTGCATTTAGTAACGGGAAATGATTTGATTGTTATAGAGGCACCGTTGTATCGTTATTCCACGGACAGTGTTGAGACTTCCAGGCAGTAGCTCGAAAGCGCAGGTGAGTAACCTAGTTGGTTCCTCAACCTTTATGTGTTTAATGTTACGCATTTATGCCATATGGAGATAATGGAGGGTTATATGTGTTTGCTTATGATTGATTTCGGACCACGGCTTTCCGAAGTATTGGAATGTCATATCGAAGTGCTATTTGTGTGTACTGTTTGTGAATGCTTCAATGAAATAAATTGTGAAAATGATTATGACTGAAATACTGGACCGAAGGTCCGAAGGAATGGGAAATGGGACATTGAATTGTAAACTGACTGTAATGTAAATTGGGACATGTCCATTCATGCATAAAGGCATGATCAGATAATGGCAGTTGTGACCGGAGCAGCCAACGTATTTCAGAGCTTTAAGCTCAACGCACAGGGCTTCGAGCCCAACGTATTTCAGAGCCACTGGCTCAACGTATCAGGGCATTCAGGCCCAATGTATTCAGAGCCACATGCTCAATGCAATGTACCCGTCACTGGGACAGTTCAGGCGCACGGTCACAACAATGTAATAAAAATGAAAAGTGTCATATGTGCATTGCATATATGAATGATTAAATGTGGATTGTGTGAAAGGCGAAATGCCTATAATTGTGAGATGGCAGCGCATGTGATATTTCTGAAAGTGATAATTTGTGATATTCTGTGAATTGTGTGAATATGCATGAGTTGAGTGAACCATCGATGATGGTTTCTCACTGAGTTCGCAAACTCACCCAACATTGCAAATATTTTTCAGGACTTGAAGAGTACCCCGTTAGAGAAACGGGAGTATGAATAACTGCAAGCAAGTCAGAGTTCGAGTTCGGGATCATTCACGTCCGCATTAGTATCGCTCGTTTCAGATAGAATTTGTATTTCTGCAATTTCTGCAAAATAGTACTGTCATTGTAGAGGGCCCAAATTAATAAATGTTGTATTGTAATATGATTAATGAAATTGTGTTTTGATCGAAACGTTTTTGTATTAAAGCGGGCCCCCAAATTGTTCACCGATTTCTGCGCATGTGATTGTTTTTATTGATAAAAAATGTCTTACTGAGTTTTGAACGGTTTTGACTGCTCTAGCATACCACTCTCGTGAGGCACGGGCTCGGATATCACCATCGATATCGGGTTCGGGTCTTGCAGGAGTGGGATGCTACATAACAGAAAAGAAAGAATAGAAGAAAAGAGAAGACTCGAGAGCCTTCAGACGGGAAAAGAAGAAAGAAGAAAGAGTAAAATAGGTATTGATTTTTCTAAGCCCTTCAAGAGGGATTTTCATAGTGCTCAAGAAGAGAAAAACGTGGAGGATGATGAGAGCTTCCATCCAAGCCAAGAAATTCATTGATGTGTGAAAGATCAAGGTAAGATTGAGATTTTTGATTTGTTAAATTTTGAAGGGGGTTTGGTTGATATGGCTTAAGATTGGTATAGGGTTATGTTTCCTAAGCTCAATTTTAGTGTTTATGCAGTATGTGATATTGAATTTGGGTAATTGTGGCTTAGGTAATTTTAACTTGGATGAAGGAAAGAAATAATGAAGAAATTGAGGCTTCAGATAAGAGCCGAGCATGGATATGAGGTGAGTGACCTAGACGGTACCTCAATTATTATGTGCTTAGAATGCTGTCTTTATAAAAACTGTGATGAATAATGGTGGGATTGTGATCGATTTAGAACTCCAGACCGAAAGTCCGGAGTATTGTTATGATATGATATAGAAGTGTTATGGGAAAGTGAAACTGCGATGGTGCTTCTTTTTCATTTGACAAATTGTGAACCATTTGTCCGTTTATGGTAATTTGGAAATAATTGTGGTCATTGAATACATAAATAAAGTGATAAATCATGGTATATGAAATTCTTATAGGAATGCATGAACAAGAAATTGATAGTTGTGACCGGAGCAGCCCCCGAATAGAGCTTTTTAACTCAACGATTAATGAGCCCCAAAAGGGGACAGTTTCAGAGCTTTTTAGCTCAACGATTAATGAGCCTCAAAAGGGGACAGTTTCAGAGCTTTTTAGCTCAATGATTAATGAGCCCCAAAAGGGGACAGTTTCAGAGCTTTTTGGCTCAACGATTAATGAGCCCCAAAAGGGGACAATTTCAGAGCTTTTTAGCTCAATGATAAATGAGCCCCAAAAAGGGGATAGTTTTAGAGCCTATAGCTCAACGATAAATGTGCCCTTGTAGGGACAGTACAGGCGCTCGGTCACAACACTACTTTTGTTTGATTTAATTGATAGTTGATTGAATGCACTGCAAATTGCCATCTGCTGATGTGAAAACAGTCAGGGGGTATTTTTATAACTGTGAGACTATGAGAATAGTGATATGCCTTATGTTGTATGAATTATAATGGCTGTTGACCATAGTTGCCACCGATCAGAGCTTCTAGCTCAACGTGTGAAGATGAGCTTGGAGCTCATGAGGGATTTAGAGCCTCAGGCTCAATGTATTAATGAGCCCTATATCCACTATCGGATAAGGGACAGATACTAATGAGTCCTTCAATGGGACAGTTAGGCACTCGGTCACAGTAAAATGCTAATAGATGGAAAGTGTGTGAATGTGCAGTCTTGTAATAGTGCTTATTAAAGTAAAATTTAAATATATGTGAAATTTTGAACTGTGGTCAAATAGGCAACAGTGGGAAAATATGTTATATATATTGATATTATTGTTGCAATGACTAAGCGGACCATCAATGATGGTCACTCACTGAGTTCGCAAAACTCACCCAAAATTTGCATTTATTGTTCAGGATCAGAAGAATACCCCGCTAAGCCAACGGGAGTATTTTTGCAGGATTCAAGTGAAGGATAAGAGTCGGGATCAGTTCGCGTCTGCATTGCATGTCTTTATTTATGTATTGAAGTGTATATTTGTATTTGGGAAATAGGCCTGAGTGGCTATTGAAAACTGTGTATAATGAAATTGTGTATGATTGAATGAGGACCTAACTTAGGCATTGATTTCCGCATATATTGTTAAAAAAATGTACCGACTACTGAATGAGTGGTTTAGCACGCCATCCTCGCGGGACACGGACTCGGATATCACCGTCAATGTAGGGTTCGGGTCGCGTGGGAGTGGGGTGCTACAGGGTAGATACGCAGACACTCACAAACGTCAAGTTTTGAGGATTTTTTTGGATCTTGAAAAAAACTAAGGTTTACCAAAACATAAGAGCATTCAAAAAACAAAAAAAGGCAGAGAAAGGGAGTTTTTTGCATCAACCACCTTGAGAAACTCTAGAGAGAGATCACTAAGAGATAGAGGAAGAGAAGAAGGAAGAGAGAAGAGGAGAAGAAGATAACTCGAAGTATTTCCTAGATCAGGAGGTTTCTCGATGTTGCTACCTCCCGTCATCCATTTTATATTGTATTCCTATTTTTTAGTTTTATTATTGTATAGAATTGGATTAAATAGTTGATGATAGGATCTAGAATGTTGAGGATGTTCTAAACTCACCTTCAGAATTTTATTGTTGAGTTAATGAGAATCTAATTATTTATGTGTTTATTGGATATTGTTGTGGTTTGATCCTGCTATTGCATAATTCGTTAACAAATTGAGAGGGTGAATTGAATGAAAAACGATTAAATTAGACTAAAAAGAGTTAGGTGATTTAATAGAAACTAGAATTAAATCAGATTGGTAATTTATGTGGAGAGAGATCTTGTATAAGTTTTTAATAGTTTATTAGAGAACTTCAAAAATAATTGGGATTTTGGATAGGTTGTGAATTGAGAGATTGTGATCTCCATAATATGATTAGGTTTTATGATTTAGGGTTAATGGTTATAACTCGAGAGAGAGTAATCAACCCAATGATAGTCTAAGACTAATAATCCTATAATTCATAATCAGTTAGGTAAGCATTAAAGATAGGTAAAATTCCCTTTCTTTCAGTTAGTAATTTCCTTCAGTTGATTCTTGGATGTGTTGCAAATTGCTTAATAACTAATATTTTCGTGTTTGATTCTTAAATTGATTAATTAAATTAAATTCTCGTATTAGTTTCGTTGCATCTTATTTTTTTTATTTGTTTCTGGCCTTAAATTTTAGGATTAGATTAGTTCCCCACTCGTGGGATCGACACCTTTAGTACTATATTAATGAACTGTGTGCTTGCGAATTATCGAGGGTTAATAATTAAAAGTTACACATAGCAAAAACCTAACTACAATTTTGGCACCATTTCTAGGGAGGTGTAGTTTAGTTTAATTCTTGTAGTCTAAGACTTTTTCACCATCTTTCGTGTGAAAAAAAAGCGAGCATAAAGTAGACGACACATCAAATATCACCAGACAACAATGGGGAATCTTAAGAGTTGAACACCAAAAAGAGAAAGAAACAACAATCATAGAGGATATATATTATAGGGAGTAAAGGACTCCTGTGGATTTCAATGAGCCCCAATTTAGTTAGTAAAATCATCATTCTTATTTAAACACGTACACTTTAGGGTGGTAGATGTTGGACCCCGAACTTTTGATGAAAATTAGAAATATTAAAATGAATTTAAGTGAGAAAGAAATTGGTGAGAAAATTATGAATTTAAGGAAATTTGATGAAATTAAAAAAAATTATGAGAAAAGAATTGTTTAATTTTGAGGACTTTGATATTTGAGTGAACTTATATGGATTATGAGAAGAAAGTGGATGAGTTGATTGAAATGAAGTTAAATAGCAAGAATTAAAAAGAAAAAGTGTGAAAATTTGAAGAATTTAAAAAGTTTGACTTTTGGAGATAAAATGTTTGACTTGAGAGTTGACTTTTTGATTTTGGAAGAATTTGAGAAAATTATCTTCTGGAAACTTGTAATTTATGTCAAGAGCTTTCTGTAGCCATAAAGTTTGATATTTTTCGATATCGGGAGTGAGAGTTATGATAAGTCAAAGTTAGTTTGAAAGTTTGACTTTTTGAAGAAAAAGTTGACTTTTTAATTTAGGCAAAATTCGAGAAAATGATCAACATGAAAACTGTAGCCTCTGTCGAGAGCTTTTTGTAGACATAAAGTTTGCTATTTTTCGATGTCGGGATTGAGAGATATGAATTTTTAAAGATATGCTTTGTTTTGAAAATGCTATTAAGTATAGATTTGTGTGTTCTATGCTTCGAGGCCACTCGTCGTATGAATTTAGTTTGTGTGGTCTTCATGAAAGTTTTAGATGATGTTTTTATCTTTCCATTTATATAAAGTTTGCAATTTTTTGATATCGGGGCTAGGAGTTATGAGCAATTAAATATTGGAAGTCGTTTAGGAAAAGCTGTTTTGGACAGAATCTTTGGTTGAGTTTTCAACCTCTTTTGAGACCTAATTTGATTTTGAGTTCTTCAGGGAAGTTGTAGAGATTCCTTTGATCTTTTTATTGACACCAAATTCGTCAAATTCTGAGTTCGGGATCGAGAGATATGATTTTTGAAAAGTTCGGTTTTGAAGTTCCGATACTTTGTTTTTAATCCGATCCCTTTCGTAATCTTTTACTATAATTCCTTCGTCCGACATCCGATTGATTCGATTCTCGAAGCGTTGGATTCCTAAGACAATTAATTCCATTTTTATGAAGAATTATGATTTTTAGGAGATTAAATGGAAAGAGATTGATTGAACCAAAGTAAGAGATTTGGTTATAGGTTATAAGTTGGATAATTTTCTGAACATGGTTCAGTATTTTGCGATTTTTGGGAGCTGTACAACTCCGATTGAGTTGTTTCTTAAGGGAAAATAAAATTAAGATATAGGGCTACAACTCTTGTGAAGGGATCGAAATTTAAGTTCATCCCTAAGATTGTTAATTTCTGGACTGAAGTTATGTTAATGTTCAGTCTCGGATTTTGTGAAGGTCCAATAGTATTTTGGCTATAACTTCTTCGTTTTAGATTCGAATTGAGCGTCGTCAGTTGTGTTGGATTTGTATGATCTAAAGGAACAATTTTTAAGAAGAAAGTTTGTCCAAATTATTTCGTTTAGATGCTTGAAAATAGGACGCAAGTAGTTAGTTTTTCAAGTTCCTGCAGGGGCAATTTTGGAAATAGGTAAATAAGTGAGGGGCAATATTGTCTTTTATCTACCATTTTAATGATGTGGCACTACACAAAAGGGGATAGTCGTTTTTGCAGAGGAAGGAGCTCGTATGGTCTAGAAAATGAAAGAAGAATGGAGAAAGAAGAAGAGAAATAAGAAGAGAAAATGGAGAAAGATGATTCGGTGATGGAGATTTCGAAATTTTTGAGCTTCCAAGATGATTTTCGTTGTTATTTCAAGAGGAAGAGATAGAAGAAGATGAAGTTATCATTGGAGCTTAGGAATTTCGAAAATCTAGAGAGAGAAAAAGGTAAGAAAAATTTCAATCTTTGAGTTTTTTCTTAAACTTTGGTTTAGAATCATGGAAAATGATATGGGTATGTGATTTATGAAGTCAATTGTGATGATTATGCCTTTAGTGAGATTTAATTTTGGTTAATTGAGTGATTAGGATTATGTCAAATTTTGAAAGTTGGGGATTTTTGAAATTGTTGCTTTAGATTGCTTGAATTAGTGATGAATTTGAGATATCCTAAGTCAATTTTGATGTTTATGCTTTAGATGAAGTTTAATTTGAAAAATTGTAAATTGGGGGTTTAGGCCAAATTAGAAATTTAGGGATTTTGTGAATTATTAGTGTAGAATCATCAATACTAGTACGAATTGGTGAAATATGAAATCAATTGTGAAGAAATTGTGATTTATGATATGGAATTTGTGTAAATTGGTTTAGGCCAATTTTGAAAATTGGGGATTTTCAAAATTGGAGATTGAAATAGCTTGAATATGTGAGAAATTGATGTTTTCTAAGCTCAATTTGAGAAATTAAGTTAATTATGATATTGAATTTGATTGAATTGGTTTAGGTTCAATTTGAAATTTGGGGATTTTAGAAATTAATGATGTACATATTTTGAATTAGTATGAATTGATGACTTATGCATCAAATCAAGGATTAAGTTATTTATGAGATTGAATTTTGATGAAATTGCTTTAGGAATGTTAAATTGGAAGAAAGAATGAGGCTTTGAGCAATTGAGGCACAAAGCAAGTTGTTAGCATGGATATGAGGTGGTAGTATATTTATTTATTGAATTGTAAGCTAAGAATGTGATTTTGAAATTTAAAGAAAGCAAAATTTGATTTTGATAAATTATTGTTGATAAAATGGGTTGAAAAAGGTTGTAAATGTTTGATATTATGATTTCAAATGGTTAAAATGAGTTTTAGAAAATGCAAGATTTATGAAATTCATGGTTTTCAAATTATTTGATTTATGATATAAATGATTTAAAGAATTAGTGCATATATTGTGATGAATTTGATGACTATGTAATTTAAGTGATGATGTGAATTGCATTAGATTTATTATGTGAATTCATGTGGATACAAGCTTGTGTCATTTATGACACAATATGATGATATGATTTGAAAAATGTGAAAAATCAAGATTTTTGAAAAGTGCCTTCGGGCAATTTGAATTTCCATTTTGCTTATGTGCTACGTGGGTTTGGTCAGGTCCTTTGTGAGTCGGTAACCGTCTCTCTACTGTTTTAAGCCTTATTTCACCGTCAAGAAGAGGCAATAGAGTTCCGATCACGGACTCCTTCACGGCCGCATACGATCGCTTATGCGGAAGTGCAAGACGTCTCCGTTATGGAACAAACCAAACCATTTAATGTGTTATTGTGATTTGTGTTGGATGCCGCGATATAACCCTCAAACACACGCCGCAGTATAACCTGCAAACACCTACGGGTGGGGTGTGGGGTCCAACATCAAACCATTCTGTTATGTTATGTGGTTTTTGATTTTGTTTATGTGCTATGTGATGCATTCATGTTTGAAATTGTGCATGATTTGTGAAAAAGTTTGAGAACTTGAGAAATGAGAAAGTGAATTTTCAATCATGAAATTTCGGAAACTATTTATGAATGTTTCGAAACAAATGAAGATTTTGAGAAAAATCTTAGAAAATGTTGATGAAGGTTTATGAATGGTTTGAAAAGTTTGAAAATGAGTTTTTGGATAAATTTTCGAATGGGAAATGTTTGAAAATTTTGAAAAGATAATTTTCGCTTATGTTTCAATTTATAAATATATTATCCACGAGCTTCCGAGCTCACCCCCCTTTCATCCCCATTTCCGTGTTTCGCAGGGAGATCGGATGAAAGAGTATCAAGACGCTTGATTCGATTTTGTATTATTTGGATTTTTGTGCAAATTGAGATTTTGGTATTGAGATTGAATATGGCGAATTGCCATGTATGTATATGATTTATGAAGTTCGTATGAAATTGTGTATATTAGGTTGATGTAAAAGAATGAAGAGGTCGATGTACGGATTTTGAATTCTGTGATTATAAATGATTTTGGAAATTGTATATGAAATTGTGTATGATTTTGGAAAAATATATTGTTAATTGATATGGGAATTTGATAGAAGTGTTTAGATCTAAGATTGCGTTTAGTTGTTGGTGTTTGGATTCCGGACGGGAGAGTCCAATGATTCTGGATTTTGTGATATTAGAAGTGTATTATACCTTTGCAGAAATTTTTGGGATAGGATAAATGCACCAATTATCTTTCTTAATTTTCGTTAGAAAATAAATTGGAAAAGAAGAAAATAAAATTTAGATGTATGAAAGATGGATTTATGAGATTGGTATTAATGTTAAGAAGTTTATTATGATTTGAGTGCGATTTGGGATTTGTATGAGTATCCAAGCATATGATGATTTTGTATGTAATGAAATAAAGTGATTAAAAATGAAAAGACAAGGAATAAGAAAGAAAAAAAAAATACTGGATTTCGGAATGGTACGTCTTAGGGTTTCCAACGCGATTAGTTTCCTATGCTTCATGTTTGCAACGGATGTCGATGTTTGTTCAGGTTGATTAATTGGTACGTCTTAGGGTTTCCAACGTGATTAGTTTCCTATGCTTCATGTTTGCAACGGATGTAGATGTTTGCTCAGGTTGATTAATTCGTTCGCTTTGTATTTGATTCGATTCGCATTCGATTCCGAATTATGTTCGTTTTCGGTTTCCGCTTCCGGTTGGGATCCGGTTTCCAGATCGGGTCCCAACAGTAGAACCACCCAGATTTTTAATGGTTTAACCATGAAAGGACTCCAATTGGACATCAAGACTTATTAGGATTTCAGCAAGATGAATCCAGTTTATGGGATTCCAAGTTGGACAAAATCATAGATAAGCTTACGGATATGGAAGAGACCTAGAAGAGATTGGAAGAGAAGTTTAAGCAAGTAGCAGAAGATCATGCCTCTTCTATTCGCAACTTAAAGGTTTGAATGGGCCAGCATTTTAGGGAATTTTGTAAGCAAAGTGTGGAAAATTGTCTGCACAGTATGAAAGTAAAATCAATAGATCCATATCAGGTTGTCACATTTAGGAATAGTGTAGAGCTAGAAGAACTAGTGAGAAATCAAGTTGAACCCTACCTTATAGAAAACTAAGAAATTAAGAAAGAGGATGAAGAAAAGGAGATAAGGGTGAATTAGGAAGAACCAATAAGAGAAAAACTCAATATCTTACCTAGAAAACTGTTGGATTCCATGGAAGATTTAGGGAGTTTTGTTCTTCCTTATTTTGTTAACAGTTCACTCGAAAAAAGGACATTACTAAGCTTAATTGGTTTTCATAATGTTATCAATATTGTCCTTTTGATCATTTTGCAAATTGTACCTTACTTATAGGCTATAAAATTGATGTTGAACGAAAAAGGATGAAGCTTAATTAGTTTTCAAAATCAATCATTTGTTATCATCATCACTTTATCAGTTATCCTTAATACCTTAAGAGGATTGATTTATATCGTTCTTACAAGGTCATAATATTCTAATTACCAAAACTTAATGAAGGAATGAACATACTTATTGTCGCATATGCTTGGGTGGGCATCATCAAATCATCCCATTTTGTCCATATATTCATCTCCCTCAATTCACCAATTTATATCTTACACAACTGATACTTTGATCTTTATTGATCCTAGATGATATTTTCTCTTTATCTTTGAATTCATTACTCATTGTAACATCATAAACAATCTCAATCTATCCCTGATTGATCATTATAAGCACTTTCATATGTTACTCTAGTTCCCCTTAGAATTTAAACTATAAGAACTCTGACTAACAAATATCCACTAAGTCATAGATTGCTTCTTATATCATCTCATTATCATATTGGTACTCCTAATGAAAATTCAACTTATCCTTTTGAACTTGTACATATATCGCTATCATTCATCTCACCTTCCAATTATCCTTCACATTACATCTTACATATGTATATTAGCCATTGATTCAAAATTATAGATGTATAATCATCATAAAATTCTAATCTCAATTTCACTAACACATTCTTATGGAGGATCATAACTCTTGTCATATTAATCAAACAACCACTTAGGTTCCAATTTCATCTTCTTAAGATCATAGCAATTTATGTTTTCCTTACATTCTACTTGTACACTTTAATCTCATCATCTTTACTTGTCTCCCTATTTTCCTCAAACAATCCATGCTAATATATTCACATCCATATCAATTCAAGTACATATCCACAATAAAATTTCGTCACCATATTCATTTACATAATCACAAATACTGCATCTATGTCTATCATATTGGACTATGAAATATCTATAAACTTTCATTTTCTCACATTCTGCTAGATCATCATTCTTTTCTTACTAAGTCTATTTACCCGAACTCTTAACAGTCACTTTTACGATTGACACATATTCCAAAAATTGCCCATGTACGATCTCAATTCTGGGCTCTGATATCACAACTTTTGGACCTCGTTTTCAAAGTCCAACTATCGGAGTCACAAGAAGTGTGTTGTACTGAATCATAGAACGCGAGCAAACACATTTCTTTAACTTCAGAATAGATTTTGGGAAACCTCAAACTGGAATCACAATTTGACTTCTTTAGAACCTTTGTCCCCAATTGTCTTAAGTTTCTAATGACACCAAAATCATTCGATGTGGTTTAGAATTCTAAGAGTTAGGGCTTGTTCCAATTAGCCCTCATTAGTTATTCTCGGTTCATCTTCACTCTCTGATACCGTAAGTGTCGGGCCCTATTTTCCGAATCATTCTTATACTGAAGCAAATATTCTATGCTCAAATTCCATCTAGATATTATAAGTCTTAAGGCTTGGGTTAAAATTCTATTTCTTTAGATCATTTGTAGCTCTATGTCTCTAGTTTTTCTAGAAACAAGATACATCTCGTTTGGAGGTCGGATAACAAAGTTATGGCCGAAGGAAATCAAACAAGGTTCTGTCCTCAATCATATTGAACCTATTTCGAGACAAAAGGTATAACTTGCTCCAGTGATATCAGATCAAGGTCATTCTTAAAGGGTTCAAAAGAGGACTTCGATATCTACATCTTTCATGAAGACATTGAAGTGAAATTTTGTCATCAAAAGTGTCAGAATTGGACCAACCGATAGGATCAGATGAAGCTAGACGAAGGGTCAGACAAATTGGGAAATTTGCCATAACTTTTACAAGAGAGATCAGATTAAGGTGTTCTTTAGATGGTTTGAGAGAGATTCAAGATCTACAACTTTTATGAAGATGTTGAAGAGAGAGTCTATCATTTAGAGGGTCAAATTTGGACCAGATGATAGGGTCAAATGAACAATACACCAGACGAAATGACGTCATCACCAGACAATATGTCTTCACTAGATGATACGTCCTCACCAGATGAAGTGTCCTCACCAGACAAAGTGTCCTCACTAGATGAAGCATCCTCACTAGACGAAACGTCCTCACTAGACGTTACGTCTCACCAGACTATATGTCTTCACCAAACAATACGTCCTCACCAAATGATGCGTCCTCAGCAGACGACATTTCATCACCAGATGATACGTCATCACCAGACGATGCGCTCTTACTAGACAACACGTCATCACCTAACGATATGTCATTGGTAGACGATATGTCCTATACTCCTGAGCATCTCCACTTATAAGGACCATAATTTTTGACTCCAATATCCAAAAATTTCATACTATATACCGTTGGAAAGCTAGAAAGATAATCTACAACTTCCCTGAAGACAACTCTATCAAATTCAACCTAGATCATTCTGGATTTTTCCCTAAACTCAGAACACGAATTTTTCCCTATGGAAGACTTGAAATTTTGCATTTTGCAAACTTGGAATGTCCTAAGCTTAACCATTCAATTTCCAAATTGACTTTATTAAACTGTTTCAAATCTCAACTCATTTACCTCATCACCTTCAATTACATTTGACTAGTCATAATTCCCATCTTCCTTTCCATAGTATCTCGCTTATGCATACATACATACATACATATATATATATATATATCAATAATTTGTGTTCCAAAATTATCAACTCAAGTTGATTACTTCTTCACGTATGTCTAACTTTAGCTCACATCATCCATGCACCATTCACATTTCATTAATATCAAAAGAATAAAATTTTACAAATATTTAATGACATTCCAAGCCACATTACTGTAGGAAAATCCCAGTGCGTGCATCACATACATGCGGTGCAGAAAACAAAAAAAAGTTATTCTTAGATTTTCTCGAGGTCCAGGATTTATGTGTCTATACAAAGAAGTATCAGAATTCTCAAAGCACAATGACCAAAGGAGACCGTCTCTAACGGTATCCACGCAGAGGTCGGAGAATCTAACTGAATCAAACTCTTTGATTCAGAAATAGCTAGAATAAAGGAGAGTGTGCTAGCTCTTACCTTGATTTTTGAAAAGCAAAGTGAAGGAGGATAAAGCTTGGAAGAGGAAGACAAGTGAAGAGAGCTTCGGTTGGTTTTTTAAAACCTTGTTTCTAAACCATGTTAAAGCCATTCTATCTTAAGATTATCTTCCTTTTCAAGCTTTCATTTTTGTCTTTTATCCATTAAAGACATTTAATGAAACTTATGAAAGAAGACATCCCATTCATCTTACACGTTAGTCATATATATATATATAAATGCTGAAGTAGTCCAGTCACACTGGGGTCGGTCCTACTGGGTCCCGGGTGTGAAAAAATACCGGAGACCTATTTTAGCAATATCAATGTCGCGATCTCATCGGGACATATCCTGATCTCATAGGGATCCATTTGGTTCTATTACTCTCTATATAATGAATCTCTATCCAAAACCATTTTACAAATTCTCTGAGTCACTCTTATGCGTGTGACCCATTAGGTTCCCAGTTATGTTGGCCACTTAGATTAACACTTAATCTAAGCAAGTCATAAGCGGTGTCTAGCAATACATCATGATCCCCAATTGACCGAAAAGTAAGTGGTTTGATGAATAATGCTTAAAAAGGAAATGATTGAGTATTTGTGCTGGAATTTTGTGAGGTTATGTTTAAGTGAATGTCTTGTTGATTTTGAGAGACTAAATTGGAGGCTTAGTGATGTAGGAATGGAGTTAGAATGAAAGGAGTTGTGTTAGGACTAAAATTTGGAAAATTTCTTTTGTGTAGGTTTCAGGTTTTTGGTCATAACTTTTGTTATGGTTGTGCTATTAAGTTAAGGTTTGGCTTGAAACGTCACCCCACAGACGTTGCAAGACTTCCAGACTTTTGCTTCGGGAGCTATTGGTGAGTAACCTAGATGGTTTCTATGCATGTTCGTGACATTCCCGGTACTATTCCAAAATTTCTTGTCACAAAAATTTCTCTAAAAATTTGAAAACCATAGACAATAAAATCACTCAATTCGGACCTCTATAGGTCCAATTATTAATAAAAGACGGACCAGAAAAATAATTACCCGGTCCTCTCACTTCGACCTAATTAATCCCCGTCAGTTTCATCTCTAAAAATTTGGCGAAAAATTTCATACCATATAGCAATAAAAAGCTCAGACAATATACTACCATTCTCAAGAAGGACTTAGAACCAAATTCCATCTCTAACTAGATCAAATCCTCCCATTAATGTGGTTGCCAGTTAGGGTTTATGAAATCAGCATTTAACTTAAACCATAACAAAACTTTACAAATTTATATCTTACAATCCTTACATCCAAAATTCGCAAATAATACCTCATTAGAAAGCTACAACAATCCTACACAACTTTCCAGAAGGTCACTGGAGCCAATTTCACTCTTAACAGTCCAAAATTAATATCAGAACACAAAAAAGCACAAAACCTATGCACTTAGAGCATTTGCCCACCAACACACATTTTGGGCTGAGTTACCACCTGAACATTAACAAACCATAAATTTTAACCTACAAATCAAAAAAATTCATACTTAGTGGCATTAGAAAGCTAACACAAAAATCTTCAACTTTTATGAAGACCAAAATCACAAAAACGTCTCTAAACAGTCCAAAATATTCACCATCACCAAAGGTACACTCAGAAATATTTAATAATGCACATGTAGCAATTAAAATATGTACTATGCATGTTCGTGACATTCCCGACACTATTCCACAATTTTCCATCAAAAAAAAATTTCTTTAAAAATTTGAAAGCCATAGACACTAAAAGCACTCAATTCGGACCTCTATACGTCCAATTATTAATAAAAGACGGACTAGAAAAATAATTACTCGATCCTCTCACTTCGACCTAATTAATACCCGTCAATTTCATCTCTAAAATTTTCCAATTTCACAAATAACTGAAACTAAATATTACACAAATCTGATGCCTCGAGAATCCGGTCAATCGGATGTCGGCTGAAAAAGTAATTGACAAAAGAATTAAATTTAGACAAAAATAGAAATAAAAAATAAAAAATAAAAAAATCAATCTCGCGAGGGCGACATATCGCCCTCGCGAGATGCGAGGATCTGTAATTTTCGAATTTTTTTTCAGAACAATTTTTCTATTTTTCACAAAACCATCTCTCCTTTCTTCCTCACTACACAACTTTTACCACACACATCCAAAAATCACAAATTAGATCTTGTTGGAAAGATATTGAAAAATACTACAAGTTTCATGAGAGATTGAAATTTAATAACACCTCTAAGGGTGTCAAAAATGCACTCAAAGATATTGCCTAGTCACACATTTGCCATAACAGTACAACACTTTTCTAAAAATCATAACTTTTCATCCCCTTAGCCAAAAATTCCAAATTTTATATCAATCAAAAGAGCAAAACAAATGCTACAACTTTCATGAACAACTTGGAAGCCAAATTCAGCTTTAACCAAATCAAATTCTCAAAAAAAGCTTCTGCCTACCCAAATTATTCTCAACAATAACCCAATATTCCAAAATTCATAACTCCACATCCCCTTAGCGAAAAATTCCATACCATATAGCAATAAAAACCTCAGACAATATACTACAATTCTTAAGAAGGACTTAGAACCAAATTACATCTCTAACTAGATCAAATCCTCCCATTAATGTGGCTGTCCAGTTAGGGTTTATGAAATCAGCATTTAACCTAAACCATAACAAAACTTTACAAATTTATATCTTACAATCCTTACATCCAAAATTTGCAAATAATACTTCATTAGAAAGCTACAACAATCCTCTACAACTTTCCAGAAGGCCACTGGAGCCAATTTCACCCTTAACAGTCCAAAATTAATATCATAACAAAAAAAAGCACAAAATCTATGCACTTAGAGCATTTGCCTACCAACATACATTTTGGGCTGAATTACCACCTGAACATTAACAAACCATAACTTTTAACCTACAAATCAAAAAAATTCATACTTAGTGATGTTAGAAAGCTAACACAAAAATCTTTAACTTTTATGAAGACCAAAATCACAAAATCTGTCTATTTTAGCCCAGAAAATTCTCCAAAGTTTCGAGTAACAATTCATTCAATGCTAGAATCACAACTATTCAGCCAGCACACATATCTCAACTTCCACGCAAAATTCAAAGCCCTTTAAACCACAATTGGACAGAACTTCCTTCATATGAATTGTAGCCAAACTTCTCAAGTTTAATTCAAGCCAAACCTTAACTCAATATCACAACCATAACAAAAGTTATGATCAAAAACCTGAAACCTACACAAAAGAAATTTTCCAGATTTTAGTTCTAACACAACTCCTTTCATTCTAACTCCATTCCTACATCACTAAGCCTCCAATTTAGTCTCTAATTCAACCACAAAATCACCAAGACATTCACTTGAACATAACCCCATAAAATTCCAGCACAAATACTCAATTATTTCCTTTTTAAGCATTACTCATCTAACATCATTAAAACACTTCAAAACACACAATTCACACACTACACATGTTAAACATCATTAATCCTTACACAAACATAATCTTCTACCTATACAATCAACACACAAACCTCATGAAATTAATGCACTATTAAACACAATAATTGCTTCTAAGTACTAATTAAAGAACATACAACTTAATTCTTACCTAAACAAACTTCAAATCTTCAATTTTGCCAAAGTTTCACAATTCTCCCAACCTTTCCTACCACTCACGACCATCATCCTTGAAGCTTAGGTTTGTAATCTTTTTGACAATAAAAGAAGAGGAACAACGTAGTATATGAGGGCTTGAGAAGGTAGAGCGGAGAAACACTTAATAAGAAGGAGAAAACCAAAGAAGAAGAAGAAGGAAATGGAAGCTACGGATGAGAGGAGGAAGAAAGTCCTAAAAAATCATCTTTCACTCTATCAATTTGAGAAAGTCGTGAAAGCTTGCACAAGATAGGTTATTTAAATAACCATAAAGTCTAAGACTAAGTAGGCAAGTGACATGTGTCACTTGCCACTTGTCCTGATTTGAAACACTCTCCAGGTCTTTGTCCAAATGCAATTAAATTTCTACTCCAAATTCCAATGGCTCAAAGTATTAAAACCTAAAATTATAAGTCTACTTTTCCAGTGTCATTGGACAGTCTTTTCTAGTACCGGAAACTCAATCAGTCAACCACCTATTAATTTTTCTGGTCCAGAATTTTTACCTAAAAAATTCCAAAAAAGTCCTAAAATTCCCCCAAAAATGGAAAACACACAAAAATTCACTCCTATTCATTTTTCAAGCACAAATAACACATTTTTCACAATAAACACATATGCCGAAAAATGTCATGAATGCATGTACAATCATGTGCATATACAAAAATTACAATTTATGTAAAAATAGAGGCCATCATACGCATGAACATGTCGAGACTAGTTTACACACTCATAACCCGTCCTGAATTACCATTTTTCCCTTCCCATCGATGATGGGATGTTACCATTCTCCCCTCCTAATAAAAATTTTGTCATTGAAATTCATTTTTGATACTGAATAAGGTAGGGGTACTGTTACCTCCTACACGCATTCGTTTTCAATCAATTCTTTATTTAGCTATCATTCTTCCTCAATTATACCCTTGATGAGTTTCAAAGTACTCAATTCTTTCCTTTCAGTTCCAAAACCACATATTTCGAATGATAACAATACTAACCATAAAATCACTCATAATGCCTTAGTCTCATTTTTGCCCTCATTATATAAGGACCACTTGATGTCCCACTTAGCTTCCCCTATTTCCTTTGTACCTCATCTAACTACACTTTGGCATAGGTGATATACTCAAGGACAAGACATCTCTCTCTCTCTCCCTTTTTTTTGATATAATAAACTAAACCTTCACATCTTTCTCCATATAGTCACGACTTCGATGTAATCCACCAAAATCCATTCGTCTATCAAAACCACTTTATTTAGATTTAAAAATTCATTTCACTCACTAATGGTATTCCAACTTGTTCTGATTTTTACCCAGGGTGATCGACTCTTTTTGTCGCCTCACCAGGAAGATGATATTTTTACTTGAATACTTAAGACTATACATTCATCTTATATGTCAAACATTCCGACATATAAGCTTTATATCTGTCTCCAATAGTCAAGACTACAAGGAACTCACACATATATTCACTCAGTTCGATATTCTTAGCTGACAAGTGCTCTTTTGAGGTACACATTACTAGGACACATACTTTATTCCTCAAATCCTCAATTTGGGCTTTCCAAATTCCTGTTTACAAAATTGATGTTTCTTTTTCCCATAACTAAGAAGATTTCCTTTTTGCTCCATTTTAACTCATTCACATACTCTTTATTGCACTAGATTTAGTAACCTAATATCCACATATGTGGTACTGACAAGTCCCTCTGCACAATCCTTTCAATCTTATCCAATTACAGTCTTACCTTAATCTCTACTAATCTGTCTAATCATATGCATATCTCATATGTTTCTATCCACATCATGATTCTATGCTTCCAAACCTACCACTATTGCAGAAATCTTCAAGTCATGTATCTAAATCTAGCTCATGCAGCTATATTCATCTCTAGGTATACAAAATCACCTTATACATTACAACCAATGCCCTCTTGATCTCGATTGGAAACCTCTATAGTAGATACGACAAAAGCTCCAAATCCAAATGGCATACTTAACACCATAATTATTTTGTTTTCATTTATCACTGACTTGGCTTACATCTTTTCCCTCAAACCATTAAACTTTCATCTTCATTTGTCAATATGATCATAATCGCTCATTGTTATCATGTTGCTTGGCTCACATTAACCTTTAATATCATAATCTTATTTGGGAATGGTTAACTCCAATAGATATAACCTCAAACTCATTGTTCCTATAGTTAGTTCTTGTAATTCCTTGAGTAACTAATTCCTCAATTTTTCATTGCACTTCCTTTTTTTTCGACGAATCTCAGCAGTTCTATCACTTTCTCAATGATTATACATTGACTCATGCTAATATCTATTCATTTATACCTGTTGCTCCACACATTTCATTCTATCTACAACCATAATTTCCTGTGTTGAAAACCCTTTCATTAGAGATAATTTATGGTTCTCAAATAGATTTAAAAACACAGTCTATGATGTGGACCAAATTTCACCTCACATGAACAAGAATGTCTCCTCGAATTGTTGGATATTTTACATCAACAAAAATATATACCCTCCTGATAGCCTTTTCTAACCCTTATGCTTGAATCTTTGCTATGGAAATAACTCCAATATTCTCATTTTCATTCATTTTTTTAAATAAAGGAGACAGTACATCACAACTTTTCTGAGAGACTTGTCATCTTATTTCAAAATTCCCTCCATTGCGTCTGTCAATTCCTTTTTGAAGCAAACCCTATTGACTCATGCGAGGGGCCTTGGCCCACTATGGAAGAATTACTCGATTCCATTGTTGAATCGAGAAAAGAGCTTATGATCCCAGCTACTGGTCATGGAAAGCCTATCTTCATTAGTCATAAATTAAATTACCCGGCTTTCTGACCCTATATCAGTGATTTTTGGTACAAACCCCGATATTGTCACTCACCTATTATCCATGTCATTCCTAATAGCTCAAGAAAAATCAATTACAACATTTCACAAGATCTTTAAAAGATCAATTTGTCTCATGACTTCTATGGTCAATGTATCCTCGATACTACGACACAATGAGGCATTAAGCAATTTCATTTACACTTACACCCTGACTGATACCATTCAAAATTCTGACATCTTATTAAAATATGTATTTATATCATATAGCCACGTACTCAAATTCGCTACTGCTACTTACATTCCAATTAACTCCATATAACATTTCTATCCTTGTTCCTGTCCATAACTGGAGGTTGCTATTTGATCATAGCAAAAACCTATTTTTGCAGGCCCATATCGTGGCCTGCACTTTTACCTCACATTACCCCACATATTGACAGCGCTTCTGGGCCAGTTTTCCAGTATTTTCCTCTTCTTCTTATGCACATCTTATCATAATTATAGAATTTACATTTTGAGTGCATTCACTCTACTCCTTTTCTTTATCATATTTTCCATAATTGCATACACACATGCAACCCAAACTCAGGCGCATTTTAAGCACTGATAAGGCCATGTTTCTATTATTTCATCGTCCATATGTATATTCTCAATCTATTTCAAATTATAGACGCATAAGCATCAAGAAGTGTCATCTCAGTATCTCATACATATTATTACGCCAAATCATAACTTTTATCACACTTCAAATCCAAATCTATCCTTTCACAGTCATAGAAAGTTATTTCTTTTGACCGGGCTTGCACACTTTAATCTCATTATTTCTGTTTTTTGTTTGTTTTTTTGTTTTCAAACAATATCTTCACTTACGATACACTATATTCCATAATACACAAATCACCACAACTGTAATAAAGCTTTATCTACTGTATCGAACCAAGTGCTTTTTCTCATTTCCAATTATCCCCATTTTATCGAACATACAAGTCCAAATCATAACGACTTAGTCATCCTGAGCTTTTGATCTCTCATAGACATATTCACATATTCTTAAGCTAAATCATTCCCATCACTTTTAACCAATGTTTTTTTTTTCTGTCCATATTTGACCTCTCTAGACTATCGCAAGTTTCGTTTTTCGTTCAACTCGATTTATACACTTTAAATCTCATTATTTATTTTGATATCACTTCTTTCTAAATCAACCCTTGCCAATGTATTCACATGCAGATCACATTTGAGGGTTTTTAATCACAATACAATATGAATGTCATTTTTCATTATTCCTTTCCCATTTCCAATTGCTCATAAACCTTCATTGACTCATATTATGACACATCACCACTTTTCTCAGACTTCATCACTTAACACTTGATACATGTTCATGTGTATAACCCAAACCCATACGATTCAGAATAAGGATCAGTTTCTACGGTCTGTTATGATATGACTTTAATGTAGGTGACTTTACCCATGTTTTAGTAAATTCCCATAGAAGTTCGTACTTCTGGGCTCTGATACCACCTAAATATAACACCCCACTCCCGCATGACCCGAACTCGACATTGATGGTGATATCTAAGTCCGTGCCCTGTGAGGGTGACGTGCTACATCACTCAGTCAAAACTCAGTAGACTCAACGATTAATGCGGCCATATTGGGACAGTTCAGGCACTCGGTCACAACGCCAAAATAAATTGGAAAAATGTCACATGCACATGTCATATGCATATGATTTTTAATCTCTTTGATTGAGTGAAAGGCTAATTGCCTTATGCTTCTGTGGTACCAATCATGTCGAATGTGAATTATGAAACAATTGGCTTATGCTTGAGTGTTTTATGAATTCAATTGGTTATGGATGTCAAATAGAATGAAATGTATCAAATTGTCTACATTCATGTGAAATTGTGCAATGTGATTAAATATGCAACAATGTGAATATATGTTATGTGAAATGATGTGTTGCATGAATTGAGTGAACCATCGATGATGGTTCCTCACTGAGTTCGCAAAACTCACCCAAAATTTGCAATTATTTTTCAGGACCCAAAAGAATACCCCGTTAGGCAACGGGTGTATAACAATCACATGCAAGTGAGAAAAGAGGTCGGGATCAGTTCACGGTGGAGAAGAATGGTGGGCTTGTGCGTTTGTTTATGACTGGATTCCGGACAGGAGGTCTGATGTATTGGGAGAGTATGACATAGTAGTGCTATATGTGATTTTTATGTGAATAATTGTGAACTAATTGTTTGAATGCGATAATTTGGGTTTGATTGTAATGTGATATTGCTCAATTGCGACATATACATTCCATGCATGAATGCATGATCAGTTAATAACAGTTGTGACCGGAGCAATCACCGAGAGATACTAACTCAACGTTTATATTTAGGCCTCGAGTCCTACAGTGATTCAGAGCCTCAGGCTCAACGATTAATGCGCCCATTTAATAACATCTCTAAGGGTGTCAAAAATGCATTCGAAGATACTGCCTAGTCACACATTTACCATAATTGTGCAACACTTTTCCAAAAATCATAACTTTTCATCCCCTTAGCCAAAAATTCCAAATTTTATATCAATCAAAATAGCAAAACAAATGCTACAACTTTCATGAACAACTTGGAAGCCAATTCCAACTCTAACCAAATCAAATTCTCAAACAAAGCTTCTGGCTACCCAAATTATTCTCAACAATAAATGTGAATAATTGTGAACTAATTGTTTGAATGCGATAATTTGGGTTTGACTGTAATGTGATATTGCTCAATTGCGACATATACATTCCATGTATGAATGCATGATCAGTTAATGACAGTTGTGATCGGAGCAGCCACTGAGAGCTACTAACTCAACGTTTATATTTGGGCCTCGAGCCCTACAGTGATTCAGAGCCTCAGGCTCAATGATTAATGCGCCCATAATGGGAAAGTTCAGAGCTTCAGGCTCAACGATTAATGGGCTCATATTGGGACAGTTCAGGTGCTCGGTCACAACACCGAAATAAATTGAAAAAATGTCACATGCGCATGTCATATGCATATGATTTTTAATCTCTTTGATTGAGTGAAAGGCTAATTGCCTTATGTTTCTGTGGTACCAATCATTCCGAATGTGAATGATGAAACAATTCGCTTATGGTTGAGTGTTTTATGAATTCAATTGGTTATGGATGTCAAATAGAATGAAATGTATTAAATTGTCTACGTTCACGTGAAATTGTGCAATGTGATTAAATATGCAACAATGTGAATATATGTTAGGTGAAACGATGTGTTTCATGAATTGAGTGAACCATCGATGATGGTTCGTCACTGAGTTCGCAAAACTCACCCAAAATTTGTAATTATTTTTCAGGACAATTATTTTTCACTGAGTTCGCAACCGCATGCGAGTGAGAAAAGAGGTCAGGATCAGTTCGCGTTTGCATTAGAGTTTAATAAAAATTGTACTTTCTGAATTTTTGTACAAATGAATAGGTCATATTGTAAAGTCAACAAACTGAATGAAATTGTATTTACAAAGGGCCCCCGTGGTCATTGAACTCATTGATGATTATCTATGTAAATTTTTTTCCGCATAATATAGAAAGTATATGTATGTTTCAAAAAAAATTATACTGAGTTTTGACTAAGTTATGTAACACGCCACCCTCACAGGGCACGGACTCGGATATCACCATCGATGTAGAGTTTGGGTCATGCGGGAGTGGGGTGTTACAATAAACCTATGCTCACCACGGACCATCTTGTGAACCCTCTTATAGACAGTCCTTTCACCATGTTATACCCCACTTGGTTATGAGTATGGGCAAAGTGTCAACTCTCACGAGACTGACTACATCAAATCTAGTCCAAGTGATATCAGTTCTTATCCTGGGACTCATTACTCTATATGTCAATGAAGACATTCTTTATGACATATATACTCCGGCTAGAGATTTCCAAGTAATGACCCCGATAAGAGGCCATGGGTATCATCTTTTGCTATCATAGAAGTGGTGAATCCTCTATTGACTACTCAATTACCTTCGAATACCTCAAGTTGTACCAAATTACCACCCTATGAGCGACCTCTATAAGGCAACAAGGAATGGAGTCAAAGCATATAATCAGTATCCAAGATATCCTTGAGCACCTCAAGCCTAAGGATACTTGCACCATTGTTATGATGAGATTATCACTGACATTAGAATATGACATTCATGTGATGATCTCATAGTACGTCATCCAATGTACTTACTACCTCTAGCAAGCATTCACATCTCAACTCTAAACATCTCATGTTTACAGTTTCTGAGATCCACTGCTTGATGAAATCAAGTAGTTTGACATGTGCTAGTCTATCTAGATTAACGATGTTCAGTTTCATTAATCCTATGACTAGGGATAATTTAGATACTGACATAATTGCACATGATAGGAATCTCAATAGTATGATCTCATCATAATTTCCTTCATGCTATGTCATATATCATGGACTTCATTAATTTGTTTATAAATCATAATGAAATATGCCTTTCTTTATTATTGAAAATAAAGTCTGTACATAACTTTGTACAAAATGCGCTAAAGGCGATTGCCTTTAGGACATTACTCTAACAATTACATCATCATCTCAAAATCTCAAATTACAAAAGGTTCTTGAACAATAAACTTGTTGCTTTCCCAAAATCAACTCTGAATACAAAATAAACAAATATGGAGATATTCCCCTAGGCTCTGGATCACTTGATCTCTTAGCTATTACCTGAAGAGGGGATAAAAGGGGGTGAGCTTGAAAGCTTGTGGGTAATAAATTTATAACAAATAATAAGCAAAATTGTTGAAATGTTTTTTATCTTATAAAAGTCATAGTGAATTTATAAAATGCTTTATTCTCAAATTTTCAGTCAAATTCACAATTCTTGTTTAAAACTCATAGTTAAAGTATCATCACATCAACATAGCAGAACACTCAAATTATGCAACAAACTTGACAATTCAAATATGAAATGCACAAACAAATAGCTAGAGAGTTCTGTGGAATGAAACGAAGAAACCGAAGTTTACACTATGAACAAAATGAGTCTGATTTCTCAAGATCTTATGGCCTCAAGCGGGTAGTCGGGAGAAGGCTACGGGTCAACATACACGTGATTAATGAAACGGATCCCTCTCTTGCCCAAACAAAAACACATATTCATGCTCAAATCATTTGCTCATGTGTTCATACTTTCATGCTTTCACATCTTTTCATTCATACAAAATGTCATGATATGTTTCAAGGCATAACATGAATATTTCAAAACCATTTTCCATTTTATAATCAAAATTCATGCACTAACATATAGAAATTTCTCAAATCACTCAAAAACATTTAAAATAACATTTATGAAGTAATTGAAATCATTTTATTTTTTTGATTTGGGAAAAGCATTAGTGGCTCATAACTCTAATATAAACATGTAACCCACCTTGATTTCCTTGCTTAAAGACTTGTTCAAAATCTCTCTTCTCTTGTTCCTCTTGCCTCTTTGATCCCCTTTATACAATAAAAAAATTCCACTCAATAGGGTTTTCAATTGAAAATCCCACAAAGCACAATCACTAAAATTGGTGTTAGAATACTTAAACCCTTGTATTTTCTAAACTCCATTAACTAAAATCCTTCCAAAAATCTCAAAAGATTTAGGTGATCTTACCTTGATTCTTCTCCAAATGAAGAGATCTTTAGCTCAAATGAACCACCTCAAAATCTCTCTCAAAAGCTAAGAAATGAAGAAACCTTAGCTCAACTCTCTTTTTTTCTGTCAACCACCGAAATCTCTCCTCTTTCTCTTTCTTATTTCTCTTCTTCTGTCCCAATTCACGTTTTCTCCTTCTTTTAAATATAAGACCACATTTTGGTCTTGTCTTTCCAAAAATACCCCTCCTCTCCTTTGATCTTCCCATTTTGCCCCTTCTTTCACTTACTTCCTAACTCTTTTAATCTTCTTAAACACCATATTAACTATATCTTAATTCAAACCTTTCCATCTAATTTCAAATCTCTATTTATACCCATCAAATTAATGACTCAATTCTAAAAATAATGAAACAAATAAATCAATAATAATTGAAAAAAAATCAAGGTGCAATAACAATGGATGTAGTATTTCATAAATATACAATGTATTTCTCTAAGTCTGAGCTTTAGAGGGAGTACCAAAAGGAAATTTAGACTCTCAATTATGAACTTCGGGGGGAGTGCAAAGGTGACTGTCATTTTGGAGAGGGTACCGATGTTAGTGATGGTGCTAATAATCAGTTGGAACATGAAGAAGAGAGTAAAAGGGCTATTAAACTAGAGGATACTGGATAAGAAGGTACAACTAAAGTAGAGGTTGTTGGCTCATTAAGTGTAGAAATTAAGACTCACTAATAAACTACACCAATCGTTTACTAAGGATGTTCCTATTTTTGACCCTGAGCCACCTAGAAAATAACTACTAGAGTGTCTTATTAGAGTTATTCCTAAACTTTCATATGAGCCTAAAATTTCAAATAGAGTTAAATATCTTACGAGTCATTATGTGTCAAATAAAAATTTTTCGGAATCAAATGGGTCATTTGTAAATCAATTATCTGTTATAGCTATACCTATCAATGTGCAAGTGGCTCTAAAGATTCCAAGGTGGAGAGCTGTAATGAATGAGAAAAAAACTCTTTACAAAAAAAACTTGGGAAATTGTTGAATGGCTACTAGGAAAGAAGCCAATTGAATGTCGATGGGTTTACACTAGAAAGTACAATGCAAATCGCGCAGTTGAAATGTTTAAAGTAAGATTGGTGACAAAGGGGTATATACTCAAACCTATGAGATTGATTACACAGAGACATTTGTTCTTGTAGCTAAAATTAATAATGTTAGAGTATTGTTGTCCCTAGCTACAAACTTTGATTGGTCTTTGTAGCAATTTGATGTAAAGAAGGTCTTTTTGCATAGTGAATTGTCAGAAGAAATCTATATAGAGCTTCCACCAGGTTGTATGGTAACAAAAAGACAGAGTAAAAAGGTTTGTAGATTGAAGAAGTCATTGTAGGGGATGAAGTAATCTCTAAGAGCATGGTTTGGAAGGTTCACAAAGTCTATGATAACTTTTAGATATCATTAAAGCAATTCCGACTGCACTTTATTCTTGAAAAAAGGCAAGGTAAAATCACTACTCTTATTGTATTTATGGATGACATGGTGGTGATAAGAGACAATATGGAAGAGAGGAAGGCACTGTAAGAAAGCTTCTCCAGAGAATTTGAAATAAAAGATCTTGATTTCTTGAAATATTTTCTTAGGATTGAAGTTTCTAGATCGAAGAAATGAATTTTCTATCCTAAAGGAAATATGCATTAGACTTATTACAAAAAACTGATATGTTAATATGTCAACTAGCTGATACACTAGTTGAGGAAAGCTTGAAGTTATGTATAGAAGTAAATCAAATACCAGTTGATAAAGGAACATATCAAAGGCTTATAGAAAGGATAATGTACTTGGTGTAGGAAAATCCCGGGGTAGGCATCACATGCCCACAGTGCGGAATTTAAAATTTTGAGTCCCGGGACATTCCCGAAAGCCAGGATCCATGTGTATATATAAACAATCAAACCATAACGACCAAAGGAGACCGTCTCTAACGGTATCCACGCAGAGGTCGGAAAACCTAACCGGGACAAACTCTTTTGACCCGGGAATAGCTAGACTAAGGAAAAGACTGCTAGATCTTACCTTAGCCTTGGAGAGCTTGAAGACTTGATGAAGGAGATGACAAAACTCTTGGATGAGAGGATGAATAATCGATGGAGAAGATGAAGATCTTTGGTTTTTCCATAAAAACCTTGCTTCTTCTCTTGCAATCCATTTAAGATCATGTTCTAAGAAGAAGAAAACTCATTTTCTCTTCTTATTCCATGTCATACCACCATCTCCCATCATCTTTCATCCTCACTTTTGCCATTTTGTCATTTAGTCATTAAATGACCAATGACTAACACTTTGAAAGAAGCTTCCATGCTTCTCCTCCATCTCCCACGATATAAGATATAAATATATATTAATTAATTATTTAATCAATTAATTAATATATATAATTGCTAAAGTGGTCCATCAAACTGGAATTGGTCCACTCACTGTCCGCCCCGTCGCCGGAAAAATCACCTAAACGGTTTTCAAGAATGTCGATGTCGCGATCTCATGGGACATATCCCAATCTCATCGGGATCCATTTAATCCTATTGCTCTCCGGATATCGGATCTCCGTCTCAAACTATTTTCTGATTCTCCGAGTCACTCTTATGCGTGTGACCCATTAGGTTCCTGTTATGTTGGCTACTTAGATTAACACTTAATCGAGCAAGTCATGAGCGTATCTAGCAACACATCACGACCCCTAATTGACCGGAAAGTAATTGGTTTGACTAATGAAACCATATCACGAACCCTTCCATAGACAATTACCGTGCAATTCGTCCTTTCACCATGCTATACCCCACTTGGTTTGAGTATGGGCAATGTGTCAACTCTTACTAGACCGATCGATCAAATCTAGTCCAAGTGTAATCGGTTCTCGCCCTAGGACTCATTACTTTATATGTCCATGAAGACCATCTTCATGACATATGTATGCTCGGCGCCAGAGACTTCAAAGTAATGATCCCGATAAGAGGCATGGGTATCTCTTCGCTATAATGAAGTGGTGAATCCTCTATTGGCTACTCAATTACCTTCAATACCTCAAGTCGCACCCAATCACCACCCTATGAGCAACCTCTCGAAGGCAACAAGGAATGGAGTCAAAGTACGTAATCAAGACTCAAGATATCCTCGAGTACCTCAAGTCTAAGGATACTTGCACCATTGCTATGATGAGATTATCACCGACATTTGTATAGGACATCCATGTGATGATCTCATAGCAGGTCATCCAATGTACTTATCAGAAGTACAAGTCGACTTGTCTTCGATAAGTCGACTTGTTCTTGAAAAAATCGATAAGTCGACTTGTACATTGCATAAGTCGACTTATTTAAGGATCAGTGATTGTTTATTTGTGCCTAAAGGCAATCCCTTTAGCGTTTTATTCACAAATGATCTGCATCGAATGAATAAATAAAGAAAAGGCATAATTCATTAATTTGATGTTCATGAACATTGTTTATGAATTGATTGGATCTTTAATCGATTAATGAAGTCCATGATATATGACATAGCATGAAGGAAATTATGATGTAATCATACTCCGAGATTCCTATCATGTGCAATTATGTCAAGATTCAAATTCTCCTAGTCATAGGATTAATTGGATCGACATCATTAATCCGGATAGACTAGCACATGTCATATTCCTTGATTGGATCAGCGGTGGATCTCGTAAACTGTAAATATGAGATATTTAGAATTGACATGTGGATGCTTACTAAGCGGTAGTAAGTTCATTGGATGACTCGCCATGAGATCATCACATGGATATCTTATCTAAGTGTCGGTGATAATCTCATCATAGCAATGGTGCAAGTATCCTTGACTTGAGGTACTCAAGGATATCTTGAATACCGATCCGTGCTTTGACTCCATTCCTTGTTGCCTTCGGAGGTAACTCATAGGGTGGTGCTTGGGTGCGCTTGAGGTATTCAAGATAATTGAGTAGCCAATAAAGGATTCACCACTTCTGGATTAGCAGAAGAGATACCCATGGCCTCTTGTCAGGATCATTACTCGTAAATCTCTGGCCAGAGTGAATATGTCATGAAGAGTGTCTTCATGGACATATAGAGTAATGAGTCATAGGACGAGATCTGTTATCACTTAGGCTAGACTCAGTCTAGTAAGAGTTGACACTTTAACCATACTCATAACCAAGTGGGGTATAGGATGGTGCAAGGACGAATTGCACGGTAATTGTCTATGGAAGGGTTTGTGATCTGGTTCGTGATGAATACATCAAACCGATTACTTTCCGGTCAATTGGGGGTCATGATGTGTTGCTAGATACCGCTCATGACTTGCTGATTAATTGTTAATCTAAGTGGCCAACATAACCGGAGCCTAAAGGTCACACGCTTAAGAGTGTTTCGAGAATCAAAATAGTAATTGGACAGAGTTCCAATTATGGAGAGCATTAGGATTAAATGGATCCCGATGAGATTGGGATATGTCCCGATGAGATCGCGACATCAATATTGCTAAGAAAGGTTTTCGGAGCTGTTTCAGCACCGGGGCCCGGAAGGCCGGTAGGACCGACCCCAGTTTGACTGGACCTCTTTAGCAAATATATATATATATATTAATTAATTGAGAATTAATTAATTATATATATATATGTTGATTTACGTGGAAGCCATAAATGGAGAGGATAAAGGAAGTTTGAAAAGTCAAATTCATCATTATTTATCATTTTAAGGAACTTCCATGCTTTCTACGTGGATGCCCTTCAACCAAGCTTCTTATATGTGTTTTAAGTGTTAAATAAACATATAAGAAGTGATAAAAAGAGGAGGCTTACACGTTGGTGGAAGGGAAGGGATCGAAAGCTTAAGGGTTAAGCCTTTGGAAAATTTGATTTTTCATCTCCTTCATCTCTTCTTTTCAAGTTGCTTCCACTCTCCAAGGCTTCCACCAAGGTTCAATCACTAGCTCTCCAGGATAGAGGTAGGGTCTAGCAGCTCTTAATCTGTTCTAGCTATTCCCGGGTCAAAGGGGTTTGATCCGGTTAGGTTTTCTGATCTCTGCGTGGATCACCTTTAGAGATAGTCTCTTTTGACTATTTAGGTTTGAGGTCTTCATACGGATACCTGGATCCTGGGTTCGGGAAGGTCCCGGGAACAAAAATTTTTGTTTTCCGCTGCCGGTACATGTGATGTACCTCCCGGGATTTTCCTACAGTGGTATCAAAGCGTCTGGTGTCCCGTATGAAGCTGTAACCTAAGCTAGATCAGAAACCCTAAGTGCTGTTGATGTTGATGCATGCTTTCTGTCCAAATTTCGTTTCTGTATAGAGATGCATTTTTCGAAATTTTTCTGCCCAGAAATGTTCATAACATGTTAGAGAATATGTCTATGAATTTTCAGAATTTATTGATTTGATTTGATATAGTTTTGCTAATTAATTCCCTAAGGTTACAGATGCTGTTTTGTGAAACGATTCTGGAACAGACAGTAGTATAAAATCGAGAATAAATTCTAGAAAAATGGTTTTCTGGATTTTCCTTCACCTACATGTCTCTAAGATGTTGGTGAATGTCTGTGAGCATGGAAATTGGATTTCAAGGTGATTGGATATTTATTCACGAATTTATTCTATACTGTTGGGAATTGCTGTGCTGTTGAACACAGATTTTGAATCGGTTTTGTTATTTAGGTTGACTGAGTTTATGATGGCCTAAAATCCTGAAAAAATTCCTGTAGCATGTTCTGAACATGTAGTAACCTATATAATGTTCTCATGATTTATTGAAATTGTTTCATTGATCATTTCAAGCAATGTACAGAACTGGACAGTTTTGGTGAAAATTGTTGGGACTGTTTTGCTTGGCTTGATTGAGTGTGCTTTTTCAGTTCCAATGCCTTGAAGCATTTTTAATGTGATTAAATGTGTTATCTTGATGTAGTATGATTGCCAAAGTGAATTGCTTGAAGTTGCTTTTCCAAGAATTTTTGAATGCCGAATTGGTCACATTTGTGTCTCGTTAGTACCTTGCATTATCTTGTTTGTTTTGACCGTCATATTTTTTATGGCATGTGCTGAAGTAAATTTGATAATGTATGTGCTAGCTAGAGTTGCTTAGGATGATAATTTGGGTGTTCCTAAATTATTTGGAAATTAATGAGTTTTGACTCATTTCAAGCTTTTCATATGGTTTGACCATATAAGGCATTCATGAATCAATGAAGTGTTCATTGATACATCTATTCTGAGATATTACCCTAGGTATGTAGGTGTTGTGAATTGGAATTGCATGGATTGAGGAATTAGCGAATAGAGATTTTAGCAAAGTTCCTGGATAAGTCGACTTGTGCGGAAAATAAGTCGACTTGTTCAAGGATTTTTGGCTAAGTCGACTTGTGCGGAAAATAAGTCGACTTGTTTAAGGATTTTAAATAAGTCGACTTGTTCAAGATTTCAGTATAAGTCGACTTGAAGTTCCTTGTAAGTCGACTTGTTCATGGGCAGGTGAGATAAGTCGACTTGTGTCATACAAGTCGACTTGTTTGTGTAAGATCTAATAAGTCGACTTGCATTTGATGAAAGTCGACTTGTGGCATGCTAAGGTTGGATGATGGATGATTATAAGGATTGATTCAATGTGATTGACGACACCTAAATCATTCCATATAGTCCTAGTGACTATGATCCTTCAGCTTGGAGTCTAGAATTCGAAATCCCTCCTCAGTATATGAAAACTAACGCCTTCCATTAATATGGTAAGAACCAGAGTTCTTATAGGGTTGGGTTGTTGAGCTAACCTCAAGCTCACTCTATACGAATATGTTCAAACCATGAAAATAAGATTTTCGGATTAATGGGTCGGTTTTCCTAGAAGCGTTGATTTGTTGAGCTAACCTCAAGGTCAACGTGGACAGAGGCGAGTTGGGTAGCATACATTAGATGTACGCATCAAAGAGTTGATACCCAATGAAGTGCACACATCAACAAGTTGATAGCGATCGATAGTTGTGTCTAAGATGTAATTGGTATATCGATACCTCCCGAGACATAAGGTGGCTTGTTGGACAAATCCAAGGTCATTCTCAATATCGGTTATCGATGATGCAATTGGTATGACCGATACCACCGATTGACCTAACTTGTGGCTTGTTGGACAAATCCAAGGTCACTCTTAGCAATGTGGGATATCGACCCACTAGGACATTATGTCACTTTGTTTCTTTGGATTTGTAAAGAGGGTTATGAATTCTAGGAAACTAGTGGGAGCCATATGCATATCATGCAAGTCCTTATGATCATGCAGGCAATTCTATCCTATCATTCCTTCTCTTTATCGCGTTTAGGTTGATTGAAGAAGTCTTTCAGTGTGAATTTTCGCTCGCTATTTTGGACCGAATTTTCTTGATCGACTGAGGAATCTGAGAATTGTTCTCAGATCTGAGGAACTGGGATACGTCCTAGATGTTCCACTTCCAGATGCACCTGCTGTCGATGCTTCTGATAAGGATCAGAAAGCATATCGTAAGCATCTAAAGGACGGTGATATGGATACTTGCATTATGCTTGCCTTGATGTCACCAGAGGCTGCAGCAAAGACAAGTCCATCGATGCTCACTCTATAGTATTTCATCTTAGGGAGTCGTTTGTTGAGCAAGCTTCGATCTCGAAGGTTCGAGACCTCAAAGGCTTCTCTTCACCATTAAAGATGGCTCCGGGGACAATCTAGCATGCAAGTATGCCACAAGATGAATGGCTATATTGACTGATTGGCCGTCTTAGGATTTGTAATGGATTATGAGTTAAGTAGAGACTTAATTCTGGTTGGATTGTCTGATGGTTATTCATAGTTTGTGATAAACTATCGGATAAACCAAATATCCACAACAATTCCAGAGCTGATCAATCTGCTCAAGACAACTGAGCAGGCTATCAAGAATGATCAAGAAAGATAGCTAGCAAGTGCTAATGGTGGATGCTTCTTCTTCTAGTTCAAAGAAGAAAAAGGCCAAAAACCAAAGATTACGCCCCAAAGGATTTTGCTTTCATTGTGGTAAGACCGCCACTGGGCTTGGCTCAGTAAAATCTATCTGGAGTCCTTGAAGCAGAAGAAGGCATCAGATGCCTCTACTTCTTCAAATATGTTTGTCATTGAGGTTAATACTATTCCTGATCCAAACATATCGGTATTTGATACCGGATGTGGCTCATACATATGAAATGATATGCAAGGCCTCAGGGACAGTAGAAAGCTCATAAAAGGAGAACTAGACCTTTGTGTAGGTAATGCAGCAAGGGTTGCTACATTACCCGTAGGCACATATGTCTTGTTACTCCCTAGTGGGCTTGTATTCAAATTGGATGATTGTCATTTTGTACCCGTTTTAAACAAAGAACATATTGTATGTTTTATGTTTAATTAGAGTCATTTCCATTGGACTTTTAGGAGCAATGGTTGTTCTATTAGTTCGAATGGAATGCTCTATCGTACTGGTACATTATGCAATAGAAATGACATATTAGATATGTCATATCCAATTATGAATGTCAATGACGCGAAAAGACATAATTGAGATAATTTAAAATCAACTTACTTATGGCATTGTCGGCTTGGCCATATAAATAAGATACGCATTGCTAAGCTCCATAAGAGTGGTAGTTTAGGGTCATTTGATTATGAATCATATGACACATGCGAATCTTGTTTATTAGGCAAGATGACTAAGTTACCCTTCAAGGAAAGGGTGAACGAGTGAATGGAATATTAGACCTAATACATTGGATGTATGTGGTCCAATGTCCATCCATGCCAGAAGTGGTTGTCTTTACTTCATTACTTTTATCGGTGAGTATTCACGATATAAGTATTTGTATCTGATGAAATACAAATCTGAAGCGTTTGAAAAGTTCAAATAATTCAGAAATGAAGTAGAAAACTAACTTGGTAAAAGTATGAATACATTACGATCTGATCGTGGTGGAAAATGCTTACACCAACAGTTTTGGATTATCTCAGAGATAATGGGATTTTATCTCAAGATACTCCACCTTGCATGCCACAAAGACAATGGTGTGGCTGAAAGGAGAAATCGAACCTTGTTAGACATCGTGCGATTGATGATAGGTTTTGCATACGCTGGGAGTATGCGTTTGAGACAAATTGTTTACTTGCTAAATGTAATTCCATTAAAGATAGTTGAGGTTACTCCATATGGAGATATGGACTAACAGAAAATCCTATCTTTCTCATCGAAAGTATGGGGTTGTCTGCCACGTGAAGCGGACACGATCGAGATACATTTGATGTAAAAGTTTATACATGTGTTTGTTCGTGAAATATCAATTCTACCTTGCTTAGAAACAAAAGTTGTTTGTTTCCAAGCATCTTGTTTTCTTAAAGAAAGAGTTCTTTACAAGAAGACGGTGGGAGCAAAGTTGAACTTGAGAAGTTCAAGATGCTCAAACAAACATAGATCAATCGCTCGAACTCAAACTGTCACTCATATAGATGAGGTAACAGATTCAATCTTCTACTACACACAATTTCGTAGGTCACGTAGGATACGCCTGCTCTCGAGAAATATGGATTTCGTGAGGAATGAATGACGATTGCTCATATGAGATGATGCGCCTACTACCTATGAATAGGTTCAAAAGTTGAGTCCGAACATGGCTTTGTGCCATGAAATCAAATGGATTCCATGTATGAAAACCAAGTATGGACTTTGGTTGTTACACTGCAGGATAAAACCCACAGGTGTAAATGAGTTTGAGAAGAAAACCGACATGGATGGTAATGTGATTACCTATAAAGCAATGCTTCGGTTAAAGGATTTCGCCACGCATAAAGAGTTGACTATGACGAGACCTTGATTTCGTAGCAATGCTTAAATCCATTAGGATACTCCTAGCCATTGTCACTCATTATGATTATGAGATATGGCAAATAGATGTGAGGACCGCTTTCGAGAGGAAATCTACCGAGGATGTGTATGACACAACCCGAGGGCTTCACTCCCATCGATGGCGAAAAGGTATGCAAGCTTCGTAAATCCATGTTTGGATTGAAGCAAGCATCTTGAGTTGGAACATCCGTTTTGATGAGTCAATCAAAGAGTTTGGTTTCTTTCAAAATTCGGATGAACATTGTGTGTATAAGAAGGTTAATGGGACTGCAATCGTATTCCTTGTGTTGTATGTAGATGACATACTGTGACTAGGAAACGATGTCTCTATGCTGCAATCAGTTAAAATTTGGTTGTCCAAACAATTTGCCTTGAAAGACCTTGGTAAAGCAACTTATATCCTTGGGATATAGATTTATGCAGATAGATCAAAGGTTGCTTGGTCTTTCACAAGCTTCATACATAGATGAGATGCTAAAGAGGTTTAGCATGAAACGATGCTATGTACGAGGCCCGATGTATCGTATGCTCTAAGTGTTACGAGCAGATACCAATCGGATCCTGGTAGGTCACTAGTTATTGTCAAGAATATCCCAAGTACTTGTGAAGCACTAAGGATGTTTTCTTTATGTTCGAGATGGAAATTCCATATGAGCGGCATTCAGATGCCAAGATCTAATCTGATAAGGATGATTCTGAATCACAATCAAGTTATACACATTCACACTGAATAGCGTGGCGGTCAATTTGAAAGAATTCCAAACAAGAGAGGACTGCTGATTCAACAACCGAGGCAGAGTACCGCCGCACGAGATGCAAAGGAAGCGGTTTGGATCGAAGTTCATTATCGAACTTGATCTCGTCCCTACCGTGGTGGGCCCATAGGATTGTATTGTGATACAATGGGCTAATGTGAGCAAAGGAACCAAGGTCTTATCGACGATCCGAACTCGTACTCTGTCGATTCGGAGATCATTAGTCGAGATGATATCCCGATAAAGAGAATTCTACGAGCAAAGTGTTGTTGTTCGCTGACAAAGCCATTGTCACGGAGAATTGTGATTCTCATGGACTCGCTTATGGTATTAGATACTAAGGCGATTGGCTTTAGGTCAAGTGGGAGATTTAGAAGTACAAGTCACTTGACTTGTATCGATAAGTCGACTTGTTCTTGAAAAGTCGATAAGTCGACTTGTACATTGCATAAGTCGACTTATTTAAGGATCTCAGATTGTTTATTTGTGCCCCAAAGGCAATCCCTTTAGCTGCTTTTATTCACGATCGTATGCGCATGAATGAATAAATAAAGAAAAGGCATAATTCATTAATTTGATGTTCATGAACATTGTTTATGAATTGATTGGATCTTTAATCGATTAATGAAGTCCATGATATATGACATAGCATGAAGGAAATTATGATGTAATCATACTCCGAGATTCCTATCATGTGCAATTATGTCAAGATTCAAATTCTCCTAGTCATAGGATTAATTGGACCGACATCATTAATCCGGATAGACTAGCACATGTCATATTCCTTGATTGGATCAAGCGGTGGATCTTAAACCGTAAATATGAGATATTTAGAATTGACATGTGGATGCTTACTAGCGGTAGTAAGTTCATTGGATGACCCGCCATGAGATCATCACATGGATATCTTATCTAAGTGTCGGTGATAATCTCATCATAAAGAATGGTGCAAGTATCCTTGACTCGAGGTACTCAAGGATATCTTGATAATCGATCCTGCTTTGACTCCATTCCTTGTTGCCTTCCGAGGTAACTCATAGGGTGGTGCTTGGGTACACTTGAGGTATTCAAGATAATTGAGTAGCCAATAAAGGATTCACCTTACGGATTAGCGTAAGAGATACCCATGGCCTCTCGTCGGGATCATTACTCGTAAATCTCGGCAGAGTGAATATGTCATGAAGAGTGTCTTCATGGACATATAGAGTAATGAGTCATAGATCTAGATCTGTTATCACTTAGGCTAGACTCACCTAGTAAGAGTTGACACTTTAACCATACTCATAACCAAGTGGGGTATAGGATGGTGCAAGGACGAATTGCACGGAATTGTATACATGGAAGGGTTTGTGATCTGTTCGTGATGAATACATCAAACCGATTACTTTCCGGTCAATTGGGGGTCATGATGTGTTGCTAGATACCGCCATGACTTGCTCAGATTAATTGTTAATCTAAGTGGCCAACATAACCGGAGCCTAAAGTGGTCACATGCTTAAGAGTGTTTGAGAGAATCAGAAATAGTAATTGGACAGAGTTCCAATTATGGAGAGCATTAGGATTAAATGGATCCCGATGAGATTGGGATATGTCCCATGAGATCGCGACATCAATATTGCTAAGAAAGGTTTTGAGTCGTTTCAAAGACGGGGTCTAAGGCCAGTAGGACCTAATTCCAGCTTGATCGACCTCTTTAGTAAAATATATATATATATTAATTAATTGAGAATTAATTAATTATATATATATATGTTGATTTACGTGGAAGCCATAAATGGAGAGGATAAAGGAAGTTTGAAAAGTCAAATTCATCATTATTTATCATTTTAAGGAACTTCCATGCTTTCTACGTGGATGCCCTTCAACCAAGCTTCTTATATGTGTTTTAAGTGTTAAATAAACATATAAGAAGTGATAAAAAGAGGAGGCTTACACGTTGGTGGAAGGGAAGGGATCGAAAGCTTAAGGGTTAAGCCTTTGGAAAATTTGATTTTCATCTCCTTCATCTCTTCTTTTCAAGTTGCTTCCACTTCCAAGGCTTCCACCAAGGTTCAATCACTAGCTCTCCAGGATAGAGGTAGGGTCTAGCAGCTCTTAATCTGTTCTAGCTATTCCCGGGTCAAAGGGTTTGATCCGTTAGGTTTTTCGATCTCTGCGTGGATCACCTTTAGAGATAGTCTCTTTGGCTATTTAGGTTTGAGGTCTTCATACGGATACGGATCCCAGGTTGGGAAGGTCCGGGAACAAAATTTTGTTTTTCCGCTGCCGGTACATGTGATGTACCTCCCGGGATTTTCCTACACTTACTACCACTAGTAAGCATCCACATGTCAAATCTAAATATCTCAATATTTACAGTTTTCTGAGATCCACTGCTTGATCCAATCAAGGAGTTTGACATGTGCTAGTCTATCCGGATTAACGATGTCCAGTCTCATTAATCCTATGACTAGGGATAATTTAGATACTGACATAATTGCAAATGATAGGAATCTCAATAGTATGATCGCATCATAATTTCCTTCATGCTATGTCATGTATCAGGGACTTCATTAATTTGATTAAAGATCATTATCAATTCATAATAAAATGAATATCAAATAAATGAAATATGCCTTGCTTTATTTATTCATAAAGTCTGTACATGACTATGAACAAAATGCGCTAAAGGGGATTGTCTTTAGGGCACTACTCTAACAATCTCCCACTTGACCTAAAGCCAATCGCCTTGGTATCTAATACCATAAACGAGTACATGAGAATCAAAATTCTTCTGTGGCAATGGCTTTGTCAACGGATCAGCAATGTTCTGCTCTGTGGGAATTCTCTCTATCAGGACATCACCTCGAGCAATGATCTCCTGAATCAAATGGTATCGGCGAGTACGTGTTTGGATCACGATGAGACCTTGGTTCCTTTGCTCACAAGAATAGCTCCATTGTTGTCACAATACAACTCAGTATGGGTCCATCACGCCTAGGAACCACACCAAGTTCAGAAATGAACTTCGATCCAAACGGCTTTTTTCTTTGCGTCGATGCGGCAATGTACTCTGCCTTGTCGTTGAATCAGCATGCGCCTCTGCTTGGAACTCTTCCAACCGATCGCTCCGCCATTAAGTGTGAAAACATAACCTGATTGGGACCTCGAGTCATCCTTATCGATTGAAAATCGCATCAGATGCCCGCCACTTGAGACTTCCATCTCCATATATCAAGAAAACATCCTTAGTTCTTCGCAAGTACTTTAGATATTCTCGATACCACCCAAAGGACCCTCACCAGATCCGATTGGTATCTCGTCAGAATACTTAGAGCATATGATACATCGGGTCTCGTACATAGCATTGCAGATATAATAGATCCCATCGCAGACGATACGGATCATATTCATACGCATCCTCTCATCCCGTGTCTTGGGACACATGGACTTCGAGAGTGTTATCCCATGAGTAATGGGAAGAAACCTCTCTTGGATTGCTCCATGCTAAACCTCTTTAGCACCTTGTCTATGTACGCTGACCGTGAAAGACCAGCAACCTCTTCGATCTATCTCTATAGATCTTTATCCCAAGGATATAAATTGCTTCTCCAAGGTCTTTCATGGCAAATTGTTTCGACAACCAAATTTTTACCGACAAAGATTGAGACATCGCTTCCTAGCAACAATATGTCATCTACATATAACACAAGGAATACGATCGCAGTTCCATTCACCTTCTTATACACACAATGTTCATCCGGATTTTGTGAGAAACCAAACTCTTTGATTGTCTCATCAAAACGAATATTCCAACTCCTGGATGCTTGCTTCAATCCATAAATGGATTTCTGAAGCTTGCATACCTTTTCGCCATCAACGGAAATGAAGCCCTCAGGTTGTGTCATGTACACATCCTCAGCCAGATTTCCATTCAGGAAAGCTGTCTTCACATCCATTTGCCATATCTCATAATCATAATGAGCGACAATGACTAGGAGTATCCTAATGGATTTAAGCATTGCTATGGATCAAGGTCTCGCCATAGTCAACTCCTTGTCTTCGACTGAAAGCCTTTAGCCACAAGCCTCGCTTATAGGTAATCACATTACCATCCATGTCGCTTTTCTTCTTGAAACCCATTTGCACCCTATAGGTTTTATCCTTCAGTGCATCAACCAAAGTCCATACTTGGTTTTCATACATGGAATCCATTTGATTTCATGGCAAGCCATTTTTCGACTCTAAACTCTTCGTAACCTCTTCATAGGTGGTAGGCTCATCATCCCCATGAAAGCAATACGTCATTCTGTTCACTCACGAAATCCATATCTCTCGTGAGCAGAGCATATCCTACTTGACCTACTTAATTTCGTGTGTAGTAGAAGGTTGAACTGCTACCTCATCTCGTATGAGTTACAGCTTCAGTTCAGCAGCTGATCCGCGCTCGTCCGAAAGCATCTTGAACTTCTTCAAGTTTAACTTTGCTCCCATCGCCCCTCTTTAAAAGAAACTCTTTCTCTAAAAAGACAGCATGCATCAAACAAACACCTTTGTTCCTCAAGAAAGTAGAATTGATATCCTCTTGTTTCTTTAGGATATCCTACTGAACAAACACTTGTCGATTTTGCTTCAAGCTTATCTCGACCGTGTCCGCTTCACATAAGGTGACAACCCCATACTTTCAAATAAGAAAGATAAGGTTTCTTGTTAGTCCACATCTCATATGGAGTAACATCAACTATCTTTGATGGAACTCTATTTAACAAGTAAACAGCTGTCTCAAGTGTATATCCCCAAAAGGATTTTGGTAATCGTGTAAAGCCCATCATAGATCGTACCATGTCCAACAAGGTTCGATTTCTCCTTCGCCACACCATTATGTTGTGGTGTGTAAGGAGGGTCCACCGAGATAATATCCCATTATCTACGAGATAATCCAAAACTCTTGGTCTAAGTATTCACCACCACGATCGGATCGTAATGTTTTGACACTTTTACCAAGTTGTTTTTCTACTTCATTTCAATTGTTTGAACTTTTCAAACGCTTCAGATTTGTATCTCATCGAATACAGTACCCATATCGAGAATAATCATCGATAAAGGTAATGAAGTAACGCAACCACTTCGGCATGGATGGACATCGGACCACATACATCCGAATGTATTAGGTCTAATAATCAATCGCTTGCTCACCCTTTCCTTAAAGGTAACTTAGTCATCTTGCCTAATAAACAAGATTCACATGTGTCATAAGATTCATAATCGAATGACCCTAAACTTCCACTCTTGTGGAGCTTAGCGATGCGCCTCTCATTTATATGGCCAAGCGACAATGCCATAAGTAAGTTGATTTTAAATTATCTCTTTTATGTCTTTTAACGCCATTGACATTCATAATCGGATGTGACATATCTAATATGTAAATTCCATTGCATAATGTACCAAGTACCATAAAGCATTCCATTTGAACTAATAGAACAACCATTGTTACCAAAAGACAAATGGAAACCAAATTTATTTAAACAAGAAATGATAAGATGTTCTTTGTTAACACGGTACAAAATAACAATCATCCAAGTTAAGCACAAGCCCACCGGGAGTGTCAATACATAAGTCCCTACTACTAATGCAAAGAACTCTTGCTCCATTTCCAACACGCAGTCCATTTCTCCCTTTATGAGTCGCCATCGTCCCCGAGGCCTCGTGATATCATTGCATATGTGAGCCACAACCGTATCTAATACCCATATGTTATGATCGAAACAGATAACCTCAATGACAAACATACCGAAGAAGTCGAGGCAATGATGCCTTCTTCCGCTTCATTCTTCCAGATAAACTTTGCGATTCGCCTCCAATGACCAGCCTTACCGAATGGAAGCAGTACCTTTTGGTGCAGTCTCTTTGGTCTTCTTCTTGCTTTTCGCTGCACTTCCTTTCGCTTTTGAGCCTTTTTCTTCTTCTGCTCTCTCTTGGAACCAGAGGAAGAAGAATCCACCAATAAGAACGCCTTGCTATCTTGCTTGACAAATTTTGTTCTCATTGCCTTGAGCAGATTGATCACTCGGGAATTGTGGTGGATATTTGTCTATTCGATAGTTCAACACAAACCGTGAATAACTATCCGACAAACCAACAAGAATTAAGTCTATACTTAACTCGTAATCCATCACAAAACCTAAGACGGCCAACCTCTCAATATAGCCATTCATCTTCAATGCATATTGCATCGCAGATGAACCAGAGTCATCTTCGTTGTAAAGAGCAACCTTGAGGTCTCGAACCGCTCGGACCGTGCTTGCTCATCAAACAACTCTCTAAGATGAAACACTATCGTGTGAGCATCCATAGACTGCGTCGCTTCGTAGCTCAGTGACATCGATGCAAGCATAATGCGTGGCTATGTCACCGCTTTTAGATGCTTATTTATATGCCTTCCGATCATCATCGAAGCTCCTTCAGAAGTGGATCCGAAGTGGAAAATCAAGGATGTATCCTAGATCCTCGATCTCGAGAACAATTCTCGATTCCGCACCAATCAAGAAAATTTGGTCCAGCTTAATTTGTTTGCATCCATTAGTGAGCCAAGATTCACACTAGTCACATCTTCAATCAACCTAAACATAGAGATAAATAAAGTTAGAATAGAATTAAATGTATGCTCATAAGGACTTAAATGACATACATATAGCTCCCACTAGTTTCAATAGAATCCATAACCCTCATCATGAATCCATTAAACAAAATGGCACATCGACCTAGTGGGTCGATATCCCACATTGCTAAGAAAGACCTCGAGGTTAGCTCAACAAGTCACCTTAGGTCAATCGGTAGGTATCGGTCATACCAATTGCATCATCGATGACCGACATTAAGAATGACCTCGAGGTTAGCTCAACAAGCCATCTTATGTCTCTGGAGGTATCGACATACCAATTACATCTTAGACACAACTATCGCCAAAGGTTATCAACAAATGATGTATGCATACATCGGGTTATCAACACTTGATGCGTGTACATCCGATGTACACTACCCAATTTTGCCTCCGTCCACGCTGACCTTGAGGTTAGCTCAACAAATCAACGCTTTAGGAAAACCGACCCATTAATCCGAAAATCATATTTTCATGGTTCAACATATTCAGATAGAGTGAGCTCGAGGTTAGCTCAACAACCCAACCCTATAAGAACTCCTGGTTCTTACCATATTAATGGAAGGCGTTAGTTTTCATATTTTAAATGAGGGATTTTAGGTCTCATCTTTCTAATCTCATCCAAGGATCATAGTCACCATGACTATATGGTCCGATTTAAGGCATCGCATCAATCACATTGAATTTATACCGAAAATCGCCCATCATCCCAATTACAGATGATATAAGTCGACTTGTATATGTATAAGTCGACTTATGGCTCTCAGATAAGTCGACTTATGTATGTGTAAGTCGACTTGTGCAATCAATGCATGAACAAGTCGACTTGCACTATTGTGCAAGTCTACTTATTAGTCTATACAGACCAAACAAGTCGACTTATGAATGATAAGTCGATTTGTTCATTTGTGCATTTGGAATTGCTATCTAATCGGCTAATTCTCAATCCAGGCATTCCCAATTCACAACACCAATATAACAAGTATATTATCCTTTATATTAATGTGCTAATGAAACATTTTCATCAATACATGCATGCCATATAGTCAACTATACGTGAAAACCTTGAAACCGATTAATCCATCATTAATCACTAGATTTCCACATAATTCAAGGACACCAAATTATCATGCTAAGTATCTCTAGTAGGCTACACGTTATCAAGATTACTCCGCACTAGTCACAAAAATTGCGACGCCAAAATAACCAAGATAACGGAATAAGCTAACGAGACGCTAAAGTGACCTATTCGATATCCAAAAATTATTGGAGACCTAAATTCAAGAATTTCAACTTGGCATGCATACCACATCAATATAACACATTTTTAATCACTATAAAAATGATTCATGGCATTGGAACAGAAAATAACACAATCAATCATTCCAAACAAAACAGCCCCAGCTAGTTTCTCAAAACTGCCAAGCTCAACATTTTGCTCAAAATGACCATTGAAACACTTTCAATAAATACTGAGAAAATTACAGAAGTTAAAACAGGTTCCCAAAATGCTCCATGAATATTTCCAGGATTTATTTCCCACAAAAACTCATTAAACCTCAGCAATCTAGCCGAACCAGAATCTGTGTTCTCCAACACAAACATTCCCATCAGCACACAAGAAATTCGGAAATAAATGGTAAATCACCTTGAAAACATTTTTCCATCCACAGAGACATTCACAAACATCTTAGGGACATGTCGGTGAAAACCAATCCGAAAAACAATTTTCTAGAATTTATTCTCGAATTTATAGCATACCTGTTTCAGAAACTATCAACAAGACAGCATCCGAAACTTGAGGGAATTAAATAGCAAAACCATATCAAATCAAATTGATAAATTCTCATATTTCACAAACATATTCTATAACATGTTATGAACAATTCTGAGCAAGAAATTTCGAAAACATGCATCTCTATACTGATTCGAAATTCACACAAATAACATGCATCAGCAGCTCAATTCACTAAGGAACTCCGACCTAGTTATCATTTCGATCGCTTATACAACACAAGTGGCTCTGATACCACTGTAGGAAAATCCCGGGGTAGGCATCACATGCCCACAGTGCGGAATTTAAAATTTTGAGTCCCGAGACATTCCCGAAAGCCAGGATCCATGTGTATGTATAAACAATCAAACCATAACGACCAAAGGAGACCGTCTCTAATCAGATCCACGCAGAGGTCGGGAAACCTAACCGACAAACTCTTTGACCCGGAATAGCTAGACTAAGGAAAAGACTGCTAGATCTTACCTTAGTCTTGGAGAGCTTGAAGACTTGATGAAGGAGATGACAAAACTCTTGGATGAGAGGATGAATAATCGATGGAGAAGATGAAGATCTTTGGTTTTTCATAAAAACCTTGCTTCTTCTCTTGCAATCCACGAAGATCATGTTCTAAGAAGAAGAAAACTCATTTTTCTCTTCTTATTCCATGTCATACGACCATCTCCCATCATCTTTCATCCTCACTTTTTTCCATTTTGTCATTTAGTCATTAAATGACCAATGACTAAGCACTTTGAAAGAAGCTTCCATGCTTCTCCCTCCATCTCCCACGTATATAAGATATAAATATATATTAATTAATTATTTAATCAATTAATTAATATATATAATTGCTAAAGTGGTCCAATCAACCGGGTCACCCTACCTACTGCAGGCCTCACGTGAAAAATCACCGAAGCGGTTTTCAAAGAATGTCGATGTCGCGATCTCATCGGGACATATCCCAATCTCATCGGATCCATTTAATCCTATTGCTTCCGGATATCGGATCTCCGTCTCAAACTATTTTACAGATTCTCCGAGTCACTCTTATGCGTGTGACCCATTAGGTTCCCGGTTATGTTGGCCACTTAGATTAACACTTAATCGAGCAAGTCATGAGCGGTATCAAGAACACATCATGACCCCAATTGACCGGAAAGTAATTGGTTTGACTAATGAAACCATATCACTAACCCTTCCATAGACAATTACCGCAATTCGTCCTTTCACCATGCTATACCCCACTTGGTTTGAGTATGGGCAATGTGTCAACTCTTACTAGACCGATCGATCAAATCTAGTCCAAGTGTAATCGTTCTCGCCCTAGGACTCATTACTTTATATGTCCACGAAGACCATCTTCATGACATATGTATGCTCGGCGCCAGAGACTTCAAAGTAATGATCCCGATAAGAGGCCACGGGTATCTCTTCGCTATAATGTAGTGGTGAATCCTCTATTGGCTACTCAATTACCTTCAATACCTCAAGTCGCACTCCAATCACCACCCTATGAGCAACCTCTCGAAGGCAACAAGGAATGGAGTCAAAGTACGTAATCAAGACTCAAGATATCCTCGAGTACCTCAAGTCTAAGGATACTTGCACCATTGCTATAATGAGATTATCACTGACATTTGTATAGGACATCCATGTGATGATCTCATAGCAGGTCATCCAATGTACTTACTACCACTAGTAAGCATCCACATGTCAAATCTAAATATCTCAATATTTACGTTTTCGAGATCCACCGCTGATCCAATCAAGGAGTTTGACATGTGCTAGTCTATCCGGATTAACGATGTCGGCCTCATTAATCCTATGACTAGGGATAATTTAGATACCGACATAATTGCACATGATAGGAATCTCAATAGTATGATCGCATCATAATTTCCTTCATGCTATGTCATGTATCAAGGACTTCATTAATTTGATTAAAGATCATTATCAATTCATAATAAAATGAATATCAAATAAATGAAATATGCCTTGCTTTATTTATTCATAAAGTCTGTACATGACTATGAACAAAATGCGCTAAAGGGGATTGTCTTTAGGGCACTACTCTAACACTTGGCTCTCACAAGACTTGACCTTGCTTATTCTTTGATTATTGTTATTCAATTTATGCATAATCTAGTCAGTTTATGCATAATCCTAAAGAACAATATAAGAAGGTAGTTATGACAATTTTGAAGCATCTAATATATGTTCTAGGTAAAGGAATTTTGTTTACTAAAAATACAAATTGGTAAAGTATAGATGTGTATATAAACGTTGATTGGGTTGGATCAATAAAATATAAAAGATCAACTTCTTATTGTGGGTGGTAACCTTATTACATAGAGAAGTAAAAAACAAAATGTAGTTGCTTGCTCAAGTGTGGAAACTGAATTTAGAGGTATATCACTTAGTCTCTGTGGAACTTTGGGGCTCAAATTACTTTTAAATGATTTAGGCTATCCATTGAAGCAGCCAATTAGTTTATATTGTGACAACAAAGTTGCTGATGATATTGCATACAATCCTATCCAACATGATCAAACAAAGCATGTTGAGGTTGACAAGTTCTTCATTAAAGAAAGTTGGATGAAAAATTGTGAAATTGCCCCATATTCAGTTTGAGGATCAATTAGCTAACATTCTTACCAAAACAGTTTCCAAATCATGTGCTCTCAAAATTTCGTAACAAGTTAGGCATGCATGACATCTATGCACCAATTTGAGAGAGGGAGTGTGATGAGATTTTTCTCCATAATTGTTAAGATTGTACAACTATAAATATATTCTTAGACTCTTAATTATAGCTCCTAAATATAACTATAAGATAATTATAGCTATAGGATTAATTGTTAAGATTTTTTCCTTTATTGTACATTTTTAAGAAAGTGACAATATTATTTTTCTTCTTCTTTGCCTAATCTTTAAAGTTATACTTTTTTCTAAAGTACCTTTTTGTCTACATGCCCATTTTATCTCATAATGTTCCTTATTTTTCCTTCTGTACATAGAGAGTTATGAGATAAAATTTACATCCTGCATAAGTTAAGTGTAACATGCACATTTTTGCACATTCAAATGATTGTACGTGCATTCATTAACATTCCAGGTATAATTGATTACAAATGTGCTTATATGAGAATTGTGAATTATTTGTATTGAAAACTGAATTGGAGAAGTATAAATATTGGATTAGAATTTTGGTGAATTTAGGATTTATTTTGGAATTTATAGAGTATTACGGAAAACAGGAAAAAGAGGAAAAGAAATCAAATGAAGATTTTGAGATAGTTGGATTGTAAAGATAAGAGTTAAATGGAGTTAGTTTCAAAAGAAACTAAATTGGAGCTTTGGCATTAGGAAAGTGACAAGTGTCACTGACTAAGTGATTTTTTTAGAACCTTGTAGAAAGTAAGTAATGATTTCTGTGAGTTAAAAGACTAAGTTTCCTTCTTTATCATATCACCTTCTTTGAAATTCTTTCCATATACAGAGTTTTGCATCAAATACCTTATGAGAAATTACTTTGCTTTTCCAATCCTCTACCACACTGCTATTTGTCTTTTCTACTTAAGGAAAACCAGAAGTTGGTTAATGTTCACGGTGGTTTACGTAATTTTGCATGGAGTTAGGGCTCGAAGATAATTGATGCTTTTGGAGTCTTCAACAAGTAAGTAGTGAATAAATTTCTTAGAGTTGTGGATTTTTGAAGTAAAGTTGATGAATTTATTATTAATGCATGGATCTTGACATTTACGTATATATATACATACATACATACATACATACATATATATATATATATATATATATATATATATATATATATATATATATATATATATATATAACATGAACACATTGTTTATGGGATGAAAATATTGATTATATTGTTAATTTAGTATTGGAAGATTATTAGTGATCAGGTGATGTGGAAATAATTTTTGAAGTTTGAAATAACAATAAAATGGTGTATAAGATGAGTGTAGGAAATTAAAAAATGGAAAGGTGGTATGCTATGTTTTTCAGTTCCTTCACTTTGCATATATGTGTGTATGTGTGTGTGTGTGTGTGTGTTTACGTGAGTTGATGAAAACTTAGAGATGATCAAGAAAATGGTTTTTGAGTTGAGGAGCAATTCTAAAATGGTGGTTTGAGATGGGAATGAGTGTTTAAATGGAAGTTGAGAAGAAAATAGTGAATGTGATAAAAAGTTGAAAATGCAGTGAATGGTGTATGGCAGAGCATGAAGAATCCATTATTGATATTTGTTTTCATTGGTGGAACTTGGTTAAAATTTCATTTTAGAGGTGGTGTGAATTGTGGTGAATGAGTTTAGTGAAATGGAGTAGATTAAAAATTGAGGTGTTGGTTTTTAAAAAATGGAAGTTGTTTGAAACATTTTGGGAATGAATAGTGAGAGTGGAATTTTTGATCTGAACTTTGGTGAGTTTAATGTAGTGATCTTGGCATATTTAATGTAGATCTTTCATTTAGCTTTCTATTGATATAATGTAGCATCCCACTCCCGCAATATCCGAACCCGATATCGCTGGTGAGATCCGAGTCCGTGCCTCACGAGGGTGGTATGTTAGAGCAGTCAAACCCGTTCAAAACTCAGTAAGACATTTTCTCATTTTTGAAAACAGTTTCGTGTGTGGAAATCAATAACCATAATGGCCCCACTCTTATACAAAAACATTTCAATTAAAACACAATTCCAATAATCACATTACAATTATGACATTTATCAATTGGGGCCCTCTACAATGACAGTACTATTCTGCAGAAATTGCAGAAATACAAATCTTATACAAAAGCAGAATAACCCTAATGTAGACGTGAACTAATCTCAACCTCGAACTCTGACTTGCTTGCAGAAATCATACTCCCGTTTCTCTAACGGGGTACTCTTCGATCTCTGAAAAATATTTGCAATGTTGGGTGAGTTTACGAACTCAGTGAGAAACCATCATCGATGGTTCACTCAATTCATGCATATTCACACAATTCACAGTATCACATATTATCACTTTCAGAAATATCACACTATCCACATTTAATCATTTATATATGCAATGCACATATGACACTTTTCAATTTATTACGGTATTGTGACCGAACCGAGCGCCTATCAGTGATCAGTAATCAGACGCGTCTAGGGAGTAGGAGAGCCCTCAGGGTATGCACTAACTCCCCTCGAGCTCGAGGCTCGGTTCAGTAACAGTGTTTCGGTGGGCTTAAAGCCCTAATACAGTGAGCTTGTGGCTCTTACGCTATCGCTCCGGCACAACAACTGTCATTATCTGATCATGCTCTTATGCATGAATGCATATGCTCCAATTTCCATTTACAGTCATTCATATTTCAGTGCCAATTCCCATTCCTTCGGACTTTCGGTCCGGTATTTCAGTCATAGACATTTACAATTTTATTTCATTGATGCATTCATGATCATTTATACACAATAGCACTTCAATATCAAGTTCTCAATATTTCGGAAACCCATGGTCCGAAATAAATCAAAATCAAACACACATATCCATCCATTATATCCACATGGCATCAGTGCATAATATTTAACACACATAGATTGAGGAACCAACCAGGTTACTCACCTGTAGTTCCGAGCTACAGGCTGGAAGTCCTAGCAATGTCCGTGAAATATCGATCCATCGGAGCCTCTATAACAGTCAATTAATTTCCATTGCAAAATGCACAGTCAAAATAATTTAATGATTCATATGCCTTGAATAAAAGATGTACTATGCTTATTCATGACTTTTCCGGTGCTATTTTCCAATTTCCACTTTCTTTTGTCAGATCTAACTTTCCACTCAATTGATCAATAAAGACTCGTTTCAATTTAATAACATATTACGAAACTCCCAAATTTCAATTCTAATATCCAGTCAATTTATCACGTCATATCCACTAGGATATTACCTCAAAATCAAAATCACTATTTTCTAGATCAAATTCACCTTTATGCTCAGTTCTAGATTCCAATAGTCTTTCTTTACATTTAGGGACCTCACAATTATACCCCAATTACCAAGAACAATCCTTAGGTTGAATTTCAATCACACTCTTAACTGTTTTTCACTAATTGCGACCTCTACGACCTGAATTCAAATTCTCATTCTTTTCCTCAATTGTAGACCTCTTTCTCTAGGTCATAACGAATCAAACATCACCTCAATTAGAGGTCTACACCATTAGCTATGCCTCAAAGACTAAACCGTTTCAGGTTAGAAAAAGGTCCCTCGTCGCGGCGTCTAATCGCTCGTCGTGACGTCAACCCATGCTCGTTGCGACGTGACGCTCGTCTCGACGTGCAGAAATTCCTTCGTCGTGACGTTCCCTCGTCGCGACGTCCCATCTAGGCTTGTCGCGACGTATAAAATTCTCGCTCGTCGCGACGTCTAAATTATTATTCGTCGCGACGTGCGGTCGTCTTCTCCGATCTCCTTTTCATTTCTCTCTCTAAAACCAGTTACAGCTCACAAATCTCACAAATCTTTATCTTCTCAGAGATATGGGTTGATCTTAACAGTAAGGAAGGAGAAAGCTAAGACCAAACCAAAGATCAAGCAAGGGTGGAGAAAGGGATCGAAAATCACCAAGAGGAAGAAGAAGCAATCGTGCCCTAGGAGAGAAAGGATTTCTTTTCCTCAAGTTTTGAAAACCTAAGGCATTTAAAGGTAAAACAATTATGTCTCTAGTCTTTTTCCTCACACTACCTTCAAGTCTCTTTCCCTTTTCAATTTCTTTTCCAGTCCAATTCGTCTCCAAATTTCAATGGCTCGACATATTAATTTCTAAAATTATATAGCAAATTTTTCCATAGCCATTAGACAGTCATTTCAGTCCTATAAAATCGATCGGTCCGTCACTCAGAGGATTTTCCGATCCGGACTTCTTCTCCCGAATTTCCAGAAAAATTCGTAAGGGTCATTATCAATTGACGGTCACTCTAAACATTTCCAATTCAACTATTCAGACCAAATGTTCCATAATTTCCAATAAATCATAAATCATATCGTTTTCACAAATCCCATCACAATCACAAATAATTGCCGGGAAAAATATCATGAATGCATGTACCTACATGTGCATGAACCAATGACTCATTCCTCTAAAATTAGAGGTCAAAATAAATGTTTAATTCAAAATATGCAATGCAAACAACTAGCCTGTCCCATTTGACCAATTTACCCTTCCCATTGGGGACGGGATGTTACAATTCTCCCCTCCTAACAAAAATTTTGTCCTCGAAATTTCATATACGATTAATCAGAAAGGTAGGGGGAATTGTTTCGATCGCTTAGATACTGTTTCACACTTATTACTCTACATGACTAAATTTTGCCAATTAACTGAAATCAATACAATCGAGCCCTCTTTTTATCTTTCTCAAATTTTACACTATCTTAACTATTTCCTCATGATTTCTCACCATTCTTCACTTTCGATATCAATAACACATATATCAGATCATAATAATACTTCCTAATCCTGTCCAAGTAACACTTTGCGAATTCGAATCATCTTTTAGGTTTTAGAATGACTTACCAATCTAATCACACCCCAATCACATATAGGCCAGTTATAACTATTTCAGTCTCCCATTTACCTTTGTCTCCATCTATGCGTTTTAGCCGAGGCGATACACGTCGAAACATTTCATTTATCGCTTATCAGATTACATCTCCTTAGAGTTAAAACACTAATCTCATAAGATTCTAATAGCCTCGATCCACTCAAATCATTGCCCCTTTACTTCGGTTTCCTAATCCCCATTACAGATTCATTTTACTCATCAACTTAATACACTGTTCAAATGGTGTCACCCATACAACAATTGTTATGTCCTTAATCAATCTGGACTATACATCAATTTCAAATTCCAATGAACTCCCAAAATATCAGTTTCACATTTATCTCCAGCAGTCAAATCTGTTGGTTAATCACACATATAATTACTTGATTTCACATTCTACTCTCTATAACTCTTTCAATATACTCTTACTAGCACATAAAGCTAACAGTTCCTTTGGGGGGTTTTACCCATACTTCTTAATTTAGTCATAATTATCATTTTCTCAATAGTTGAATCCATTCACAATTTCTCGATAAGGTCCGCATATTCTAAATTCTCAATTCGGATTTTACCATTCTTTCTATACACACCTGCACACCTGATTTGGAATTCCAATAGCTAATAACACTTCCTTTTTACCCCTCTTTTAGATCGACAGTCGCACTTAGTATTACACTAGGTTTAATAACCTTATCGTCCAAATTGAAACCTTCTACCATTGCATTTTCTTTTCAATCCATTTAATTTCATCACTAGCTTAATTCTGAAATACTCAAATGCATAATCCTTTTCAATTCTTTCAAACTCCCGAAATATCTTGACCACTTATCAATTATCAATTTGCATATCCATAGATATCTCTAAAATGATTTTGTACGAATAGAATCTTCAAACTTTCAAAACAATATCCAGTACAATAAATTTCAAGTCACCAGTCACAAAGCAGCTCATGAGATTATACTTGTCCCAGTGCACATAAAACCACTTTATACTATTTCTATAGATCGCATTGCAACCTTTACTGGGACACTTCGTCAAATAATGCAAAGTCTCCAAATTAAAGTACTACCATCAGAACTCGAATTGTACGTATCTCAGATATCTCTTTTTTACCATCATCAGTCATATAATTCACACGTTCTTCCTCATTCAATTCTGTCAATTAGCTAAGACCAGAAAATCTTTAACAACTTCTGGACGTATCCAGCATACAGCTAGTTCTAAATAACTCTAAATCCATATATATATATATCCTTTACAATTTCGCATTTGATCATTACCTCAATCATCATTAAGTCTCCCAATGCCATGTTCGAATACTAATTCATCCACAATTTATTTTATTAAACTAAGATTCACTTTTATAAAACTTAATAATATGAAATTCCTCAACTATGCCAACTATCTTTCTTCACTTTTCAAATACATTTGATGCATCATTAATGATCATAGTCACTTCTCAATCTACACACAATTGAAACACTTTATTCTTCAATAACATAATAAATTTCTTATACCCTATATTGACTTTTTTTTTAAATCGAATTTCTCCAATGAGGAACAATTTTCTTATACTTTCTCAGATTCATAATAACATACTCTGACACATGTTCCTTTGCGCTAGCTTCTCCACATATTTCTATGTATTGCCATCATTACAAACTTGGGTTGCTAACACATTCATCAAGACCACTTATACTTTTCGAACATTTTTACAAAAATATTTGTGAATCAATCTTCTCCTCATAACCATGACTAATGTCTCTTTACTGTTCAATAATCCTATTACATAATCGGATCGGATTCTTTACATTGACATAATACATACCTACACAGTAACAAAATTTTCCTTTTACGCTTGAGTCTCCACTAGGATTAGGACTCTCAATAATGACTTTTCGTTCATTTCAAATTTATCTTCAATTTGTCCTTTCATTACTAAATTTTTCAATTGTAATCATTTGATCGACTTAATCCAATTCAAGGAAACTCTTCTTGGAAGAAGATTTCTCACTACTTTCATCGATACCGCTCATAGAACTCCTAATCATCAATAGTCATCTCATTTCTTGTCAGCCAATCACAATGCCTTAGAAAATCAATGTTAGCTATAACTCATAATATCCCATGAAGATCAATTATGCCATGATCAAGTCATTAACATATAAAAATTTCCATTCATTCCCAATTGATCACTATAAACACTTTCATTTCTTATTCTAACTCATATTGAACTTTAAACTATAAGAACTATGACTAGCAATTATTCACCAATTCGCTGGTGACTTCCAATATCATTACCACACATATGAGACAAATAATATTTTCACTTGTTATGGGGCTCTTATTATCAGATGTGCATTCATATAGGCAAATCAATTGACCCTAGACAACCTTTTTTTTTCATCTACCCTTATCATCATCTTATATTTCAATCTTTTCACTATCTCATCATACCCATGATTTTTTCACACTCAAGTCAATATCATAGATGTACAATCATTCTCGCTTCCCCACTAACATATTCTAACTCTAAGTCTTAAACTCTTATTCATAACTCTCATCACGGAAATCAAACCCAATTATAGCCCCTCTAAATAATAAAACATTTTAATTTCATCCACTTTGCTTATACACTTTCAATCTTGCCATTTCTAACACCGCGTTATTTTCCTATATCGATCCACAAGTATATATATATTCATATCTATCCCACGATCAAGGATATACTCCAATATAACTCTGATGTTGCATTTCATAATATATATCCACCAATAACAATACACTTAATCTCTATTTGTCAAATCGAATCATACTCTTTTTCTTAATTCCCGATATTCACAACTTCCATTTATCACTTTCCAACATATCATCATTTTCCTCACTATTTCTAACCACTTAAATAATTGATACAGGTTCATGCAGGTGACTCATATGCTAGACTGGGGATCAGTTGTCACTGTCTGCCGTGACCTGACTTAAATGCATGTAACTTGACCCAAATTTTCAGAATGCCCATGTAAGATTGTACTTCTGGGCTCTGATACCACAAATGTAGCATCCCACTCCTGCAAGATCCGAACACGATATCGCTGGTGATATCCGAGCTCGTGCATAACGAGGGTGGTATGTTAGAGCAGTCAAACCCGTTCAAAACTCAGTAAGACATTTTCTCATTTTTGAATTCAGTTTCGTGCACGAAAATCAGTAACCATAATGGGCCCACTCTTATACAAAAACATTTCAATTAAAACACAATTCCAATAATCACATTACAATTATGACATTTATCAATTGGGGCCCTCTATAATGACAGTAATATTTTGCAGAAATTACAGAAATACAAATCTTATACAAAAGCAGAATAACCCTAATGTAGACGTGAACTGATCCCAACCTCGAGACGTGAACTGATCCCAACCTCGAACTCTGACTTGCTTGCAGAAATCATACTCCCGTTTTTCTAACGGGGTACTCTTCGATCCCTGAAAAATATTTACAATGTTGGGTGAGTTTACGAACTCAGTGAGAAACCATCATCGATGGTTTACTCAACTCATGCATATTCACACAATTCACAGTATCACATATTATCACTTTCAGACATATCATACTATCCACATTTAATCATTTATATATGCAATGCACATATGACACTTTTCAATTTATTACGGTGTTGTGACCGAGCGCCTATCAGTGATCAGTAATCAGACGCGTCTAGGGAGTAGGAGAGCCCTCAGGGTATGCACTAACTCCCCTCGAGCTCGAGGCTCGGTTCAGTAACAGTGTTTCGGTGGGCTTAAATCCCTAATACAGTGAGCTTGTGGCTCTTACGTTGGCTGCTCCGGTCACAACTGTCATTATCTGATCATGCTCTTATGCATGAATGCATATGCTCCAATTTCCATTTACAGTCATTCATATTTCAGTGCCAATTCCCATTCCTTCGGACTTTCGATCCGGTATTTCAGTCATAGACATTTACAATTTTATTTCATTGATGCATTCATGATCATTTATACACAATAGCACTTCAATATCAAGTTCTCAATATTTCGAAAACCCATGGTCCGAAATCAATCAAAATCAAACACACATATCCATCCATTATATCCACATGGCATCAGTGCATAATATTTAAAACACATAGATTGAGAAACCAACCAGGTTACTCACCTGTACTTTCGAGCTATAGCCTGGAAGTCCCAGCAATGTCCGTGAAATATCGATCCATAGGAGCCTCTATAACAGTCAATTAATTTCCATTGCAAAATGCACAGTCAAAATAATTTAATGATGCACATGCCTTGAATAAAAGATGTACTATGCTTATTCATGACTTTTCCGGTGCTATTTTCCAATTTCCACTTTCTTTTGTCAGATCTAACTTTCCACTCAATTGATCAATAAAGACTCGTTTCAATTTAATAACATATTACGAAACTCCCAAATTTCAATTCTAATATCCAGTCAATTTATCACGTCATATCCACTAGGATATTACCTCAAAATCAATATCACAATTCTCTAGATCAAATTCACCTTTATGCTCAGTTCTAGATTCCAATAGTCTTTCTTTACATTTAGGGACCTCACAATTATACCCCAATTACCAAGAACAATCCTTAGGTTGAATTTCAATCACACTCTTAACTATTTTTCACTAATTGCGATCTCTACGACCTGAATTCAAATTCTCATTCTTTTCCTCAATTGTAGACCTCTTTTTCTAGGTCATAACGAATCAAACATCACCTCAATTGGAGGTCTACACCATTATCTATGCCTCAAAGACTAAACCATTTCAGTTTAGAAAAAGGTCCCTCGCCGCGGCGTCTAATCGCTCTTCGCGACGTCAACCCATGCTCGTTGCGACGTGACGCTCGTCTCGACGTGCAGAAATTCCTTCGTCGCGACGTTCCCTCGTCACGACGTCCCATCTAGGCTTGTCGTGATGTATAAAATTCTCGCTCGTCGACGTCTAAATTATTATTCGTCGCGACGTGCGGTCGTCTTCTCCGATTCTCCTTTTCATTTCTCTCTCTAAAACCAGTTACAGCTCACCCATAACTACCCCAACCTTTCACAATAAAACCCATGAATGCATTCTAACAACATTAAACAACATTAAAGCCCTTTACTTACCAAATCGAGCCTCAAATCTTCAGCTCCCGTAAAATCCCCCAATTCCTTTAACCTTTCTCTAACACGCACGGCCACCCGCAAAATCTCACAAATCTTTATCTTCTCAGAGATATGGGTTGATCTTAACAGAAAGGAAGGAGCAAGCTAAGACCAAACCAAAGATCAAGCAAGGGTGGAGAAAGGGATCGAAAATCACCAAGAGGAAGAAGAAGCAATCGTGCCCTAGGAGAGAAAGGATTTCTTTTCCTCAAGTTTTGAAAACCTAAGGCATTTAAAGGTAAAACAATTATGTCTCTAGTCTTTTTCCTCACACTACCTTCAAGTCTCTTTCCCTTTTCAATTTCTTTTCCAGTCCAATTCGTCTCCAAATTTCAATGGCTCGACATATTAATTTCTAAAATTATATAGCAAATTTTCCCATAGCCATTAGACAGTCATTTCAGTCCTATAAAATCGATCGGTCCGTCACTCGAAGGATTTTCCGGTCCGGACTTCTTCTCTCGAATTTCCAGAAAAATTCCTAAAGGTCATTATCAATTTACGGTCACTCTAAATATTTCCAATTCAACTATTCAGACCAAATGTTCCATAATTTCCAATAAATCATAAATCATATCGTTTTCACAAATCCCATCACAATCACAAATAATTAACGGGAAAAATATCATGAATGCATGTACCTACATGTGCATGAACCAATGACTCATTCCTCTAAAATTAGAGGTGAAAATAAATGTTTAATTCAAAATATGCAATGCAAACAAATAGCCTGTCCCATTTGATCAATTTACCCTTCCCATCGGGGACGGGATGTTACATATAAAGTTTGCAAAATTTGAAGTTTTGGATCAAAAGTTATGGAGTTTAGAAGTTGAGATGTCGATAAAGAAGGAGAAGTAGAAAAGCACTGTCGTGTAAAAGGACGACGGTGATTTTTAAGATTTTAGGCCAAAAGTATCGTTGTGCTTTTTTTAACCAAAAAGCAACATCATGCAAAAGCACGATGGTTACATTTGGAAGTGAAGAGAAATTTGCACGATCGTGCATTTGGGATATTGTCTTTTACTGAACAATCTTGTTTCTTTTGACCATAACTTCTTCTCTCGACATCCAAATGACTTGATTCATGAACCATTGGATTTTAAAGACATTTTTCTATCCCTCAATAAAATTTTACAGCATTCTCAATTGAATGGAAAAGATTGATTGAATGAAAGTGAGAGAATCTGTTGAAATGATATGAACTGGTGTTGTTTTAATGAACATACTTTGGTATTTTGATTATATCTGGACCTGTAGGAGTCAGAATGATATTATTTTTGATTTGGAGTAAACTATAAAAATAGGAATACAAATCATATGACAATTTTGAATTATGATTCAGTCTCTAAGATGTTGAATTTCTTGATGGAAGTTATGCATAGTACATTATTTTTGAATATGAACAACCCAATAATGTTTGAGGCATATCTTCCAAATTACTAAACCAAATTGAGTAATTTTGGTGTAAATAGAAACTTAAGATATTGGAAAATAACTTTGTAGAAGAAAGTGTTGACTAATTTGTCCATTTACTTTATTATATTTATTATGCAAAGTTAACCCATATGTATATTTGAAGAAAATCTGATGTAGTTAATGAAGTTGCGTATTTAGTTTCAAATTGCTTTTTATTGGTCCAAATTATAAGTATACATGTTATTAATGAGGGTTTTGATATCTGAATGATTTGTTTATAAGGATCTCGATAAAGTACCCCAGAATTGTCATTGAACATGCATTGTGCATATTGTATAAGTACGTGTGCATTAAGAAATATTTGTACCATTGTGCAAAAGTGTGATGTTTGTAAATGTGTTTTGTATGATATGGAAGAACTAATTGGATGTTAGTTGGACATTGCTGGACCATCCAGGCAATAACATTTTGGAGCGTACTGCGAGTTAACCTAGATGATTTCCTAGGATTGATTTGATTTGATTTGATTTGATTTGTTTAAACTTCCAATATTATTGAATTACTTATGATTTCTTTTTGAATTTCGGACTTAAAGTCCGAGGAGTTTAATAGTTGGGCATGTATTGGAAGTGTTCTAATTGAGGTGAAATCCTATATGATATGTGAATTCTCAACGAAAGTTGAATGCTAGATTCAGGTCCGATGATTATGAGTTTTTGATTGCATATCATATGTGATTGTCTGATATAGCATAATCAGTATTTGATGCATTTCATAAAATGCATGCTCAGATAAAGGCGTTGTGACTTGAGTAGTCGGTATGAAGCGCTTCCACATAGAGCTTTGCTCCATGATATATGTTTTGGACATAGAGCTATGTTCTGTGATTCTATTCTGACTGAGCCCTATGGGCCAATATTTGTATAAGTATGTGATAGGCACTTAGTCACAACAATAAGAACAAATATGAGTCTCATGCATATAGCATTATAAGATTGAAACCCATTGAATGATATGAAAAACTGAAATGAGTGATAAATTGATATGAATAAATTGATATGAACTATTGCTATATTTGGGTACGTGAACTGTGTGATCATATGAGATACCATGTTATGTGAATATCAGGAATATTAATATGATCTGAATGAATATCTGTGAAACATGTGATATGTGTATGTGATCCAGTGAAATCATCAATGATGGTTCACTCAACTGAGTTCGCAAAACTCGTCAAAATTGCAATGTGGTTTTTTAGGTACGAGGCGGAAGACCTAGGGCTTTAGACAGGACTTAAGGAACCCTTTGAAATTTTATTATGGCTCAGAGGTTTGTCAGCTGGCCCCAGAAGTATGAAGTCTTGTGTTTTGAAGTTTTGGCTGGAACTTATAAAAGGTTTTGTAAATATTTGTCTAAAGGAAACAATGTAAATTAGGTGTATGAATGAAATGAAGGGTTTCAAAATTTGCTGACTTTTAAATGATGTTAGTGATGCCATGTATAAGTTGGAATCACTTTTTCTCTAACATACCATTATCATAGGGTATGTACTTGAAGGTCCTTTGGGTATTCTGGTATTTGCCTTATGGTATTGGGACATTACAGTTGACCTATCTATATGCGAACCAGATTGTGATGTCTGTTTCAACCCTGAGTAAGATAGTGATGATGATGATGAATGATATGCCAGACAAAGAAGGAGGAAGAAAAAGGTTAACGATCATTGTATGCCTTCTTAATAGTATCATCCACACAAGGATGATTCAGATCTAGATGATTCCATCAAATCTAATGATCTACCAATAGAAAGATTCAGACCTATATCTCTTTGTGAGATGCTAAAATCTTCTACCTATCAATCTAAGCTAGTAGTTCTTGTTATGACTCCTACTCCTCTACCTTGCATACCATATAAGGAATATTTTCCTTCTCTGCACAGGAGTGCTGATGACACAACTAGGGTGATCTCTAGGCCTTATATTCGAGCCACAGGAATCACTTCACAAGGTACACTTGTTTTAAATCTTTTTGATGAAGTTCTTAATTGGAAAAAATCAAATGTAGTAGCATAGAACATAGTTCTTAAAAGAATTGGTTTTAAGCTGGATAGAATCAATCAACAAACTTATGCTACTCATCATAGAGTTGACGTCATCTTTAAACAGATCCAATAAATGTATCACTCATACAAAGCTCAGATCAAGTAATTTCATGCTGATCTTCAACATTACATTACTGACAAGGAGTCATTGCCCTTGCAAATTAACCCTACATGAATAAAAAGAAGTGTTGGGCCCCCATTTTCGGAACCCAACCTCGGAACAAAATACCATCATACATGTAGCACCCCAACTCCCGCGAGACCCGAACCTGACATCTACAGTGACATCCGAGCCCGTGACCCGCGAGGGTGGCATGCTAGAGCAGTCAATCACAATTTAAAACTCGTTATGAAATTTTTCTTCCAAAACGCTTTTAACGCTACGGAAATCAAAACACACTTTGGGCCCAACATATCACAAAAACATTTTCAGATACAAAACACTTTCAGTTATTAATTAGCACTCAACAGTGCTCAATCAGTACATAAGCAGAAAGGCATGACCCAACTGGGCTCGATGCCATTTCTGAACACCATTTAGTAATCAAAATCTCAAATCAAACTCAACATTTTCTCAAAAACCCTAACATCCGAAACTTTCAAATTCTCTAAACAATTTCTCACTAAAATTCTTGTTTAATCAAAAGATTAAACACATAAATAAGCAATAACTTACTTGATTCAAGCTTTAAACTCTTCTAAAACACCAAGAAATCCACGCAAGGGAAGAAGAAGAACAAAGCAATTTCTCCAGAACAGAAGCAACCATCCTCAAATTTCAAAGGCTTAAGTTATATATATATCGAGTACCTTAAGACTTGTTTGGCAATTAATTGCCACCACCCGCATCGAACAACCTCAATCCAATTTCGATTCTAATTTCTCCCGATACGCTAATAACAATTAATAATAAAATCCTAAAGTCATAATTCAACTTGCCTCATATCAATTGCCAATCAATCACGGACCCGAAATCTGGTTTATCATCACTATACCATTTTTTTCATCCGACTCGATTCTCTAAAATTCCGAAAAATTTCCATAAATTCACAAAATTAGGAATTGCATATTCCTACACTCCAATCTCATAATTCAGTTCTCTAAATTCAATTTTCTCATTCCAATTCATATACAAAACTCATTTATACACTTTTCGCACAAATTTCCAATTTCCACAATTCAATCGGGAAATGTCATACATGTACGCATATTCTTATACTTATGCCATCAATAATCATTTATCGATGACTATAGAAACTATAATGCATGAAGAATTCACATTTGCCTGTACTTTAACCTGACCCGATCCAATTTACAAATATACCCGTCACTTCGGTAACGGGATGTTACAATTCTCCCCTCCTAATAAAAATTTCGTCCTCGAAATTTCACATACGATCGGTTAGGAAGCCGGGAGATTTATTCCGATCACTATAACACTGTTTCCCTCTATATCAATACAGAATTCTATTTATAGCACAATCACATCGATTCACAGCATAATCACATCAAGGCCGCTTATAACAAATTTATTTTCTCCCAATTTTACCTTTATTCTCAATCTATGTGTATCTTGATCGAAGCGATACACTTCAAAACATTTCATTAATCAATTATCAGATCACATCACTATATGGTTCAAACACCAATTTCATACGATGCCAGCAACCTCGATAAAAAATCAATTCGATTCATCGTCATTTACTATGTTTCACAATTCCTATTTCAAATTCATTTCACCTGATTTACACAATCTCTAATAGCGCACACTTTTGACTCCTTATACACTTTTCAACTGGTAATACCAATACAATTAATATACTCTCTATCGATGTGAATTTTACATCAATCTCATATTCTTATGAATTCCACAATATCGATTTCACATTTATCTCCAACAGTCAAGTCTGTTGGTTATTCACACAAACAATTACTCGATGTCACACTCTACTTTCTATCACCCTTCCAGTACACTCTTATTAGAAAATAAAGTTTTAATCATTTCGTACAATTCCTCTTACAATTCCTTAAGTGGTATCACCCACATTTCGTAATTCAGTCTTAACAATTAAATTTCCTCAACGGTCAAATTCATTTTCTAAATCCACAATTGTTTTGCCAAATTCTTTTACACATACACACATCGATGTGGAATACCAATTGCCCATAATGCTTTTTTTTGTCCTCTTGGTTCGACAGATCGCTTACTATAACAATGTGTTTAATAACCTTATCTCTCTCAAAATTGAAATTTTGTCGTCACATTTTCCAATTCAATACTTCACATTGCAATACTATTAGATTCTACAATACTCAAGCACATAATTTTGTTCAAATCTTTCAAATTCCCGAAATACCTCAATCGTATAATCCTTTTCACTGCTTTCAAATTCACCAATATCTCAACCATTATCACTTTCATGATCCATAGATACATCTAAACACATTTTGTACAAATAGGTCTCCAAAATTTTTTTCAAAAACCAGATATACATGTCCCTTACAAATTCCACATGTTATCATCATCTCTATCGATATTAAGTCTCCCAATGTGGCATATTTGAATACTGACTCAACCACTCTTTATTCTATCAACTAAGATTCATTCTTACAACACTTGCACAATTCCTCAATTGTGCCAATTCATATATTCCATTTTTCAAATACATTCAATTGATCATCTACACTTATAATCATTATACACTCTAAACACAATTGAGACATTTTACCTTTCAGCAACATAATAAACTCCTCATACTCATGATCACTTCGTATAATTTTCTAATTACCGATTGTCTCCAGTGAGGAACAATTTTCTTATAACTTTTTCAGTTTCATCATAATATATTTTGACATCTGCTTCTTTACACTAATTTTTCCACATAATTCACTTTATTTACCATCATTTCAAACTAGGTCGATGGCACATTTTATCAAATACACTTGTACTTTCCGAACATTTTTTTTTCACCAATATTTGCAAATTGATATTTTCCCCAATTATGCAACTAATATCTCTTCACTGTTCAATAATCCTATCACACAGTCACATATTTTATTTCTAACTCTTGAGTCTCCACCAGGATTTGGACTCCTAATAAACACTTTTCATTCATTTTCAATTTATCTCAGATTTATCTCTTAATCAATAATTCGTCCAATTAAATCATCTAATCAACTTAACCCAATTCAGGGAAACTCTTCTTTGAAAGAAGGTTTCTATCTATCTTTATCAACACCACTTATGAAATTCCTAATCAACAACAATTGTCAAATTTCTAGCCAGACATTCGCAATGCCTTATGAAATCACTTTTAACTATACTCATACTATCCCATATGAATCAGTTATGCCTCAATTCATATAAATCATAACATCCTTTTAAATACTACACATTGAGGTACATACCATCAAAATCATTTCATCGACATCAAGAGACAAGTGTAAAATAATTCACCAATTTAATCGCTTACACTATCCAATCTATGACTCCATTCATATCCAGTTTACAATCTTAATTCATTTCAATAAATCACTATAGGCACTTTCACTTCTTACTCTAACTCACAATAATCTTTAATCATAAAAACTATGACTAGCGGTTCTCTACTGACTCACCAATTGATTCCGATATCATTCCCATAGGCTTCATATTTTCACTTACTATGATGTATTCCCATCATCAGGTGTGCATTCACATAGGCAATTCAACTCATCCTTGATAACCTTTTTCGTCTACCCTTACCATTGTCTTACATTTCAATCTTTTTCATTATTGATTCATACCTATAAGTTTTCATTCTCAAATCAATATCATAGTTATGCAATTATTCTCGATTTCCTCACTTAACACATTCTGACTTTAAGTCACAAATCCCTATTCATAACTCTTATCACTGAAATCAAACCCAATTATATTCTCTATAATTCGCAGAACATTTTAATTCCATTCACTTTGTTTATACACTGTCAATCTTACAAATTTTATCATATCGCTATTTCCCTTTATCAATTTACCACTATACATTCATATCTATTCTCCATTCCAAAATACATTCCAATATAGCACAGATGTTGCCTGTCATAACATATTCTCTGATACCACAAATGTAGCACCCCAACTCCCGCGAGACCCGAACCCGACATCTACAGTGACATCCGAGCCCGTGACCCGCAAGGGTGGCATGCTAGAGCAGTCAATCACAATTTAAAACTCGTTATGAAATTTTTCTTCCAAAAACGTTTTAACGCGCGAAAATCAAAACACACTTTGGGCCCCACATATCACAAAAAAATTTTCAGATACAAAACACTTTCAGTTATTAATTAGCACTCAACAGTGCTCAATCAGTACATAAGCAGAAAGGCATGACCCAACTGGGCTCGATGCCATTTCTGAACACCATTCAGTAATCAAAATCTCAAATCAAACTCAACATTTTCTCAAAAACCCTAACATCCGAAACTTTCAAATTCTCTAAACAATTTCTCACTAAAATTCTTGTTTAATCAAAAGATTAAACACATAAATAAGCAATAACTTACTTGATTCAAGCTTTAAACTCTTCCAAAACACCAAGAAATCCACGCAAGGGAAGAAGAAGAACAAAGCAATTTCTCCAGAACAGAAGCAACCATCCTCAAATTTCAAAGGCTTAAGTTATATATATACTGAGTACCTTAAGACTTGTTTGACAATTAATTGCCACCAGTCCAGATCGAACAACCTCAATCCAATTTCTGATTCTAATTTCTCCCGATACGCAATAACAATTAATAATAAAATCCTAAAGTCATAATTCAACTTGCCTCATATCAATTGCCAATCAATCACGGACCCGAAATCCGGTTTATCAGTCATTATACCATTTTTCCGGTCCGGACTCGATTCTCTAAAAATTCCGGAAAAATTTCCATAAATTCACAAAATTAGGAATTACATATTCCTACACTCCAATCTCATAATTCAGTTCTCTAAATTCAATTTTTCTCATTCCAATTCATATACAAAACTCATTTATACACTTTTCGCACAAATTTCCAATTTCTACAATTCAATCGGGAAATGTCATACATGTACGCATATTCTTATACTTATGCCATCAATAATCATTTACCGATGACTATAGAAACTATAATGCATGAAGAATTCACATTTGCCTGTACTTTAACCTGACCCGATCCAATTTACAAATATACCCGTCACTTCGATAACGGGATGTTACAATTTCAAATTCCTAGATCCCCATAATTTAAAACCTCAAAAATCTCATTTTCGAAAAAAATTAGCATTCTCTCACAAGATCAGATCCTTCGCAGCATGAGCTCAATATTCTCACCACGCCACGCGCGAACCGCAGTTCGGTCACGGCAGACGACACAGGCGTGCGTTGCGACGTCTGTGAAACCTCCTCGCCCTTGGCGTAAACATCGTCTACTACTACGCGGCGTGCGACAAAATTTCATTCGCCGCGGGCTGTCTTGCAAGTCTCGCGGTGCGGCGTGGCGCGGAAGAAGGATTGGCTATGGATCAATTGAATTTCTGAGACTAGGAATTTCAATCTGGGAGAATGAAATGAAGTGATTTTTAAGATGATTGTTACGGGTAATGAATTTGAGATTTGATTTCAATTGAATTATTTTCTAAGTGATTAATTGGAATTTAGAGATTAAGAATTTGAATTGATAAGATGGAATTTCGGATTTTTAATTCGATGATTATGGGAATCTAGTGACAATAAATAGTGATTGTGATTTTAATTGGAATGTGACTGCAGAAAATTGAATATTAGTCTATTGACTTATGGTAATTGGATTTTGCTATGAATTAGAGTGAAAGTGATCGAATTGGGAAAATTTAGGGAATGTCATAACGTGTACAGTTGTAAATATGATCTGATGATGTACTGATGGTTTACGAAATGAATGGAAAGGAATCTTTTGGTTTTAAATTCTAGCAAATTTGATATTACTGCCTTCTTTGTATGGATGCCATGAGGTTATAGAAATGATAGTTTGGTAGTGCACCCTCGTCGTAGGTTGTGCATCGGTACGACCTACGGGCGACCCGGTGTATACTCTACGGTGAGGGGGCGCTACAATACATACCTGTACTCCGATGATGTTTCCTTACCTTCATCGTTTCATCTCCTTGCTTTGATACCACAAATGTTGGATCCCGCTTCCGGAACCCAACTCTTCACCAAATATCGTCATACTGAAGCGTGGTTCCTTGAAATCTTTTCTTACTCTGATACCAAATATGATGAGCCCCGTTTTCGGAGTCCAACCATTGAACCATAAGCGTTGACAAAATCCAAAGAAATCATGAAGCTTAAAGTCTCTTACCATTTCTATGTTCCTTTTTCCATAACATATCTCACTCAAAAATATATATACATATATATAACAACGATTCACAATCAAAATATTCATATCAAATCCATAACTTCCTCAAGTATACCAAATTTCCCCTCATCCTGATCCATTTATGCAATGCATACTTCCACTCAGCATCATCCATACATAATGCCTTAACATCAAAAGAATAGAATGTTACAAGCTCTAATGGCATTTCAAGCCACAATACAATAACACTATCGAAATCAGAATATACAATATACATAACTCCCTAAATTCTCATCAACAACTAACTAAAAACAATACATTATGAACACCCACAAACAAAAACCTTCACTTCCCTTTACCCGATCTTCTTCTCATCACCTGTGGATGGGAATGAAGGGGGGTGAGCTTATTCCTCGTGGGTAACAGGTTTATAATAAGGAACAAGCAAAATCGTTGAAACGTTCATTTATTGTATAAAAACCAAAATGAGTTCATAAAATGCTTTGTTCCCAAATCTCAGTCAAATTCGAAGTTTAAATTCAAAACTCATAGTTAAAAATGTCATCACATGAACACATATATTCATTTAATCATCAATACAAAACACTCAATTGATGCAACATACTTGTCTATTCAAAGATGCAATGCACAATCAAACAGCTTGAGAGTTTCGAGAAACAAAACGGATAAATCGAAGCTTATACCGTGAACAAAACGAGTCCAATTTTTGGATTTCGTGGCCACAAGTGGGCAGCCGGGAGAAGGCTATATGTCGATGTGCACGTGACTAACGAAACGTTCCTCTCTCACTCAAACAGAAGCACATAATCATGCTCAAATCATTTTATCAAATGCTTTCATGCTTTTCATGCTCTTTTCTTTCATTTCCGGATATACAAAATGCCATAAATTTTTCAAGGCATAATATAAAATGTTTCAATGCATTCTCATCTTTATTTTGAAATTCATCAAAAAAGTTCATATGCTGAAACATGTAGCAATTTTTCAAATCATTCAATAGAAACAAAATGATATTTATGAAGTAATTGAAATCATTCTTGGTTTGGGAGAAAACTTTAGTAGCTCATTACTAAATTATAAACATGAAACCCACCTGAAATCCTTACTCTGATACATGCTTAAAAGATACCTCTCCTCTTGATCCTTTTGCCTACCTTGATTCCCTTTATCAAATACAAAATTCCCATTCAATAGGAATACAATTTAAGAACCCAAATATTGCATATTCACTAAGGTAAATTCTAAAAACTTAACTCTTCCAAAAGTCCAAACATTCGGGTCAATTTTCCATGATCACTCTGATCAAGTAAATAACAAAATCTGATAAAAAATGTTCCCCATTGTCTTAAGTTTCTATAGACTCCAAAGTCATTCAATTTGTTTCAGAAATCCGAAAGTTATATTTCAAACATGTTGGGACCATCCTTAGGCTGAAACAAGAATCTATACTCAACTTCCATCCAAGATGTGAGATCTTTATAAACTGAATTAAAACTTTCTTCCTTCATAAAACTTGTATACCTTTGTCTCTATTTTACAATGAATCAAAAATCACTTCATTTGGCCAAAATCTGGTGATGCTGTCGCCTGCAACCAAATATAAAAGAAATCACTTTCGTTAAAACAAATTAATGTAGTAAAGGTAAGCGGATATCGTTCCCACGAGGAATCTCTAACGGTAAAGGTTAGCGAGTTTAAACGAAACAAATAACAAAAAGGGGGGTTGGTTTTGATTCACGAAAATATAAGAAAATCAAAGGAAAAATCTCTAATCGAAACAATAATTAAATCTAAAAATTTAATAGGAAAAATACCTTGGTTTCGGTCACCAATATTACCATGCTATTATGGATCCTCGAGATAAAATTACAATTGTACAGTATTCTCGTCGACGCGGCAGGCCTTTGGGCTCCAAAAACAAAATTCCTATTGTGAATGAGACATCTCTTCGTCGATCCAGGAGAGCTCCTACTGGTAACGATTCAACATTTCCCCAATGATTAGTAGCCTGACATGGAACATTCGGGGCGTGACCAACAAGCCAACACGAAGCCGTTTAAAAAATCTAGTTGCGTTGCATAAAGTGACGGCTGTTTTCTTATTAGAACCAATGGGCAATTCATCAGTTCTTTCTGTGCTATCGAGAGAACTGCACTTCCAATCCAATTTTGTCTCTCTCACGAATAAAATCTGGGCTTTATTTTTAGCTGACTATACGGTGGATAACCTGGGTGGTGATGAACAAGTTCTACACTTATGGGTTAAACATCATACGCATCCTGCTCCTTTCATTGTTTCTGTCGTTTATGCTAAGTCTACTCGTCGAGACAGACAGGCATTATGGGCCAATCTGCTTGCTTTTCAGCTTCTGCATTCTGATACTCCTTGGACTATTACAGGTGATTTTAATGTTATTCGCTCTCTAGAGGAATATCAGGGACAAGCTACTCCTGAATTATCTTCGATTGATGATTTTAATGAATTCATAGCTGAGTGTGGATTAGAGGAGCGCCCTACTCAGGGCTGTGAGTTTACTTGGTTTAGAAATCGATCTAACAGACCAGTGCTGAAGAAATTGGACCGTTGTCTCTTCTTCCCTACCTGGCTTGACCGTTTCCCGGTGGCCACTGTTCATAACTTAAGTCGCATTCAATCTGATCACTCTCCTATCTTACATCGATTTGATATGGCTATTGACTTCAAACCTAGAATCTTTCGTTTCCAGAGGATGTGGCTTCGTCGCTCCAGTTTTTATGATGTAGTTCGGGAACATTGGGGAGCTCCAGTTGACGGTTTTGGTATGTTGAGATTCTCTTTAAAACTCAGATGATTGAAGGAGGCACTGAAAATTTGGAATAAGTCACATTTTGGAGATGTTTTTCAGAACTTACAAGATTCTGAAGACTTGGTTCTACACTATGAAACGACTTATGAACAATTGCCTTCCCCAGATACTCTAGCTGAACTAAACAAAGCAAAGGTGAATTTGATTATGAGAGAACGGGAACGTGATGATTTTCTGCTCCAAAAATCACGAATCCGTTGGTGCAAGGAGGGTGATGCAAATAGTAGTTTTTTTCATGCTTCCTTACGTGAAAAAAATCGTTTCTAGGGATCCATTCCATAAGGGCTGCTGATGGCAGATGGCTAGATTCCCCTCCTGAAATTTCAACTGAGGCTATCGATTTCTTCCAAAAGTTGCTATGTCAAGACTCGGACATGAATGAAACTTTGGCAACTCGTCTTCTCGGTTTCATCCCTTCACTGGTTGATGAGGCAGATAATGCCTCTTTGATGAGAATGCCAACCTATGATAAAGTACAAAACGTGGTAATGAGTCTCTCCTCTCATAGTGCACCTGGCATTGATGGCTTTTATGGTTCCTTCTATCACAATTGTTGGTCTATTATCAAGGATGATCTCTTCAATGCTTGTGTTGAGTTTATGTCGGGAATTCCACTTCCGAGAGCCATCGCAAGTGTCCTCATTCTTCTCCTTCCAAAAAAGCAACATGTAACCTCTTTTGCAGACTTCCGGCCAATTAGTTTATGCAATTTTATTGGCAAGATCTTCACCAAACTCATGACGGAACGGATTAAACCTATTTTGGCAAAATTGATCTCTCCGGTACAGTCGAGTTTCCTGGCAGGGCGAGATATTGTCGACAATATACTGTTGGCCCAGGACCTAACACACTTCTTAGACTACCCGGCGAGGGGTGGTAATGTGATTCTCAAATTGGATATGATGAAGGCTTTTGATCGAGTGTCTTGGGCTTTTCTGGTCAGAATTCTACGTCAATTTGGGTTTTGTGAAGCTTTCCTACATTTGATTATGGGCAGTTTGCGTGCAAGTTGGTTTTCAATTCTGCTGAATGGAAACCCTGTTGGGTTTTTCCAGGCTTCTCGGGGTGTGAAGCAGGGAGATCCGCTCTCCCCATATTTATTCATTATTGTCTCTGAAGCTTTATCCAGGGGTTTGAATGCTTTTGTCCAAGCTGGCAGAATTCGACCATATGGCCTTCCAAGAGGCGCTCTCGCAGTAAACCACTTAGCATATGCTGATGATATGATATTCTTCCTTCGTGGCGACAAACGCTTAATGGAGCAATTTATGCTATTGATAGAGGATTATGAGCTTACAACTGGTCAGAAGGTTAATAAATCTAAAAGTTGTTTTATTCGATCTGAAGGATTAACCTCTCCAAGGGTGGACCTTTCTAGAACTATTCTACAAATGGTGCCGGGTTGTTTGCCTATACTATATCTTGGATCTCCTCTTTTCCGGGGACGAAAAACAGAACACATTTTTCGATTCATGGTAGAGCGAGTGGAGGAAAAAGTCGGCAACTAGAAACACAAATTACTATCGCCTAGAGGTCGTCTCATCTTGATAAAACATGTTCTCTCTTCTTTGCCATTGCATGTCATGTCGGCAATTGTCCCTCCTAAATCTGTGTTGGACCAAATAGAGCGGATTTTTTAACGGTTTTTTTGGGGCAGCACCACTGACATATCCAAACGACATTGGCGATCTTGGAAGAGAATATCAATGCCGGTGACTGAAAACGATTTAGGCTTCCGGAAATTAAAAGATGTGGTTACAGCTTACACGATCAAATTGTGGTGGCAGTTTAAAAATGGAGTTGGTAATTGGACCCGATTTATTTCCTCTTTGTCTACCTCCTGCAAGCTGAAAACTAGCTGGCGAAGGCTTCTTTCTGTTGATAGGCTTGTCGGTAATCAAGTGCATATTTGCATCCAGAATGGCTTATCGAACTTTTGGGATGACAACTGGTCTGGCTTGGGGCCTTTTCGGCATATGGATGATGGGCACCAATTCCCTCTTCCTTTATTAACGGTGGCTAATTTCATCCGAAATAAAGATTACTGTTTACCTCTCATTACAGACCATCTGACCGATGCACAATTTCAGGCGTTGAATGCTTTACCTTCGGTTTTGACAGATACACCAGATCGTGCATTTTGGAAGCTTACATCTACGGGTTTGTTTTCATTGGCCACCGCATATGATTTTGTTCGGTTTCATGCTCCCATTTCTTCTGTCGCAAAACTTCTTTGGTCCAAGTTGTTGCCTACGAAAATCTCAATATTTGTTTGGAAATTTTGGAACTCACTTTTGCCTCTTCCAGATTTCTTGGTTAGTATTGGTTTTACCTTGAATCCTACTATCTGTTGCTTCTGCCAATCAAGTTCTGAGAGTTGTGACCACTCCTTCTATTATTGTCTTGTGGTGTTGGAAATTTGGGATTATTTTGCTTCTTTGATGGAAATAATTATCCCACGTTTCCATGCTTTGTGGCCAATGTTTTTGTATTGGTGTCGCTTGGGAAGCTCTTTGTCTCTTCGTCAGACGCTCATCTCAATATTACCTTCTATTGTCCTTTGGGAGGTTTGGAAATCCAGGAATAGTTTTGTCTTCGACAACATAAGACCTAACAAGCTGATTATTATCAAAGCTGTGCATCGACACCTTACCGGGATATTATTGGCTCACCGTCCGATGCCGAGAGATTTCCATGATCGTCATTTTGTTGAATGCAAATTCAACTGCCCGATACGGCAGCCGAGGAAGCAACAGATTCACGGTTAATGGAGACCCCGATTACGATGTTATGGTTTTGAATACAGACGGTTCATCGCTTGGCAACCCGAGACAGTCGGGTTGGGGTTTTATTGTAAGATTTTTGACAGGTTTTATATTCTACGCCGAGGCTTCTTATGCAGGAATTTCGAACAGCATGAAGATGGAATTGGAGGCTATTATTAACGGTTTGAGATTTTGCAATGCTTGTGGTTTCACTGGAACACAAATTTAAACAGATAACTTCATTATGCGGCTTTATTAAATAGGAATGGAGGTGGCCATGGCAATTTTACACTGATTTTCAAATTATCAAGGATATGATGACTGCTTCTTCTTCTTCGATCTCACATGTTTATCGCGAGGTAAATACTGTTGCCGATTATTTGTCCAGGTTTGGCTCATATGGGGTTTCGACTCATTTTCGCCAAGAAGCAGACCTGCCATCGATTGTTCGTGGAACTTTGGTCTTAGAACGAAATGCCACTCCCTACATCCGTATTACATGATTTTTCTACTTTTTGCATATTTGTACTTGGCCTGAATCTGTGGAGGTTTTCTTGTCGGTTTCTTTCCTTCACAGCGCCATAGTGAACCGAGCACTAGGGTGCCGATCCTATTTCTCGCTATTAATAAAATGGTTTTATTTTCGGCAAAAAAAAACATGTATTCTAGCAATCTTATTAAACAATAACCTAGATACGATCATAGGTAAACTAAATAATAGCATTAAGAATTAAGAACCAATGACAAGTGATAAACATGTACTGTTGGGACCCGATCCGGGAACCGGATCCCAACCGAAAAAGCGAAAGAACGGAGGAAACAAAACAACCGAAGCGGAATCACAGCAAAAGCAAAGCGAAGGCGGAAGCGAAAAATAGCGAAACGAATCACAGCAAACACATCCGACATCCGGAAACAATAATCAAAGAAAACTTATCGAATGAACATAATCGTGTTGGAAACCCTAAGACGTTCGAAAATCCGGTATAAATTTTTTTTCTTTTCCTTATAACCATTTTACTCAATTTCTTTCTTTTTTTCTTTCTTATGCCAAAATTCTTACACACTTTAGCCATCTTTCATACAAATCATAAGTCTCATCCAAATCAACTACTTCTTATTTATTTTTCTTTTTCACTTATTATTCATCAAATTTCGACAAAGATAACGGCTGCCTTTATCCTAACCCAAACCTTCAAAGTGTTCAAAATACACTTCTATAAAATCCAATCAATCACACAGATATCAGAATCAACCGGACCCTCCGTCCGGGATCTCAGTACACACAAACGCTAACCTAATTCTAAAACATTCTCATAGTTGCAATTCAATATACTGATCTCATAACTCAATCTCATTTCCAAATTCATACTCAATTTCATATACAAATTCCAAAACCAAACACAAAACTCAACCTTTTACGCAAGTACACTTTTCCAAACTTATCTTAAGCCATATACAAATTCATACTAAAATCCAAATTTCTCAAAATCTAATTTATACAAATGTCGAAACTGACGTCTTCATATTCTTTCATCCGATCTCCGCTCGAAACACGAAATGGGGATGAAAGGGGTGAGCTTCAAGCTCGTGGATAACACATTTATAAAATGACAAATAAGGTAAATCAATTTTCATAAGCTTTTTGCCAAAGGGCTAATTTTCAAAACTTTGTAACTTTTCAAACGGTTTTCTCAAGCTTTTCAAATTTTCAAACTTTTCATAACCAAATTCACTTTTTATTCCTCAATTTTTAAACATGAATGCAGAACACAGAAACAAATCAAAAACACATAACATGTCAGAATGGTCTGGCTTGGTCCAAACAGAACGTACTACACTTTCTTAATGTTGGACCCCACACCTGGGCTAGCATTTCCCACCCAGCGTGTGTTTGCGGGTTATACCGCGACATCCAACACAAATCAGGTCCGCATAGCGGTCCAGTGTAGCCGTGAAGGGAGTCCAAAATCGGAGCTCCGTGCCACTAGCGGGCAGCCGGGAGAAGGCTATACAAATAGAGACAGCGCTGACTCACAAAGGACCTACCAAACCCACATAACACATAATCAAAAACAAAATTTCAGAATGCCCGAAGGCACTTTTCAAAATCTTGCCTTTCTAACTTTATTTCATCGAATACTAACAAACTCACAATTCAAATACTTCATACAATTTAATTTATTCAATCAATCAATGCAACAATTCGCATAATTTGTCAATGCATACACAACAAATGCATTTTCAGAAATTTCTATCAATTTATCAAATCAGCTTATAATAATTTTTCAGAAAACCTTCGGAAATCAAAATTTCAAACTTTTAATCAATTCTTATTTTCAAACATTTACAAAACAATAATTTATCAAAATCCAAACTTTTGCTTTCTTTCATTTTTGAAAATTCGTATATTGCCTATAAATCAAAATATAAATATGCTACCCACCTCGAATTGACGCTAATACTTTGTGCAAAGCATCGAATCTCCAAATTCCTTCTTCTTTCCTCAACCTTAAAATTCCCTCTTTCTCTTCAAATTTTCGAATTTTTGGGCTTGGAAGAAAGTCCTTAAGCTCCTCCATCTTTTTCCTCCATGGAAGAAGCACGAAAATCACCTTGGAAGCTTGGAAAATCAAAACTTTCTTACCTTTCTTCTTTCTCCACGGCCACCAAACTCCTTCTCTTCTCTTTCTTCTTATTTTCTTCTTCTTTCTAGAAAATCGTGGCTCTTCCCTTTTTAAAAATTCCAGACCCTTCCTAAACGTCTACACCTCTTAAAAATGGTGCCATGTCATTAAAAATGATAAAAAGACCAAAATGCCCCTCACATGTTACTTTATGCCATTCTCACACGCGGGTTTAATTCGCACTATTAAACTGAAGGAATTTGTCCAAACTTTCTTCTCGAGAAATGTTCCTCTCAATGATACGAATCCAACTCCACTGACCGCGCTCAATTCGGAGCACTACATCAAAAGTTATGCGCAAAACAATTCGGGAATATCCATATTCTAACACATTTTTCATATACGATTATTTCCGTCCAAAATTTCACATTCTTAATCCCAGAATTGAAACTAGATGTCTTCATAACAATTGTAGCCTTATGTCTCTAGTTTATATCAAAACAAGAATCACCTCATTTCGATTCCCAGATCAAAAGTTATGTTCAAAATACTCTCAGATGTTCCTAATCCAAAATTTACACCCTAAACCGAACTTCCATTCATAATTCGAAGGTCTTAGGGGCAAAATTGACATTTAATTTCTTCATATGATTTGTAGCCCCTTGTCTTATCCTTATTTTTCCTTAAGAATCGCTTCAATCGGATCTCTACAGATCCCGAATTTCACAAAATACTGAACCAGGTTTGGAAACTTTCCCGACTCACTTTGATTAAATTAATCACCATTAATTTAATCTAAAAAATTCACAAATTTCTATGAGGATGTAGATAATTGTCTTAGGAATCCAACGCCGCAAGAATCAACTCAATCGGATGTCGGACGGAAAAGATATGAGCAAAATAGTGAACAAAGGTCGGATTGGAGGAGGAAACAACAAGGGAAAATCAAAACGGCGTCGTATTTGCACGCAGGAAAACGACGTCGCGCAAGGATGGAATGCTCGCGTTTTGGGCGGGGCGAGGGTGAGGTCGCCCTGGTGACGCGTCGCCCTAGCGATGCGAGTTGAACGCTCGCCATCGCTAGGGCGATGCGTCGCCCTAGTGATGCGAGCTGAATGCTCGCCATCGCTAGGGCGATGAGTCGCCCTAGCGACGAGGATGAATTATTTTTTTTATTTTTTATTTTTTATTTTTTTCACACAAAAAATCCCAAACTTTCGAAATTCATAACTCTTAATCCGGAACTTTAATTTTGACAAACTTAGTCTCTATAGAAAGCTTAAAGGAAGCTCTACATCTTCCATGAAGGACATAAAAATCAATTTGACTCCTACGGGAGTCCATTTTCCGGTCAAAGATACTATCCTCTAATAATCATGCTAAAACTACAATATAAACTTGTAAAAATCATAACTTATTATTCCGAGATCGAAAAATTCCATACTTTATATCGAAATAAAGATCAAAACAAATCCTTCAATTTTCATGAAGAACATCAAAGCTCAATTAACCTCTAACTAGGTTAATTTCTCAGTCAAAGATTCAGTCATACTTAAAGTCAAAAGTCAACCTTATCAAACATAAACTTTGACTGAACATAACTTTCACTCCTGATATCGAAAAATTGCAAACTTTATGTCTACAGAAAGCTCTTAACATAATCTACAAGTTTCATGTAGATCATTTTATCAAATTTTACCTAAATCAAAAGTCAACTCTCAAAGTCAAACATTCTCTCTCCAAAAAGTCAAACTTTCTAAATTCTTCAAATTTTCACACTTTTTCTTTTTAATTCTTGCTATTTAACTTCATTTCAATCAACTCATCCACTTTCCTCTCATAATTCATATAAATTCATTCAAATATTAAAGTCCTCAAAATTAAACAATTCATTTCTCATAAATTTTTCTTAAGTTCATCAAATTTCCTTAAATTCATTCTCATTCTCACCAATTCTTTCTCCATTTAAATTCATTTTAATATTTCTAATTGTCATCAAAAGTTCGGGGTCCAACATGTACGACATGCAATCAATCAAGCGAATATTTTCTTAGAATTTTCTGACTCTAACGTAGAGAAGTTAATCCTAATTGCTACTCATGATTACCAAAACTGAACGTCATATTTCGTTAATCTAGCGGTTGAATCAATTAATCTCTAATAGTGCTCCTAGAAACCAACGAATCCAATTAGAAAGAATAGATCTGAAAATATTTAATGTTCATTAACAATCATGAAAAACATCCAAATAATCTCACCAAAATAACATATAATATGGATCCCTAAACCAAGATAAGAAAATTTAACTACTCATACTTGAATTGAAATCAAAGAAAATAACAAAAGGAATTGTCTCCATAATTGGTCTTTAATAGAAAGCTACGAAAATCCTAAGTGAAAATCTGCAAAAAACGTAAATAATGGAACAAGAAAAGTGCAGCAGCCTAACCCTAGCCTAAACTATTCTAAAACCTACGGTTATTGCCTCCTAATGGCCCCCAATACATGAATATATATGTGCGGCAATCACCATGCTTCCTATTTGATGTCAATCTCTTCATTATCTCCTCTTGATTTTGTCCAGATTAGGTGGTCTTCTAATTTAGGTGGGAGACTTCTTGAAAAGAGGGCAAGAGGATCTTGAAAGATTGTGTTTTAATTGGAAACCAATTCTGGAAAATCTGCAAATTTAAAATTCTTTCCTTAGGCGTGCCCACGCCTAATCTTTGAATTTCGGCCAGATTGGGGATTTTCGAAAATCTTTTTTTCTTTTGCTCCTTTTTGCTCCTTTTTCGTCCTTAGAGTGTTGAAAACCATCTGTAAACAATTATAGAACAATTCCATTTAATTCGGATAATAATTTCAACACATCGACAACAATTACGCCCAAAATATATGTAATTAAAATGACTTAACAAATTCCCCCACACTGAACCTTTGCTCGCCCTCGAACAACACATCAAACCATTAAACTCAATCAATTGATCCTTCAGAAATCAAGTGCACACAATCCATCAACTTAGGCTAGAAAGACTCAATTTGCAACACATATCATAATTGCCTTTCACCAATGCAAATAAACAAAGTCAAAATCAAGCATCTTTGTTCAAAAGCAAACATGAAATCAAAGTGAATTCTTCTCACGAATTTTGCTCTTACACTCAAGTGTTTGCGAGTAAGGTGTTTCACTCACATCTCACTCTATCATGTTGCACTACCATAGGCTTGCAGTTTCACCCATTCTCATTTGTTCAAATCACATGGCCTAATAGATCATGAGGACTTTATCAAGGGTTGTAATGGGGCTAGGTTCACAGGTGAGCTAAAAAGATGACAAGGTTTCGTCACAAGCTTTCACAAAGCATCAAGTAAAAGGGACACATAATTTCATATTCTGAGCTAAACATATGACATATAAGACAACTCATACTCTTTTTCTTCCTCTGATTTTTTTTCTTTTTGATTTTTTTTCTTTTTTTTTTCTTTTTTTTCTTTCCATTTTTCCTTTTTTTAATAACGCTAAAAACAAGGGAAACAATAAAAACATGAGTAGAAGCACCTATAAAAGTATCTCAGAACACAATGTAACACAAAAGTCTCAATTTATCGATTGCTTCATTCAACTTGTGATAAGGGGAAAGGCTAATGGGGTCTTTGGGTTTTAATGCGAGGTGATTAATTGAAAAACAAGGATAAGGCTCAAAAGTGTTTACAAAGGGCAATTGAATAGGTGGGTCAATTTTTAGGCTAATGGTGTAAATCAAAGAAGGCCTTAATCACTTCTATAGCCCATGTGATCAAACAAATTCAAACCAGTTCTATGCAAGTTCTAAAGACAACATAAATAGAGGAGCATCACACAATTCAAAGAAATAATATGACATAAAGATGATATCATTTAGGCTCAAATTTCGCTCACAGGTTGATGTTAAGAATTCACCTTTATTTCACACTTTACCTCATCATTTAAATGTCAAAATTTTGACCAAGTCTATAAGATCAGCTATTGCAATTAATCAACATGTTCCATCTTAAAACTTACTTTGCCCAATTTAATTTCATGCATGTCCTCAATCTCATCCAAACTAATATGACCAAGTGTTATGGCTCAACATGCAACTCGAAACAAAAATCGCCAAAACAACCGCAACAATCCAAAAATATTCACACAAAAGCCAAAATTTTGTCACATCAAAAGTCTAAAGTTCCTCCCCCACACCTAAACCAACATTGTCCCCAATGTTAAAGAAGCATAAAAATTAAAGGAAAAGAGTTAAAGAAAGCTTCTCTATTGACGAAATGCCCAATCAAAGAGTCACAAATTTATGTTGGAGAAAAGTCAGCCTCAAATTGGATGGGCGTGGGAAGCCTTCGGGAGTGACTTTTCTTCCTGGGCATTATTCCCATATGTGGAAAACAACCTGCAAAATCAGAACTTAAAGCACAAGAAAATAGCAGAAAGAGGGGTTATCGTAAATGGGTATTGGACAAAGGGATTTGGGGATTGAATAAAAATAGGGATTGTCGTGGGTTGAAAAGGGTTTGCAAAATTGAGAGACTTAGGAAGAATGGGTGTCAACGGTGGTGGAGGTGGAAGTGAAATCAACGATTGGAGGCTGGTTGGCAAACAAAGAAGCTAGGAAAAAAATAGGGGGGAAACTAATGAGGAAGTGGGTAACTGCAAACAATTTCGTTTTTATTTTTTCAATTTTTTTTATTTTTTTAATTAAAATTAAAAGATCAAAATTAAAATTGCAGAATAGAAAATATTAAATTAAATTCCTAATTAAACTGAATTAAACATAAAATGAAAATAAAAGAAAATTGCAAAAAACACATAAAAGAAAGGATACGAATGAGGCGCCTCCCATTAAGCGATTATCAGAGGTCATAAGCTGGACCCTTGGCATATATGCATCATCCATTATCGAATGGGTGCTTGAGTCCAATAGGAAACATGTTCAAACTCCTTGAAGGGGCTAGAACAACTTCCTTTGAATGCGGCTCCTTATCAGCACGATGCTCCATGACTTTTGATGAGTGGAACTTCATCGCTTCATCGTTATACTCTAATGTCCACTCATCTTTTCGGGCATCGCCCTTCTCACACCAGGATGGTCTCTGTAAAAGTAACGTCAATGGTTATGGAGACTCAACATCCTACTTGTTACCTTCAGTCTTCAGTTTGCTCACCCACGGCTCTCCTAAAAATTGTACTCCTTGCGGCTCTTCCTGTTCTTCTTCTTCTTGTATCTATAAATAACTAGGAAAAGGAATTGAAATTCGGTTAGCGATAACATGAACTACATCATTTACCTTAGGAGGTTGCACATCCTCCTTCCTTTCTCGAACTATAATCTCTTCCTCTTCTAACTCTGCTGGAAAATTTTCAAAACTTTGAGCCTCTATTCGACTAACGGTAGCTGCAATTTGACTTAGCTAGTTTCCGATATTCCTTTGTTGATTTTCCAAATTTTGAATACTTGCTTCCATAGACTGAATACTTGTTTCTGTAGTCCGCTGAAACGTCAAAGTATTCGTGGTTAGAATTTGTAACATATCTTCTAAAGAAGACTTACCTTCGGCAGTTGACGTCATATTCGGATTTTGTAGAGGCACGTACGATTGTTGAAACTATTGGGATTGAAGAGTCCTCGTCTCCAAAATCATTATGATCTCCTCCAAAGACATATCATTAGCTTGTGGTGGTGGAGGTGGAGGTTTGAAGTAGGACTGCTCTTCATAGTAATTCGGTGGAGAAGTGTATCCGTACTTTGTATTCTGCAAACAGGAACACGTACAAAAAGAACAACCCATAAATGAGCAAACTTCACATACCTTAGCTTGTTGGTCATCTCTCGGTACTTGCGCGACTAAGGGTGTGAAATTTACCACTTGACGGTCAATCCTGGAAGACGGAAACACAATATCATAATAAGAATAATATGGATAATATGAATTAAAAGTGTACTGATAGTGAGCCATGTCGCTAAAAGATGGAAAAATTAGAAAGAGTTGTGAAACTAAAACAAGCAAAAGATAAGGTAACCAAGCGCAACGAAAACAAAAACATAAACATCACTAACAAAAGCCGTTAAAAAATTCCCCGACAACGGCGCCAAAATTTGGTGATGCTGTCGCCTGCAACCAAATATAAAAAAAATCACTTCCGTTAAAACAAATTAATGTAATAGCGGTAAGCAGATATCGTTCCCACGAGGAATCTCTAACGGTAAAGGTTAGCGAGTTTAAACAGAAAAAATAATAAAAAGGGGGTTGGTTTTGATTCACGAAAATTTAAGAAAATCAAAGGAAAAATCTCTAATCGAAACAATAATTAAATCTAAAAATTCAATAGGAAAAATACCTTGGTTTCGGTCACCAATATTACCATGCTATTATGGATCCTCGAGATAAAATTACAATTGTTAATAAACATTTATTGGGGGAAATTTTCTCTTAAGTGTAATGACTAGAAACATGTATTCTAGCAATCTTATTAAACAATAACCTAGATACGAGCATAGGTAAACTAAATAATAGCATTAAGAATTAAGAACCAATGACAAGTGATAAATATGTACGACATGCAATCAATCAAGCGAATATTTTCTTAGAATTTTCCGACTCTAATGTAGAGAAGTTAATCCTAATTGCTACTTATGATTACCGAAACTGAACGTCAGATTTCGTTAATCTAGCGGTTGAATCAATTAATCTCTAGTAGCGCTCCTAGAAACCAACAAATCCAATTAGAAAGAATAAATCTGAAAATATTCAGTGTTCATTAACAATCATGAAAAACATCCAAATAATCTCACCAAAATAACATATAAGATGGATCCCTAAACCAATATAAGAAAATTTAACTACTCATACTTGAATTGAAATCAAAGAAAATAACAAAAGGAATTGTCTCCATAACTGGTCTTTAATAGAAAGCTACGAAAATCCTAAGTGAAAATCTGCAGAAAACGTAAATAATGGAACAAGAAAAGTGCAGCAGCCTAACCCTAGCCTAAACTATTCTAAAACCTACGGTTATTGCCTCCTAATGCCCCCCAATACATGAATATATATGTGCGGCAATCACCATGCTTCCTATTTGATGTGAATCTCTTCATTATCTCCTCTTGATTTTGTCCAGATTAGGTGGTCTTCTAATTTAGGTGGGAGAATTCTTGAAAAGAGGGCAAGAGGATCTTGAAAGGTTGTGTTTTAATTGGAAACCAATTCTGAAAAATCTGCAGATTTAAAATTCTGTCCTTAGGCGTGCCCACGCCTAATCTTTGAATTTCGGTCAGATTGAGGATTTTCGAAAATATTTTTTTCTTTTTCATCTTTTGGTCCTTTTTCGTCCTTAGAGTGTTGAAAACTATCTATAAACAATTATAGAAAAATTCCATTTAATTCGGATAATAATTTCAACACATCGACAACAATTACGCCCAAAATATATGCAATTAAAACGACTTAACAGATGTCTACATCAAAAGTTATGTCCAAATTACCAAAACATGTCTGCCAGGAAAACAGGAGCTCGTCGCAGCGTACAGGAGCTCGCCGCGGCGTACAAAGCTGGAGCTCATCGCAGCGTGAAAATTGGAGCTCGCCGCGGCGAAACCTGGAAGCTCGCCGCGGCAAGGGCGTTCGCTCACGCATGCGCACACGTCGAGTCGTGGGCGCCTGCGTGCGCCGCGACGTGCGAGACCAAAGAACTTCTGAACCCTAATTTTTGACATTTTTCATCTTCAAACTTTCCATCTTTGACAAATAACTCATCTTAACCCTAAATCATCATTCCTACTTCATTCTAAACTCATTCCAACCCAAAAATCATTCACAAACACAAAAAAATCATTAACCCTAGGACACCGTTCATCAAAATCCTCCTACCCACATTCAACCCCATTTTTCCCTTCTAACGATTACTAAACATGTTTCATTCATCAAATCAAAGAGGTTAATGCTCATACTAACTTGGTTTGGCATCAAAATCGTCAAACTCTTTGAGGATCTCCAAACCCTAGCTTTTTATCTTCTTTTTCTCTTTTTTTCTTCTCTTCTTCCACGACTTCTTCTTCCCTCTTTCACAATTTTTCTTCTTTTTCTAATTTCTATTCTTAATAAAAGTGAAATGTCCATTTTGCCCTTTCATTTAAGCCTTAAGTCTTATAACCTTAAGTTTCATGCCCAAAATGCCCTTATGCATTCTTACTACTTTTAATACAACTAAACCATATAACGCATGCTTCTCACATTTACATAACAAATAGGTCCAAAACTTTATCCATCAAACCTCATAATTCAATTAAATCATGCTTAATTCAATATGAAAAATTCGGGGGCCAACAAGTAGTATATAGGAGTAGGGATCATTCCCTTAAAGATCTGATAATGGAATGCTAACTATCATCAAACTTGTCAATGAAATTTCTTTCACGAAACCCAACACAAAAATAAAAACGAAACAAAAATATAATATCTAAAATGCAATCTAACCTAAATGATTAAGTATCGAATGCAAACTACTAACTAAACCAAAAAAACAAAAATAGTTAATGAAAAACAGAAATCAAAAGATAATCTAACGCGAACAGAATCAAATTTGACGCAAAGAAAAACCAACGAAATCAACTAAATTGAACTCAAACCAATGCACGAAAATAAGTGGTTAGGGGGAGGGTTTGATATCGGCAATTTAGAATTTAAAGAACATGAAATTGAACAAGTGCTAAAACAAAATTTGGAGGAAACCAAAATTGAAAGATTACAATAAAAACATAATTACGGAAACTTCAATTGAAAAGGATTTTGCCAACGAAACCAATTAATTCATTCTTCGAACTCTAGGAATTATTTATGTACTATGTGCGCAGAATCAAGGATCACCAACTTATTGATTTTATACTTCTTAACTACTAAGTAAACATATCTTCGTAAACAATCATAGGGTTCATAACTACTAATCTACCTAAGTTGTGTACATCACATTAGTTGGTTTAATGATCTTGCCTTGAAAACCTTGACAACTACTATCATCAGTTTAAGACAAAGTTTGAATTTTTTTAAGATAGGTTTGAAAACTACTATCAACAACCTAGATATAAATCAATCAATTTGGCAACTACTACCATCAATTAATCAAATAGCATCCAAAAAATCCCTTATAAACCTTAATTCCATATTTTAAGATTTACAAGTTCAGATTAGCCATTAAAGGATCAGAATTCAAACACATGTTTGCAACACATGAACATAATAATCGATTAAGAATAAATCCTTATAAATTAAAATTGGTTCAAAGGGTATTACCCTTTACAATTGAATTAAATGTTTAGCCACACATACCTTGTACAATTTGGTTACCACCCAATTCTCCAAGGAATTTGAGTCTAAAATATAAAAGAAGAGAAGAAGGATTTCAGCTAGGATTTGAAAGAAAGAATTCAGTTAGGATATGAGAGAACTACCCAAAGGAGGCTGACCTAGACCTAGAGACAAAAGTCGTGTTTTATACCCCTCAAAATGATGAGGTGTTTGACCTAATTTAGAGATAAACAATTAAACCCGTTCTTGTCAATTTTTTAGGGTTAATTTAGAAAGTTCATAAAAACCAAAAGGTGATGATTTAGGAGCTCAAATTGTATCAATAGATTTGTCTTTAAGTTAGCTTCAATCTAAGACTTGAATCACTGAATTCCAGCAGCTGAGTTAAAAGTTATGATTGAAACATCATCAAAAGTTCATTCTGGCAATCCAGAATCTAATGCAACTTTTGGGACTTTATTTCTCCTGAATTCCATGTTAGAAAAATATTCATTTGGTCCCAAAACATCCATCAATGAGTTATGAATATAACTATGAAATTTCACAATTTTTGGCTAAACCAATTTCAAAATAAAAATCTCACAATGACTAGAGGTCAAGTTTGTCAAAAACCCAAAAGCAGTGCAATTCGAGTCTATTTGTTTCATTTTTGCATTTTACATCAATGAAACCCAAACAATGATAAAACATGATAAACCAGCTATAGATGAACGTAAAATGAAAGTAAATAACTCTGAATTAAGTCTTAAAGATATATGAAAATATGATTGTATCAATTACTATATATTATCTTAGACCTGATTTCGACTCTAAAATTAGAGAAATTAGGATGATACAAGGAATTATGCAATGGAAGGTTATATGCAATCTACATAGTTTATAGCAGTATATGGCTCATCCTCTTTAGTTTTTCCAAATATACAGCCAGTATATACTCCCCTTATATAGTAGACATATCCATAAGAAGTTGACTATTCAATGGTCTTCAAATTCAACTATCCTTTGATTAGACAGTATATTCATCCTCAGGTAGCTCAAATAAAACTAAAAAGTCAAAGTCAAAGTCAAAGCTTGACCAAGTTCTTGAGCCATCTCCTTCATATACTAAACCTAAACCAGTTAACCAGTGGAGTAAACCGTTACAGATTCATACAACTTCTAGCTCTCCGTCAGAGTCTTAGCCTTCCACTTCTACTGGGAAGGATAAAGTGACTCTGCCAGAGTTCATAGAAACTCTTGCACGTATACCTGTTGTAGAAGATTCCTCTGCTCAATCTGATAATACAAAAGCTTATTCAGAAGCCTCTATCCCAACATTTGAAATCTCTGCAATAATTTTTGAGTCATCATCTGAACAAATCTCTGAACCGTCTTTTGATTCCTTAGCCCAAGTAGCTAATCTATTAGACTTAGCATAAGTTTTGATGACTATACCTGAACCTACTAAAGTTGAACTAGGGATAAGTGAAGCAGAATCAACATTTACTGAACCTTTCAGACCTGAACTAGCACCACAAGCAATACCAAATCAACTAGCTGCATAGACCAAGCCTACTTCAGGACCTTGGTTTACTTTTGACGATCTTCCCTTAAAGAAATGGAGAGATCACTTGCATGAATCTGGTGTATGGATAGATCTTCAAATGACTCTGTGGATATTTTGACTGAATTTACTTCTCGTTTCACTGGTACTTTACAAGAATGGTTGCAAAATATTAATGATTGCCAAAGACTTCAATATATCTAAGCCACTACAACTGGAGCTCTTTTTGGAATAATTCACAAAGAATTCATTGGAGACTTTCAGCTTATAGACAAGCAGCTCCATTAGGAATATTTTGCAATGAAATGTTACTCACTTGACAAGCGTGATCTATAGAAACTTTATCAACATATGACGGAAAGGTACTATCTCTTGAATGGATGGAATGTTGATAATCTTTGATATACTTTTATCTCATCCCTTCTAAATCAACTGCAACTAGAGCTACAAAGGACCATTGTTTCTTTACAAAGGGATATGGCTAATATATCTCCTGGAGAAATTTACTAGCTTGCTTTAGCTTCTCTTGATAAGTTGTGTAATTAACATGCCTTATTCAATAATATCATTAAGGGTGGTCCACTTCTCAAATAGGCTTGCAAGAAGCCTTATCTTCAAATCAAATGCAAAGATAAAAATACTTGTGGTTGTCATAGCAAGAAGAAAGCTCATCTTTGACAAGTCTATCATAGAAGAAAGTTTTGCAGACAAATGAAAGGCTATAAGCCTTTAAAAAAAACTTATGATAGAAAGAATGGCAAGAAGAGAAGATTTTTTCAGTTCTTCAAGAAACCCTCTCATTATCAAAAAGTTGATCACTGCTTTCTCTATGGATTTTTATTGAATATATAAAACCAATTAAGTTGATCTCACATAAAAGCTTAAGCTATTGTAGTGAAATGGTCATTTAACTTAGTATTAAAGCCTTTGTGATGAAGTAGTCGTGAGTTCAAATCCTACCACCCGCCTATTATTCAACACAAGATAGAGTGAGTCTGTGCAAGTTTAAAACCAATGGGCTTTCACTTAAGGAGGTGTGCTAGTGAATATATAAAACCAATTAAGTTGACCTTACACAAAAACTTAAGCTATTATGTTGAAACGGTCATTTAACATAACTAGGACACTTTGCACATACCTGTCCTCACAAAACTAAGAAAGATTTTAAGTTATTGAAGCACATGCAATCAATCTTGCCTATTCATTCTTCCAATAACTTTGAAGATCAGATTGAAGAACAATCTCAAGAAGATGAGGAAACAAAGTTTGTTGTTTCTGTTACTACTACTGATGATGAATCCTATGACTCCTCTGTTTCTCTAGAAGATGATTCATTATATATGCTATAGTAGACCTGTATGAAGATAGATCATACTCTAGTTCAACGACCATATGTCTAGATCCAACTCTTCTAACAAGACAAATATGATAGACCCGTCAAAGCCATTAGGTTTATGGATATTGGATCCAATCTTACGATTATGAATCTCAACATTTTATCCTCTGATCCATGGACCTCACATGATGAATATTTTACTGTTGCAGATGGCAATTCATTTAATTCTGGCTTATTACAAAACAAAGGATCGGGATACGATTCTTTCCATAATATACAATTTGGAATAAAGTTCTTGACATCAATCTACCTAGCCCAGATATTCTAATTAGTATGGATGTCTACAATAAAGTCTTACTTTTACAGATCCTACCTACAGGCCTCAGGTATCGATCATTTTCAGTTCATACACTGAAATAAAAAATGTGTTTGAACTTTCTCAAGTTCCTACACCATAGACAACACTGAGAGATAAACTGTTAGATTACTGTTCTGAATCACATGCATAGTTTTCTCTTTGAAAAAATGTTGTCTTTTTCATAAGTCTACCTTTTAAAGAGGACATTAATCCTACAAAAGCCACACATCCAAGGGCACAAGATGAGTGCACTATCCTTCTGAAGCAAGGATTTATTGAGCCTACAAAGTCAGATTAGGCTTACTAGGCATTTTATTTGAAAAAACATTCAAAACAAAAGCGCGGTAAAAAGAGATTGGTAATTGACTATACGTCTCTGAATGGAATCCTACAAGATGACAAGTTTCCACTTCCAAAGATAAGTAATCAGGTACTATTTCTAAAAGATATTATTATCTTTTCCAAGTTTGATCTTAAAGTAGGATTTTGGTATACAAGACTACCTTCTGCATTCTCAATGCACAGTACTAATGGACTATTATGTAATTTGGACTTAAAGTTGCCCCATCACTATTTCAAAGATCCATGAGCAAGATCTATAAGCCTAACCATAACAGTGCAATCATATACATTGATGTTTCTTTTATTCTCAAAGATCTATAAGGAACATCAGGCCTTACTTCAACAATTCTTGGATCTTACTCAACAATATAGCATTCTGCTTTTAGCCTTGAAAAGCATCATTGGCACAAAAAAATTGAATTTCTGGGTATGTATTTCAAAGATGGATTCTATCATCCACATATTGCACAAGAGCTATTACAATTTCTTGATGAAAATCTCATTATGAAACATATGAAACAATTCCTTGGGATTGTTAATTATATCTGTGAGTTTATACCACACGTGGCAGCTTATAGCTCATGCTTATTCAAGTTATTAAAAAAGAATCCACCGCCCTAGACATTAGAACAAACCAAATCTGTCTAGCATTTAAAACACATCTGCCAAACTCCACCACCTTTAAAGATTCCTGACAAGGGACAACTTCTATTACAGACAAATTCTAGTGATAATTATTGAGATGCCATGTTTCTCGAAGAAATAAATGGCAATCAACATTATTGTGGTCATGCTAGTGGCCAATTTTGATCTTTTGAAAGCTATTACTACATCAGTTATAAAGAAATTTTGGTTGTTAGACGAGGTATTGAAATGTTTTCTTTCCACCTCACATCTTATTATTTTTTCATTGAAATGGATAACACCTCATTCCCCAAGATTCTTGATCAACCTAAGAAAAAGTTTCCCAACAGTCAATAGCTTTGTTGGCAAGAATGGTTTTCTCGCTATAAATTCTCCATCCACCATATCAAAGGTCATCACAATACCCTTACTAATTTTCTCTCTAGACCTACCAAACCAATCTTGTTCCTTTCATCTTCTCTAAACCATTTTATTCCTATTTTTTGGCTAATGGAGTTCCTAAGTTTGCAAGATATGTAAAAGATTTTCCACCTTTGTTTCCTACTCCTTTAACCACTGTTACAAATCTTTTTCCCTTTCTTCATCAGAGTCTATTTTATTACCCCCTATAAACTTATGTATCATCTTTATGATACTACGTTATGGCATCTTTAGGCACTCTCTGCCCTATATGCTGGCACCATCTCCCTATCACCTCTCCATGTTTGTCGTCACTTATCTGACCCTAACAATGCCCACACTCTTTTATGGACTTTCTTAAAATGGTTCCAACCTTTATCCAAATGGCATGTGGATATGTCTCAAATTTTGACTCATCATCATTTATGAGATATTGCCTTGACTGACCATAAAGCTTATGCAATTTATATCATCCATCGTCCCTACTATATGAGTACTTTTGGTCATTTATATACCCTAAGCCACATTCAAAATTTGCACACCATCTCTGATTGGTCTACTGAAGGTACTTAATTAATGGAAGAATTACATTCTTTCTTAGACCAACTCAATCAATCACCAAGCTGGTGAAGTTCCCTATCCTACCTATCAAAATTCTATAGCTACAAGCAGACCATCCAGTCTAATCCAAGAGCCCACTTTTGTTACTAGCCCAAAGAATTCTGCTTGGCACTTTACAGACATTGGCCCCCTTCTTGAGCAACTTGACAATAACATGGCATTTACAAAAGATTCCAACTGTGATCCTGACCTCACTTTAGCCCTTTAAAGTGAGACTCATCTTTTTAGGTTTTTATTTTTGAATCTTTTGTGAAAGAGAATTTTTATAGCCCATAAATCACTATGTAAGATTCTTTCTTATCATCATATTTTTTTGCTTTTTAAAAAGTTGTTTACTTTTTTAAAGTAGCTTTGTTAAAGGTGTAATGATTGTTCTTAAAGTTGCTTTCTTTTTTAAAGTTGTAATCAATATGTCTCTAGATAGTTCTTGCCCTTAATTTTCCTATAAAAACAAGGTTTCTCCTTTGTTGTAAGCACAATTAGATTTGAAAAAGTTTGATTTCAATGAATATTAGTTTGAGTGTTTTCCATTCTCTCCAAGTTCTCCCTCTCTTGAAAGCTTAAATCTTGAGTAATGTTATTATCTGTCATTATACAAAGACAAGTATACTCTACACTCGTCTCTTCTCAGGATCTTGTGTATTAGAAAGTCTAAGACTATTTATAAAACAATTATGCTATGAGATAAGAGTTTAACAGGGAAAGAGTGAAGGTACTATTGTGACCATTGTTTCAAAAAGGGAAAGAGAGTTGTGAAGAGTGTAAGGTTTTTAAGAGGAAAGATGAGAGTTGGGTGCCCAAAGAGAGAAGGGCTTCGTTGTCTTGTCCATTATATCTAGAACTTACCAGTGGTCACAAAGTTCCTATGTTGTTCCACAATAGTATACCAGACACTACAGTAACCTAAAGTTCGACTTTGGTTAGTCGATGGTCTTATCTAAAGAGTTATTTTAGCTAGTTTGGTTGTCATACTTCCCTTTGTGCCATTTGGGGTCCCCATTGATATCAGAGTTAGGTTTCGGTTACATCAATTTACACTAGGTGTAAAACTTAGTTATTTTATATTATATAAGTGTTCGCTTCACAGTGTAAAATAACATCATTTTATCTTAGTGTGACATTTTATACTATGATAAGTAGTCGAGCGTGAGCGTGAAGCGTAAAATAACATCGTTTTACCTAAGTGTCACGTTTTATACTATGACAAGTAGTCGGGCATGAGCTGTCAAGCTCGAATCTAATTAAAGCTTAAAATTAGAAAGAAAAAAAACCTAAGTTAAGCTTAAAGCTCGATTAAATTGGCCTAGGCCATGCTTTCATACTAAGCCTACATTTAGGTCTTGTTTAGCTAAATAACACAATCAAGTCCTTGTAACTGTTAAAAATTCTTTTATTTTCTACCTCATTTCAATTTGGTACCACAGTTCATAAGCTAATAAACCTTGAATAATAATAATAATAATATAGTAAAGAAGATATTAAAGAAATGGAGAATTTGAACATACAGAATAACATTAGTAATATTATAATAGTAAAAATAATATATACATCAAAATAAAAATTGATCATATAATTTATATTCTTTTATGGTAAAATGTTCGAATTATAAATATAAATCGATCTAAATATTAATTATAATAAAATCAAAATAAAAGTTAGAATAAAATATGATAACTAAAAATATTTTCTCTCCAAACCCATTAGTTACTTCCTTCGATCCAACTACCACAGTTCACTTCTTAATGTTATGGAAATAGTTATTGAGTTTCAAAGATAAGAAATGATTAATGCCAACCTTCTAAAAGTTCATTAATAAAATGTATTATTCGTCCTAATTAAGATAGAATTAACACAAATTAAAGATTATTGAGAAATCAAGTATAAGACTTATAAAGTTGTATTAAAATAATAAGAACATGAGAATATTTTTAACGTAGTTTAGTCAATAAGATATAATTATGTCCTTAAGATTTAAGAATAATTGATTTCACTATTTAATCAAATATCATATTGAAAATTATAAATTTTCTCATTTTATAAAGGTAGGTTTATATTAAAGATATCGATATGTAAAGTCTAGATGGTACAATTCTATACAAATTGCTAATTATCAAATTCAACCTAGTTTAAACATGACTTTAATAAATCCTAGAATCATTTGAGTTTGAAATTTACTAAAAATTTCATTTCTAGATTAGACAACCTATTGTTCGCACATGGACATAAGGTCTAATACAATCTTAGGTTATGTAATTCACTTCCTTTATCTATGTATGTATATAGGCTTTAACACGTTCATGTCCTCCTTTAGAAAAACCTCCCTATACCAATATGCACAAGCCTTGAGTTTTTTCCTTACGTGTATCTTCACTTCGCATTTAAGAGAAGAACACACCCTAACATGTGGTCGTGTTCACCTAAAGACTTCTAAGAAACTTATGTTTTATTCGAAAAACACTCTAAGCTTGTCACTTATATATATGAGCTATACATAATAATCTTTGCCTTCATGAATGTACTATATTCAGCCAACACACTTTAAGAATCATTTTTCAGATTGTACATTCTCATATATGAGTTATACAAAATAATCTCTATTTTGGTGAAAATACTCTACATAAGTTAGGTTATAGCCAGCTATAACACCTTGAGAGATTAATCAAGTTTAAGAAATGCTTGAACTTCTCTATAATATCAATTTTTTTTCAGTTACATTCTCTAAAATATGAAGCTTTTCTAACAAAATCTGCTAGATGTAATCAGTCTCCTGAACTTATTAAACCTTACATATTTCACCATAATACCCATCTCTCTATCCTTCTTTTGACTATTCATAGTCTCATGAAAGGTAGTTGGATCACCATTACTAATGTTAAGAGCATACGAGACTAAATCTTCTTAACTACATCTAATTGGTGATCTAATGGTACGTTTCACTCTATCCGTGAATACTATATTGATATTATTCTCTTAACATTGTTCTTTCATCTCCTAAAATAAAATTCCAAGTACATTTTGCATTTATTATAGGTTATTCTAGTTCAAGTTGTACCACATTTGGATCAATACTGCTCTTTTTTAACTCTAACAGGTCCTCTCTATATGTTTGCCACAATATATACTACTCTTTAAACACTTCATCCTTAAAAATTACCCAGGTTTATTACTAAGCATATGAAACTTTCAAAAGTCTAAATTTTAGTGTTTGTCACCCTTTAATAAGCTCCTTTTATAAAGATATGTCATTCCTTGCTCATTAAGATGACTTATTTACATGTTTGATAATACAGTTGTAACATCCCATCACTGATGGGAAGGGTAAAATAGTAATTTGGAACGGGTTATGAGTGTTTAGAATTGTCTTGGTATGTTCATGCATACACATACATGTAAATAGTGATTTTTGCACTTGTAAATGATTGTACATGCATTCATGACATTTTCCCGATATATTGTCATAAATGTGATTTTTATGAAAAATATGATTTTTGTGCTTGAAAAGTAAATTGGAGTGGGTTTTTGTGTGTTTTGAATTTTGAGAGAATTTTAGAAATTTTTCTGAAAATTTTCGGGGTACTTTTTCGGACTAGGAAAACTGTCATGTGGCAGACTGACTAGTTATTGGTAGTAAAAAGTACTATCCAATGGCACTGAAAATTAGAGACATGATTTTAGGAATTTTTTAAATTTAAGCCATCGAAATTTTGGGGAGAAATTGGACTAGAAATTAGAAGAGAATTGGAAGGAAATAAGTGAGAGTATAAGAAGGTGACATGTGGCAAGTGACACTTGTCACTTGCCTAACATGCCACCATGTCACTAGCTTACATAAATATCTTCCTTTTTAAATTAGGCATTCATGATGGTTCTTCTTAAAAGAGGTCTTTTGGTGTTTTAAATGAAAGTTTTCTCTCATCCGTAGCTTCTTCCTTGCTCCTCCTTCGTTGGTTCAAGCTCCACCCACACAAGACACTCTTCTTTGTTTCTTGTTTTCTCTTTTTTGTCCATTAAATATACAACCAAACCCTCACCCCTCCCAAGTGATGATGATTTTCGTGCATGGTGTTGGGAGTAAGGAAGTGACTTTGTGATCTTGTGAAGAATTGAAGAAAGTGGAAGTTTAAGTAGGTAAGGTTGTGCTTTATACTATAAATTGGTAATTAAATGCATTATTTGTGATGGTTGTGGGCCTAAGTGCATGCAAATTGTGTTGGTGTAGATGGGTATGAAATTTTCTTGTTTAATTGATGATTTATGAGGTAGGATGTGATAAATGTAAGTATAACATGTGTTGTATGAAAATTGAGATGGTTTGAAGTGAAGTTTGTGATGTTAGATGAGTGTTTATTAAAGAAAGATGATTGAGTGTGTGTGCTGCCATTTGTGGGCTAATGTTCAAGGATAGGTTGTGGTTTAGTTATGGTGGATTTATGAAGTAAATTGAGTGAGAATTGGTTTAGAAATGGTATGGAAGAGGTAGAAATTGAGTTAGGTTGAGAATATGCAAAATTGGATTTGTGTATGTTTCAATGTTTTGGTTATAACTTTTTATATGGTTAAGAAATTGAGATGAGGTTTGACTTGAATTAAACTTAGAAAGTTTGGCTAGAATTCTTATGAATGAAGTGTTATCCAATTGTGGCTTGAAAGGTTCTGAATCTTGCCTTGAAAGTGGGCAATATGTGCAGGATGTGTTTATGATTCTAACAGTGAAGATTTGTGACCAGAAACTTTGGGAAAATTTTCTAAGCTAAATGAGACAGATTTTGCGAAATTGGTCTTCATGAAAGTTGAAGATTTTCTTGTTAGCTTTCTGTCTCCATTAAGGATCACATTTTTCAATTTTGAGGTTGAAAGTTATGACTTGTTACTTTTCAGATGGTTTTTCAAAGATTAATGTGTTTTATGTGTGATATGTCTCTAAGTATGGATTTTGTGGTTACTGTACTTCAAAACAAATTCTGGACTGTTACGATTAAAATTAGTTCAAGTGGTCTTATGGAAAGTTATAGAAACTTTGGTTGCCTTTTTGACACCCTTAGGGGTGAAATTGGTTTGTGAGCCCTTGATGTAATTTGTAGGGTTTTCTATGATATTTCCAATGAGATCTCATTTGTGATTTTTGGACACTTGTGTGAATAATTATGCATTAGGGAAGAAGAGAAGGAAAATTGGTTTTAAAAGAAAAAAAAGAAATTGACAGAAGCTCGCTTCTTGCGAGGGCAACGCCTCGCACTCAGCCCATTTTCCTTTTTTTTAAACTATTTTGTTATTTATTTTGGCCTAATTTTATTCTTTTGTGTATAACTTAGCCATTCAACATCCGATTGACCTGATTCTCGAGGCATCGGATTTATGAGACATTTAATTTCATGTCTATATAAAATTGGAAATTTTTAGAGATAAAATTGACGTGGATTAATTAGGTCAAAGTAAGGGGACCGAGTAATTATTTTTCTAGTTCGTGTTTTACCAATAATTGGACCTATAGGGATCCGAATTGAGTGATTTTGGTGTTTATGAATTGCGTCAATTTAGAGGAAATTTTTGTGATGAGAATTTTTGGAAAAATGCCAGGAATATCACGAACATGCATTGTACACATTTTAATTTCTCCATGTGCATTAATAAATATTTCTGATTGTACATTTGGTAATGTTTAAATATTTTGACTGTTATAGAGACGCATTTGGAACGTCAACCTACAGACATTGTCGAGACTTTCAGTTATTAGCTTCAGAAGCTATTGATGAGTGACCTAGACGGTTCTCTCAATTATTATTTGTTTATAATACTGTGGTGAATAATGGTGGGTTTGAGATTTGTTTCTGATTGTGAATTCCGGACAGAAGGTCCGATGACTGAGTATTGGGGAGCTATGACATAGAAGTGCTACTTGTATGTGAATTTGGGACCTACTTGTTTTAATGTGATTAATTGTGATCGTGTTTTTAATATGATTAATGGTGACATATGCATACGTGCATAATTGTGACATATGCATTTCATTCATGAATGTATGTTCAGATAATGACAGTTGTGCTCGGACCAATCACCGAGAGCTACAAGCTCAACGTGTTGGACCCCGAACCTTGAGTGACAATTTGACTTAGTAATATGAATGATAAAGTGGATGAGTTGATTGAAATTGAGTTGAAAATCATGATTAAAACGAGAAAGAGTGAAAATATGAAAAAAAAATTGTGTAATAGTTGACTTTCTGGCCTTTGAAGGTTGACTTTTGATTGAGGCAAAATTTGATAAAATGGTCTTCTGGAAACTTGTAGGTTGTGTTAAGAGATTTTTGTGGACATAAAGTTTGTAATTTTTCGATATCGGGAGTGAAAGTTATGATCACCAAAGTTTATGTTTGATCGGGTTTGACTTTTATATTGGTTGAACTTTGACTGAGAAATTAACCTAGTTAGAGGTTAATTGAGCTTTGATGTTTTCATGAAAATTGAAGGATTTGTTTTGATCTTTATTTCGATATAAAGTATGAAATTTTTCGATCTCGGAATATTAAGTTATGATTTTTTACAAGTTCAGATAGAGGATAGTATCTTTGACGGAAAATGGACTCCGTAGGAGTTGAATTGAGTTTTATGTTCTTCTTGGAAGATTTAGAGCTTCTCTCAAGCTTTCTATAGAGACTAAGTTTGTCAAAATCGGAGTTCGGGATTAAAAGTTATGAATTTTGGAAGTTTAGAAGAAAAAAAAAAGTTTGATGTTGCCTGCGAGCGCCCTCGCTAGGGCGAAGGCTCGCCCTAGCGGGGTGGGCGCCCGCGTGCGCCCTCGCTAGGGCGACGCCTCGCCCTAGCGAGGCGGGCTGCTCTCGCCCTCGCGAGGGCAAGGTTCGCCCTCGCGAGTTGGGCGTCCGTACGCCATCCGACGCCGTTTTGCTTCTTCAATTTCTTGATTTCTTTGTTTTCAATCCGACCTTTGTTCACTATTTTGCTTATATTTTTTCCGTCCGACATCCGATTGAGTTGATTCTTTTTGCGTTGGATTCCTAAGACAATGAATTTCATTTTATAAGAAATTTGTGAACTTTTGAGATTAAATTAATGGTGATTAATTTAATCAAAGTGAGTCGGGAAATTTTCCGAGCATGATTCAGTGTTTTGTGAAATTCGGGATCTGTAGAGATCCGATTGAAGCGATTCTTGAGGCGAAATAAAGATAAGACAAGGGGCTACAAATCATATGAAGACATGAAATGTCAATTTTGCCCTTAGGACTTTTAATTTTTGAATTTAAGTTCGGATTAGGGTGTAATTTTTAGATTGGGAACACCTGTGAGTAATTTGAGTATAACTTTTGATCTGGGAATCGAAATGAGACGATTCTTGTTTTGAATTAAACTAGAGACATAAGGCTACAATTGTTATGAAGACATCGAGTTTCAATTCTGGGATTAAGAATGTGAAATTTTGGACGGAAATAATCGTACATGAAAAGTGTGTTAGAATATGGATATATCCGAACTGTTTTGGCCATAACTTTTGATGTAGTGCTCGGAATTGAGCGCGGTCGGTGGCGTTGGATTCGTATGATTGAGAGGAACATTTCTCGAGAAGGAAGTTTTGACAAATTCCTTCAAATCGATAGTGCGAATCAGACCCGCAAGTGAGAATAGAATGTAAGGGCAAAATGGTCAATTAACCATCATTAAATGAAACACAGATGGTGATGTCGTTTTTGGCATATTAAAAGCCACGAAAGTGGCTGGAAATTTCAGAGAAAGAAGAAGAAATAAGAAGAAGAAAGAAGGGTGGAGATTCGGTTATGGAGAAAAGAAGAGAGAGAAAACAAAGTTACAAATTTTCTACTTGTTTCTTAAGGATTTTGGGATGGTTCCAAGAGAGAAAAAGGTAGAGGGGCATAAGAGCTTCCTTCCAAGCTAAAAGAATTCGAATTTGGATGAGAAAGAGGTAAAAGAAATTGTTCTACTTTGAGATTTTGATTAATTTTCGGTTTAGAATTATGACATATGAGATGGGTTTATGGATTGTGGAATTAATTTTGAAATATATGCTTTAGGCTGGGTTTAATTTTGGATGAAAAATTGAGTAAGGTTTAGGCTTAATTTTATGATTGAGAATTTTGAGATATTTTGGTGTAGAATTATAGGAAATATGATGAATTGACGATATATGAAATCAATTTTGAAGAACTTGTATTTTGTGGTATTGAATTTGGATAAATTGGTTTAGGCCAATTTTAAGATTTGAGGATTTTTGAAATTGAGGATTTAGATGTCTTGGAATTAATGTGAATTGATGAATTGTGAGATTAATTTTGAAAATTAAGTTATTTATGATATTGAATTTGGGTGTCTTGGTTTAGGCCAATTTTGAAAATTGGGGATTTTCAAAATTGGAGATTGAAATAGCGTGGAAGTATGATAATTATGAATTTCCGATAGTTAATTTTGAGACTTATGCAAATTTATGATGTGAATTTGGGTTATTATGGTTTAGGTCGATTTAAGTGAAAGAAGGAAAGAAGCAAGGATCAAATTGAAGCTCGGGATAAACTTCTAGCGTCATTTCGAGGTGGGTAGCATATTTATATTTTGATTTGTGAGCAATATGCAATTTTTGAAAAATTAAAGAAAGCAATTTTCAAAAATTAAAGAAAGCAAAATTTTGGATTTTTGATACATTATTGTTTTAGTAAGTGTTTGAAAAGAAAGGTTGGTTAATGTTTGAAATTGTGATTTCCAAAGGATTTCTGAAAAATTATTACAAGTGGAATTATGTTTGAAAAGAAAAATAGAAATTTCTGAAAGTTCATTTTGTTATGTATGCATTGCTAAATTATGTGAAGTGCTGAAGTTATTGATTGATTGATTGAGTGATTTATCGGTATGTATTATGTGAATATATGAAAATCAAAATTTGGAAAGTGCCTTGAGCAATTTGAATTTCCGTTTTCGATATGTGTTATGTGGGTTTGGTAGGTCCTTTGGTGAGTCATTGTCTCTATGTATATAGCCTTCTCCAGCTGCCCGCTAAAGGGTACGGAGCTCAATTCGGACTCCTTCACGGCTACTTTGGACCGTAATGCGGAAAGTGTAGACGTTTCATTCACGATCGCACAGACCGCTTATGCGGATCTGCAAGACGCTCTGCTTGGACTAGCAGCACCATTCGAAATGTTATGTGTTTTGATTTGTTTCTATGTTCGCATTCATATTTATGAAGAATTGAGAATTTTGAAAATGAGAAAATGAGATTTTTATGAGAAGTTTGGGAAAATTGGAAAGAGTTTGAGAGAAATATTTGAAAGTTGAAAAGTTTGAAAATATGAAAAGTGTTTGAGGAAATTGTTTGAAAAATTATAAAGTTTGAAAAATTAGCCCTTTTGGCAAAAAGCTTGTGAAAATGATTTCCGCTTATTTATCGATTTATAAATGTGTTATCCACGAGCTTTGAGCTCACCCCCTTTCATCCCCATCTCCAGGTTTCGAGCAGGAGATCGGATGAAAGAATGTCAAGACGTATGTCAAGACGCCGCTTCGACATTTGAATACGTTGGTTTTGAGAAATTTGGATCTTGTGTATGAATATGTTTATGACTTTAGATAAATTTGGAAAATGTATTTGTGTATAAAGTTGAGTTTTGTGAATGATTGTAAAATCAGATATGAAATTATGGATAATCCGGGATATATATGTATGATCGATTTGGGAATTTGATTGAGTTATGAGAGTGGTATGTTGATTTGAGAATTATGGAAGTGTTAGGTTTAAATGTGCGTTCATTGGTGTTCGGATTCCGGACGGAGTGTCCGATGATTTTGAGTGTGTTTGGGATTATAAGTGTTTTGAACCTCGCAGTTTGGGTTAGGATAAAGGCGTACCGTTATCTTGCCGAAATTTCGATAAAATCGGGGTTAAAAATGTAATTTGAGATTGGTATGAATTTATATAAGATTGTGATGACGTTGTATATGATTGAGTAACGAGAAAAGAAATAAGAATAAGAAAGAAAAAAAAAATTTCATAACGGATTTTGGAACGTCTTAGGAATTCCCAACGCGATTCTGTTTCCTGTTCTTTGCTTAGTCACGGATGTCGGAAAGTGTTTCAGTTTACATTGATTTGTTTGCTTACTTTGTTTTCTATCCGCATTCTATTTCCGATTCGATATTTCGATACGGATTGGCCAGTTCTATTCGATTCGGCTTCCGCTATTTGTTTCCGTTTCCTTTCGATTCCGTTTCCCTTCATTCTTCATTTTCCGGTTGGGATCCGGTTTAGCCAAATGGTAAGAGGCGAGCATGTGGAAGCTATAAAACCTTGAGGTCATGGGTTCGAGCCGTGGCTCACCCATGACCAAAGAGGACAATACTGATTAAGGTTGGATGCGGTATAACCCAAGAACACTCGCCGCAAGATATAACGCAAACACTACGGGTGGGGGTGGGGTCCAACATTAAAAGCGCTTTTAATGTTGGATTCCCACTAAACTAATATTTCCCACCGGCGTGTGTTTGCGGGTTATACCACGGCGGTGTTTGCGGGTTATACACATCATTCATCATCATCTTTTTTTGAGTGAGCCGCGACTCGAACTCTTGACTGAGTTTCTCATGCCGCTCTTTCACCATTCGCTAAGTTAGCCAAATGGTAAGAGGCGAGCATGTGGAAGCTATAAAACCTTGAGGTCAAGGGTTGAGTCGTGGCCTCACCTTGACCAAAGAGGACAAGATCGATTAAGTTGGATGCCGCGGTATAACCCGCAAACACCCGCCGTGGTATAACCCGCAAACACACGCTGGGTGGGAAATATTAGCCCAGGTGTGGGGGGTAGGGTCCAACACAACGATTGTATTCGGGCCTCAAGCCCCACAGTGATTTAAAACCTTAGACTCAACGATTAATGTGCCCATATTGGGACAGCTCAGGCGCTCGGTCCCAACACCATAATAAATTGGAAAGTGTCACATGGGCATTTCATATGCATCTGCTTACATGTATTTGATTGAGTGAAAGGCAAAATGCCTTATGCTTATGTGAAATAAATGGGTTCTGATGCCGGACTATGTTCTAATGACGTGTGAAAGTGAGTAGATGTGACTGATGCATTACATGGCATAAGTGTATGAAATATAAGGGCTGTTGTGACCAGAGTCGCCACCGATAAGAGCTTTAAGCTCAACGAGTGGAAATGAGCTTCGAGCTCATAAGTGATTCAGAGCCTCCGGCTCAACATTTAATGAGTCATATATCCTCCAAATGGATAAGGGACAGTTATTAATGAGCCCTACATGGGACAGTTTAAGTACTCGATTACAGCAAAATAATAAATGAAAAAGTGAGTCTCATGTGCATTACATAGGCATGATATGAACGATGAAGTGGAACGAATATGAATAATGTGAATGTGCAATACTGTAAATGTGCGAATGTGCAATATTGTGAATGTGTACTATGAAATAAAGTGAAAGGTGTAAATATTATGTTGTGTGTCTGAGTGAGGCATCAATGATGGTCACTCACTGAGTTCGCAAAAACTCACCCAAAATTTGCAATTATTTTTCAGGACTCAGAAGAATACCTCGTTAGGCAACGAGCATATAGCAACTGCTTGTGAGTGAGAGAAAAGGTCGGGATCATTTCGCGTTTGCATTAGTGTCTTTTTCTTATTTCTGTATAAATTGTGTATACATGATTAATTGATTTGTATTATGAAAGGGCCCACGTGGTCATTAAATTTACTATTGATTGTGTATGTAAATTGATTTCCCCATAGTATATGTTTGTGCTTTCAACAAAAAAATTTACTGAGTTTTGAATGAGTGATGTAGCACGCCACCTTCGTAGGGCACGGACTCGGATATCACCATCGATGTCGAGTTCGGGACATGCTGGATTGGGGTGTTACAACAGTACTATCTTCCATTAACTTTATTGCTACAACTTCTCCATCTATAACTATATCCCCCATCAACCTACAAATATTTCTCATATTTTTCGCCCTTTCTTCACAATTATCTCATCCTTTACCACCTTAATAGTATCTTTATTGATTTTATATTCAAAATCATTTTCATATGAAGTATTAAAAGAAATCAAGTTCTTTCGTCACTCTACTCCTTATTTGAATAGTCCCTCCTAACAACTCATACTTGTAGCATTAGCCATCAATTTACCTTTAAGTTTAGATATAAAACTCCTTTTAAATGATTCATCCTTGTTCTGCTTCATCCTATTGTTGGATCGGAAAAAGAAAGCATGCTTAGTATGGAGAAACGATAGATTTCAAAACTTTTTAACAAATCATCTTGCAGCGGAAGCAATATATCCAAATCAACATGCTAATCCATACATGATATGGTATAAGGATAATAAAACCAAGAACAAGATAAAAGGAATTACCGACTCCTTATTCTGACTTTAAATCCTCATCGCGCTATCCTCTCCTTCTTATATCCAAATCCTTTGCCTTTGAGTCTTTTCCTTTAGCAATCTATCTTCTTCCTTGTTGTAGTATCCTCAACCAATTAGATTTACCACTTGTTCTTCAAGGACAACTAGGTTAACAAAATCCTTTGGTGGGAAAGGAGAAGAAATATTTGGAGGAGATTTTCTTAGAAGAAGAAGAACCAAAATTGAAACTCTTTCAATTCTTTCACTTAGGAATTTCGGTTCTACCTTGCATGAAAAGAGATAATGTCTAAAAACCATGCAAGAACCCTTTCTTACATCTCAATTTCGAAATATGCATGAATGGAAAGAGTGAGAGGCATCCAATGCATCACTTACATTAATCACTTATCAAATAGCCAATAAATGAGACTTACTTCATTTATCTTTAAATGGCTATTTGAAAAGACCATAACCTATAATTGAATACCCATTTCGGTTTTGGCAAGAAGAAAGAAGGAAGATGGTCCATCTAATGCAAATCTTTCATCTTTAATCTAATGAATGCAAATAGGTTACATGCCAACATTAAAAGCCAACCATTAAACCATTTAATGGTAAGTTCATAACTCCATTTAATAATGATGAACCATAATAAAGACCATCTTTATTTAGTATTTTAATGTCAAATGTGTGGTTACACATCTAACCTAACACAATTTCGAAATTGCTTCTTCTCCATTTAAAAAATTGTTTTAATATAATTAATCTAATCAATTACATTAAACCAAAACAAGCCCATTTCTAAATGAACATATGGGCTTCCAATTAACCATTAATTAGTATAAGCCCATCATTCAATTATGGACTTCTAAAGCCTCCAAACTACTTCTTACTTAGCTTGATAACCTTCCTTAAAGCCAAGTGGGGAATCTTATTGGACTTTGATAATTCAAGCTCTAATAAGCCCAGAAATAATTCAATCTCATTGGAATTAATTCTAGCTTATTAACTAAATGTCATTCCACTAAAGACAATTAGTTGAATTCTTGAATTATTAACTATTATGAGAATATGTCCAATTGCAAACCCTATTTAGAACCTTATTATAGCCATCCGCACAACAAATGGTAAAATTACCGTTTTGCCCTTATGTTGGTTTTTACTTCTAGATCTCTCATTTTACTTTATATGGTGATTAACACATAAGATCTCATCTTAGTGTTAAGACTTGATGGGTAGCTAGTCCATAAAACTCTCGCGCTTAGTTTAATCACCAAATCTCCTTAAAACATCTGAAGAGATGATAACACTATAAACTCTTTATTCGAGTGAATGTTCTCGATACATGTTTCAATTAATAATTCCAACATGCGATAATCGGATTAATACCTGTAAAAATCCCTTCCGATCATATCAAGAATTATAATGAAACACATATGAGTTCACCACTCATCAAGATTGTGGTTCATAATAAGCGAATGCTTAAGTTGTATGTTTTAAGATTAAAGTAACGGCCCACTTTATTCTTGAAAACATACTTGATTCCAATTCATTTAATAGTGCCATTATCGATAGTCTACTACTATCATGATATGAAACTCATCATTCCCTTTAAGTAAACTCCTTTACTTATATAGAGATAAATCGCAACACTACGCCTAAACCATAATCAAACGACCAACTTGATTATTTAAGCGTGAATCAATTAATTGATTCTAATAATATACATGTTTCCTATACATCTCTATGTATATGTATATTACTTACAAATGAATCTTGGTACCTTATGACTAGATATATAATGCTCATACAGATAAAACCAAACTCTTTTGTTTTATTAATAATAAATATTTTCATTACAAAATCAGAATCAAGAAGATAAAGTTACATGTAAATACACTTGCTTTCCGGGCACTATATTTACATAACTCCAACAATCTCCCACTTGCCCTAAAGCAAGTTTGACATATCCTTCATTCCCATCCCTTCTAGGTGACCCTCAAAGCTCTTTTGAGTCAATGTCTTTGTGAACGGATCGCAAGGTTTTGCTCTCAGTAGAATCTTTACCACATCCAGCCTCCACGTTGTATTATCTTCCTTATGAGATGATACTTTCGCTCAATGTGTTTGGCGACTTTGTGGTTCCGAGGTTCTTTAGAATTAGCCAACGCCCCACTATTATCACAATAAAGTGTAATGGCTTTTACGCCTCTGGAACTACCTCCAAATCATTTAGGAACTTCCGAGCGATCGCTTCCTTTATCGCTTCACAAGCAACAACATACTCAGCCTCCATAGTCGAATCAACAATACAAGATTGCTTGACACTCCTCCAAACTATGGCTCCACCTCCTAAAGTAAATATAGAACTAGAAGTTGATTTCTTGAATCAACATCGATTGGAAATCGAATCCGTATATCCTATCGGAATAAGATTACTTCAGAGTAAACAAGCATTAAGTTCTTCGTCCCACGAAGATACTTAAGTATACACTTAACCGCAGATCCAATGTTCCATTCTGGATTGGTGAAATCGCTACATCCCATCTGCGTAATGATATCCGGTCTAGTGCACAAGATTGCATACATCAAACTACCAACTCGCCAAGCATATGGAATGTTACGCATCGCTCAACCTCCTCTTGGGTTTTAGGTGCTTGTTCCTTTGAAAGTTTGATTCCATGTCTAGTAGGAGTGAAACCCTCTTGGAATCTTGCATGGCGAACTTATTGAGCATATTCTCAATGTAGGTTAGTTGAGACAAAACTATCTTCTTGTTCTTACGATCCCTTATAAGTTTGATCCCTAGAACATAGGTAGCCTCTCCCAAATCCTTCATTGAAAACTGCTCATTCACCATCCTTAACCGCAGATAACATTCCCACATCATTCCTAATGAGCGTAATTTCATCAACATACAGGATTAGGAAAGTAAACTTACCTTCTTGTATTCTTTTGTAAACACAAGGCTCATCTAGGTTTTGTATGAACCCATAGGTTTTGATAGCCTTATCAAACCTAATATTCCAAGACCTAGATGCTTGCTTAAGTCCATAAATGGACCTTTGCAACTTGCAAACCTTATGCTCATTACCTAGCTCAATGAATCCTTCTGGTTGGGCCATATAAATGGTCTCCTCAAGATCTCCATTCAGAAATGTGGTCTTGACATCCATTTGTCATATTTCATAATCGAAATAGGCTGCTATGGCCAAAAGAATCCTGATGGACTTAAGCATGGCAACCGGAGAAAAAGTCTCCTCGTAGTCTATACCCTCCTTTTGAGTATAGCCTTTAGCTACCAATCTAGCTTTAAAGGTCTCTACCTTTCCATCCGATCCCTTTTCCTTTGTAGATCCATTTACACCCTATGGTTTTAGACACGGTGGTAGATCTACAAGGACCTGAACTTCATTAGTATACATAGAATCTATTTTCGATTCCATTGCCTTGAGCCATTTTCTGCATCAACATCATTAATAGCACGTGTATACGTAACGGATCTGTTTCTTCTTGGTGCGAGATGGCAATTAAGCCTTCTCCTAAACCCAGATACCTATCTGGTTGTCTCACAACCCTCCCACTACGTCTAGGCACATCTTGATGTTCGGGTTGCACTTCGATTCAACTCTTGAATCCATTTCGACATCTTGTTCTCGTCATATCAAAACAACTCTTGGTTTGGATGAAATTGCTAACTCCTTTAGTACTACTTCACTTCTTCCTTTGTGATTTCTCACAAACTCTTCCTCTAAAAGTTTGCATTTGTAAACACAAATACCTTCCTATCATAAGGACTGTAAAAATAGTACCTCGAGTTCCGTAGGATATCCTACAAACAAACATACTTCTGACCTTGGTTCCATCTTTGTGGATTCAGGCTTTAGAACATGGACTGGACAGCCCCAAGTCCTCAAGTGCCTCAATGAAGGCACTCGGCCAGTCCACAACTCCCTAGGTGTTTTAGGCACCGATTTGGATAGAGCAAAGTTAAGAAGATATGTTGCCGTTTGTATGGCATATCCCCATAACGATTCTGGAAGGCTAGCATAGGACATCATTGATCTTACCATTTCCAATAGAGTTCTATTTCTCCTCTCTGCTACACCATTCTGTTGAGGTGTACGAGGAGCTGACAAATTGGAAACAATTCCATTGTCAATTAAATATTGCTGGAACTCTCCAAATAAATACTCACCACCTCGATCTGATCGAAGCTGTTTTAATGGCTTGCCAAGTTGCTTTTCAGCTTCAGCTTTGAATTCTTTGAACTTTTCAAAAGATTCACTCTTTTTATGCATCAAATACAAATAGCCATGTCTTGAGTAATCATCTATAAAAGTTATGAAATATTCATAACCTCCTCTAGCTTGTACATTCATGGGCCCACACACATCAATATGTACCATGTCCAATATGGATTCAAATATGTTTCCTTTAGAAGGAAATGAGGCTTTTGTCATTTTTCCTTCAATACAAGATTCACAGGTGGGTAATGGATCACTATCCAAGCCCATAAGGATCCCATCCTTTACTAGCCTGTCAAGTCTTTTCTGATTGATATGACCCATCCTTAGATGCCACAGATACTTTGAATTAATGCTAGAGATATTAGATTGTCTTGGTTTTATCAATTCTGTGGTGTTTAGTGAGCCTCTCATAGGTTCTATAAAAAAGAATCCCTGTTTAATTATCGCTTCACAAATAAAATCCTTATTCTCATATATTGAAACAACCTTTTCAAAATATAAGGAATAGCAGATTTTATTAGACAAAAAATGTAAATCATGTTCCTTACAATCATTGGCATGTAATAAACATCTTCCAAATATAACCTATGACCACTAGGAAAGTCCAAGATAACTACTCCCACCGATTCTGCTGAAACATAGGAACCATCTGCTATCTTAACTTGGCGGCCTTTAGAAGTCTTTTCCTTCATTGGAACCCCGCAAAGAATTACAAACATGGTTAGTGGCTCCTAATCTAATATCCAAGAAGTAGATAAATCTGCCACATTTCTAGTTCCTAACAAACTTAGGAAGCCCATACCTTGTTTGCTTTTGAGGGACTCTAGGTAGATGGGCAGTTTCTTTTCCAAAGGGCCCATCTCATCACAAAGGAAACACTTTCCTTTGATGTTCTCTTTGGCCCTCTTTTCATGGGTTTGGCCTTGACCCTATTTGGGCCTTCTTTTCATTGGACCCTTCTTCTTTCCTTGCCCTTACCCTTGGGCTTAGAAGAAGAAACTACATTAGCTTCTGGCCCATGAGCCTTAATATTCAATATTTCCTCCGTGCTCTGGAGGGTATTCATCAACTCACTCAAGGTGTAATCCTTGCTGTTGACCTCATAGTCCAACTTAAACTGCTGAAAAGAAGAGTTTAAGCTATTGATGATCATAATCATCTGCGTGTCCGCATCCATATCCGCCCCAAGCATCTCAGCCTCAGTGACCGCAGGGATTACTTCATCATATAATCCCGCACCGGTTCACCAGGTTTCTGTCTGAGATTATGAAAGGTTTGGATAGCTTTCACTCTTGCAGACCTAGTCCTCACACCAAACATCTCATGTAGGTGATGGACCATTGCACTAGCAGTTTTCATACAAGCAATTTGCTTTTGCAACATCTCGCTGACAGAAGCCAAAATATAACACTTAGTAGTCTTGTCAGCATTCTGCCAACGCTCATGTTGTTGGACTTGCTCAGGAGTTGCATCTCCACTTAGAGGTGTAGGCTCATTTTCAGTTAACACCCATGAAATACGTTCATATTGAAGAACAATGTCAAGGTTACGTCTCCATTCATTAAACTTGTCTCCATTTTCCAATTTGTTATTGGTCAAGAGCAGGGTGAGTGGATTCATTTTGTGGTTGATTATGTCGAAAATATAAATTATTAAAACATGAACATACTAGTCAACAATTTATGGAACTTTGTATAAAATCATGATGCATGTATGCATGATGATAGATTTAACAAAACTTAAAAATTAAAAATTATACGACGGTTATTTTCTTATCTATAATGACTAAGTGACGGTGGGCCATCTTATCTATTAAAAGAAAAACTGGGACCCTCCCACTCAAAAACTACCAAGCATCTCATGCTCAATTTTTTAAGAAGCGTCTTAATTTGGTCCATACTTTTACCAATGAGCTACGGTGGGCGGTTTATTGATAAAAATGTTGAGTGTATAACCATTTGATTCATTCACTAAAGATACCTACAAATCATGCCTCGGTGGGAGGTCACATTTGCTATCATTAAGTGGACTTATCCTTAAGAAGACCCAAACCATGCAAGATCTAGGATCCATGCCCTCCGATGGGGAGTAACACTTCACCACATGCAAACGAGCCATCATTTGGAGACCGTGGACTCTCACAGGAGCATCCTCTCCCACTCAATCTTTTTGGGCTTTAAGTTTTAAATACCATCTTGTCTATATGCAATTTATTATCCATCCTATATTGTTTCATTATATATCTCATACATAATGAATGCATGGCAAGGCCTAGGGTTGGCAATTTTCTAAATGACATGCAATCACATAATATCACATATTACAAGCATTCATTTCTCCATTCATCACATGAACTAATAAAGCCACTTTTGATTGTCCATCCTAGAAACATAAAATAATTACAAGCCTTTTAGGCCCAAAATATGCTTCTTTATCTTGGATCTTCCGTTTTGAACTCTTCGCTAACATGATCCGGCCCATTCGGTAAACAAAATGTAATGGCATTTATGAAATTAGAATTTTGTCATTTTGAAAAATAAAATTCCAGCACTAGATTTTTAGAAAACCAAATCTTTGTTTTGACAAAAAATTCCAGCACTTGTTTTATTAAAACCGAAACTCATTTTATGAAAATTAAAAACAGCACTTAGTATTTTAGCAAAATCGAAATTAGATTCTTTGAAACAAAAAACCAGCACTTGTTTTCCAATCATAACTGAAATATGATTCATTGAAACAAAAATTCCAGCAACTTAGTTTTCACAAAACTTATGCCAAAACACAAAAGTATACACCGAAAATTTTACCTTTCCATTTCTTCAATCCATGGCTGCTCCTTCTTCATCATTACATCAATTTGTACATTACAAAATCAAATAAAATAGAAAAAAAAAACCAAGGAGGAAACATGGTGATGATAGACCACCCTCCTTGTTACAACCAAATGAAGAAATCTTACAAGATAAAATTTAACTTCTATGGACAACCAAAAGAGCAACATACACCATATATATTTCTATCACATAAAATATGCAGTATACATAAAAGATTGCCAACCCATGCATCCACCATATAGGAACCAAATCATGCATGAAAACCGGCTCGATACCAATTGTTGGATCGGAAAAGAAAGCATGCTTAGTATGGAGAAACGATAGATTTCAAAACTTTTAAGAAATCATCTTGCAGCGGAAGCAATATATCCAAATCAACATGCTAATCCATACATTATATGGTATAAGGATAATAAAACCAAGAACAAGATAAAAGAAATTACCGACTCCTTCGCCATGACTTTAAATCCTCATTGCTATCCTCTCCTTCTTATATCCAAATCCTTTGCCTTTGAGTCTTTTCCTTTAGCAATCTATCTTCTTCCTTTTGTAGTATCCTCAACCAATTAGATTTACCACTTGTTCTTCAAGGACAACTAGGTTAACAAAATCCTTTGGTGGGAAAGGAGAAGAAATATTTGGAGGAGATTTTCTTAGAAGAAGAAGAACCAAAATGAAACTCTTTCAATTCTTTCACTTAGGAATTTCGGTTCTACCTTGCATGAAAAGAGAGAATGTCTAAAACCATGCAAGAACCCTTTCTTACATCTCAATTTCGAAATATGCATGAATGGAAAGAGTGAGAGGCATCCAATGCATCACTTCACATTAATCACTCATCAAATAGCTAATAAATGAGACTTACTTCATTTATCTTTAAAATGGCTATTTAAAAGACCATAACCTATAATTGAATACCCATTTCGGTTTTGGCAAGAAGAAAGAAGGAAGATGGTCCATCTAATGCACATCTTTCATCTTTAATCTAATGAATGCAAATAGGTTACATGCCAACATTAAAAGCCAACCATTAAACCATTTAATGGTAAGTTCATAACTCCATTTAATAATGATGAACCATAATAAAGACCATCTTTATTTAGTATTTTAATGTCAAATGTGTGGTTACACATCTAACCTAACACAATTTCGAAATTGCTTCTTCTCCATTTAAAAAATTGTTTTAATATAATTAATCTAATCAATTACATTAAACCAAAACAAGCCCATTTCTAAATGAACATATGGGCTTCCAATTAACCATTAATTAGTATAAGCCCATCATTCAATTATGGACTTCTAAAGCCTCCAAACTACTTCTTACTTAGCTTGATAACCTTCTTTAAAGCCAAGTGGGGAATCTTATTAGACTTTGATAATTCAAGCTCCAATAAGCCCAGAAATAATTCAATCTCATTGGAATTAATTCTAGCTTATTAACTAAATGTCATTCCACTAAAGACAATTAGTTGAACTCTTGAATTATTAAATATTATGAGAATATTTCCAATTGCAAACCCTATTTAGAACCTTATTATAGCCATCCGCACAACAAAGGGTAAAATAACCGTTTTGCCCTTATGTTGGTTTTTCCTTTTAGATCTCTCATTTTACTTTATATGGTGATTAACACATAAGATCTCATCTTAATGTTAAGACTTGATGGGTAGCTAGTCCATCAAACTACTGGCGCCAGTTTAATCACCAAATCTCCTTAAAACATCTAGAAGAGATGATAACACTATAAACTCTTTATTTGAGTGAATGTTCCCTGATACATGTTTCAATTAATAATTCCAACATGCGCATAATCGGATTAATACCCTGTAAAAATCCATTCCGATCATATCAAGAATTATAATGAAACACATATGAGTTCACCACTCATCAAGATTGTGGTTCATAATAAGCGAATGCTTAAGTTGTATGTTTTAAGATTAAAGTAACGACCCACTTTATTCTTGAAAACATACTTGATTCCAGATTCATTTAATAGTGCCATTATCGATAGCCTAATACTATCATGATATGAAACTCATCATTCCCTTTAAGTAAACTCCTTTACTTATATGGAGATAATGTAGGAAAATCCCGGGGTGTCCATCACATGGACACAATGCGGAAAACAAAACTTTTTTGTTCCGGGAAGTTCCCGAAAGCCAGGATCCAAGTGTATGTAAAAATAGTCAAACCATAACGACCAAAGGAGACCGTCTCTAACGGTATCCACGCAGAGGTTGAAACCTAACGGGACAAACCCTTTGACCCGGAATAGCTAGACTAAAAAAGACTGCTAGATCTCACCTTAGCCTTGGAGAGCTTAGGATTCAACCTTGAGAAGTAGCTTAAAGAAGAGTGAGATGAGAAAAGCCTTGAAAATCCAATTTTCATAAGCTTAAACCATCAAGTTTCAATCTCATGCTCACCATCGACGACCTCCATGCTTCCTTAACCCTTAAGACTTCTCATTAGCCTTTAACATAAGTACAAGACTAACTAATGGCTTGGTGGAGGGTCTCCCACGTGGGAGACCCTTGCCATTTGAAAAACAAGTTAATCATTAAGTTTGACAAAGTCAAACTTTACTTCTCCTTAAATCTTTAGCCAACGACACTTTCACCTTCCTTAAGTGTTAAAGCATATTTCTCATGCCCTTAGCTAATTAAAGGGACACTTAAGGCTCGGTGAAGCCTTAGCCACGTTGGTGGCCTTTGGTGGCTAAAGAAATTGATTAATAATCATTAATGATGAAGTTTGACTTTTCAAACTTCATCTCCTCCTTTAGGTTAATGACATGTGTCCATATATATATATTAATTAATCTCATTAATTAATGATATATTTATGGTTGCTGAAGTGGTCCGAGACATCTTTGGGTCGGTCCTACCTACTGCTGGCCCCGCCGATTTAAAAATCATCTAAACGGTTTTCAAAGAATGTCGATGTCGCGATCTCATCGACATATCCCAATCTCATCGGGATCCATTTAATCCTATTGCTCTCCAAATATTGGATCACTATCCAAAACTATTTTACTGATTTCGATCCACTCTTATGCGTGTGACCCATTAGGTTCCGGTTATGTTGGCCACTTAGATTAACACTTAATCTAAGCAAGTCATGAGCGCCTAGCAACACATCATGACCCCAATTGACCGTAAAGTAATTGGTTTGACTAATGAACCCGAGCTCATCAGAACCGGATCACGAACCTTTCCATGACAATTACCGTGCAATTCGTCCTATCACCATCCTATACCCCACTTGGTTATGAGTATGGTTAAAGTGTCAACTCTCACTAGATCGAGTCTAGCCTAAGTGATATCGGGTCTCATCCGGACTCATTACTTTATATGTCCATGAAGACCCTCTTCATGACACGTGTGTGCTCGCCGCCAGAGACTTCCAAGTAATGATCCCGACAAGAAGCTATGGGTATCTATTTCGCTATTCCGTAAGTGGTGAATCCTTTATTGGCTACTCAATTACCTTCAATACCTCAAACTGCACTCCAAGCACCACCCTATGAGCGACCTCGAAGGCAACAAGGAATGGAGTCAAAGCACGTAATCAAGATTCAAGATATCCTCGAGTACCTCAAGTCTAAGGATACTTGCACCATTGCTATGATGAGATTATCACCGACATTATAATAGAATACCCATGTGATGATCTCATGGCGGGTCATCCAATGTACTTACTACCACTAGTAAGCATCCACATGTCAAATCTAAATATCTCAATATTTACAGCTTCGAGATCCACCGCTGATCCAATCAAGGAATATGACATGTGCTAGTCTATCCGGATTAACAATGTCCAGTCTCGTTAATCCTATGACTAGGGATAATTTAGATACTGACATAATTGCACATGATAGGCATCTCAGTAGTATGTTCACATCATAATTTCCTTCATGCTATGTCATATATCATGGACTTCATTAATTTAATTAAAGATCAACATCAATTCATAACAAAATGAACATCAAATAAATGAAATATGCCTTTCTTTATTTATTCATAAACTCTTTACATGACTATGAACAAAATGTGCTAAAGGGGATTGCCTTTAGGGCACTACTCTAACAATCTTATGGTACTGGACATACATAAGTCGACTTACACTGGTGAACAAGGCGACTTATCAGTACCGAGCAAGCATAAGTCGACTTACACCTACAAATCTCCCACTTGACCTAAAGCCAATCGCCTTGGTATCTAATACCATAAGCGAGTACATGAGAATCAAAATTCTTCTGTGACAATGGCTTTGTCAACGGATCAAGAATGTTCGCTCTGTGGAATTCTCTCTATCGTGACATCACCCCGCGCAATGATCTCCCGAATCAGTTGGTATCGACGGAGTACGTGTTTGGATCGTTGATGAGACCTTGGTTCTTTCGCTGCAATAGCTCCATTATTGTCACAATACAATCAGATGGGCCCATCACGGTGGGAACTACACCAAGTTCAAGAATGAACTTCTTGATCCAAACAAACTTCCTTTGCGATCTCGATGTCGCAATGTACTCTGCCTCGGCCGTTGAATCGTGAGCGTCTCTCGCTTGAACTCTTCCAACCGATCGCTCCTCCATTCGATGTGAAAATGTAACCTGATTGGGACCTAGAGTCGCCCTTATCGATTGAAAACCGACATCCGATGCCCGCCACTTGAGATTTCCATTTCCATATATCAAGAAAACATCCTTAGTTCTTCGCAAGTACTTTAGATATTCTTGATACCACCCAAAGGACCTCTTTGGGATCGATTAATATCCGCCGAACACTTAGAGCATATGATACATCGGGTCTCGTACATAGCATTGCGTACATGATAGATCCTACTGCAGATACATACGGGATCATATTCATGCGCATCCTCTCATCCTGTGTCTTAGGACACATAGACTTCGAGAGCGATATCCCATGAGACATGGGAAGATACCCTCTCTTGGATTGCTCCATGCTAAACCTCTTTAGCATCTTGTCTATGTACGTTGACTGTGAAAGACCAAGCAACCTCTTCGATCTATCTCTATAAATCTTTATCCCAAGGATATAAGTTGCTTCTCCAAGGTCTTTCATGGCAAATTGTTTGACAACCAAATTTTACTTGATTGCAAGATTGAGACATCATTTTCTAGTAACAATATGTCATCTACATATAACACAAGGAATACGATTGCAGTTCCATTAACCTTCTTATACACATAATGTTCATCCGGATTTTGTGAGAAACCAAATTCTTTGATTGTCTCATCAAACGGATATTCCAACTCTGGATGCTTGCTTTAATCCATAAATGGATTTCGAAGCTTGCATACCTTTTGCTATCATAGAGATGAAGCCCTCGGGTTGTGTCATATACACATCCTCGCCGATTTCCATTCAGAAAGTCGTCTTCACATCCATTTGCCATATCTCATAATCATAATGAGCGGCAATGGCTAGGAGTATCCTAATGGATTTAAGCATTGCTACTGGACTGAAGGTCTCGTCATAGTCAACTCCTTGTCTTTGACGAAAGCCTTTAGCCACAAGCCTTACTTTATAGGTAATCACATTACCATCCATGTCGGTTTTCTTCTTGAAAAGCACCCTATAGGTTTTATCCCTTCAGGTGCATCAACCAAACTCCATACTTGGTTTTCATACATGGAATCCATTTCAGATTTCATGGCACGAAGCCATTTTTCAGACTCTGAACTCTTCAGAACCTCTTCATAGGTAGTAGGCTCATCATCCTCTATGAGCAATACGTCATTCTGTTCACTCATGAGAAATCCATATCTCTCGGGAACAGAGTGTATCCTACTTGACCTACGAATTTCGTGTGTAGTAGAAGGTTGAACTGTTACCTCATCTGTATGAGTTACAGATTTGAGTTCAGCGATTGATCTGCGTCTGTCCGAGCATCTTGAACTTCTTCAAGCTCAATTTTGCTCCTACTGTCTTCTTGTAAAAGAAACTCTTTCTCTAAAAAGACAACATGCATCGAAACAAACACCTTTTGTTCCTCAGCAAGGTAGAATTGATATCCTTTTGTTTCTTTAGGATATCCTACGAACAGACACCTGTCAGACTTTGCTTCAAGCTTATTTGACTTTCTCCGCTTCACATAAGCAGGACAACCCTAAACTTTCAAATAAGAAAGATAAGGTTTCTTGTTAGTCCACATCTCATATGGAGTAACATCAACTGTCTTTGATGGAACTCGTTTAACAAGTAAACAAATTGTCTCGGCGCATACCCCAAAAGGATTTTGGTAATCGTGCAAAGCCATCATAGATCGAACCATGTCCAGAAGGTTCGATTTCTCCTTCGCCACACTATTGTCTTTGTGGTGTGTAAGGTGGAGTCCATCGAGATAAAATCCCATTATCTCGAGATAATCCAAAACTCTTGGTGTAAGTATTCGCCACCACGATCGATCGTAATGTCTTAATACTTTTCCCAAGTTGTTTTCTACTTCATTTCAATTGTTTGAACTTTTCAAATGCTTGATTTGTATCTCATCGAATCTGAGATACCCATATCGATAATAATCATCGATAAAGGTAATGAAGTAACGATCACCACTTCGCATGGATGGACATCGGACCACATACATCCGAATGTATTAGGTCTAATAATCCGATCGCTCGCTCACCCTTTCCTTAAAGGTAACTTAGTCATCTTGCCTAACAAACAAGATTCACATGTGTCATATGATTCATAATCAAATGACCCTAAACATCCACTCTTATGGAGCTTGGCGATGCGTCTCTCATTTATGTGGCCAAGGCGACAATGCCATAAGTAAGTTGATTTTAAATTATCTCTTTTATGTCTTTTCTTGTCATTGACATTCAAAATTGGATGTGACATATCTAATATGTAAATACCATTGCATAATGTACCCGTACCATAGAGCATTCCATTTAAACTAATAGAACAACCATTGCTTCCAAAAGTTATATGGAAACCAGCTTTATTTAAACAAGAAACAGACAATATGTTCTTTGTTAAAACATGTACAAAATAACAATCATCCAATTTGAGTACAAGCCCATTGGGGAGTGTCAAAACATAAGTCCCTACGGCTAATGCAGTAACTTTTGCTCCATTTCCAACACGTAGGTCCAGGTCTCCCTTAATGAGTGCGCCATCGTCCCCGAGGCCCCTGATATCATTACATATGTGTGAGCCACAACCGTATCTAATACCCATATGTTGTGATCGTAAGCAAGATAACCTCAATGACAAACATATCTCGAAGAAGTCGAGGCATCCGATGCCTTCTTCGCTTGTGGACTCAGATAGACTTTACAGTTTTGCCTCCAGTGGCCAGTCTTGCCACAAAGGAAGCAGGTTCCTTTTTGGGGCAGTATCTTTGGTTTTCTTTTGGCTGTACTTCCTACTTTCTGATCGCTATCAGAAACATCAACAGCAAGTGTATCAGGAAGTGGAACATCAAGGACATAGCCCAGTTCTTTAGATCTGAGAACATTTCTCAGATTTCTCAGCCAATCAAGAAAATTAGGTCCAGGTAATTTGTTCGAGTCAATTAGTGAGCGCAAGTTCACACTAGAAGACATCTTCAAACAACCTAACCATAGAGAGAGAGAAAGAATGTTAGAATAGACTTAAATGCAGGATTTAAGTTAAATGCATGATCATAAGGACTTAAATGACATGCATACAGCTCCCACTAGTTTCATAGAATCCATAACCCTCATTATGAATCCAAGAAACAAAGTGACAAAATGTCCTAGTGGGTCGATATCCGACATTGCTAAGAATGACCTTGGGTTTGCCCAACAAGCCACTTCTTAGGTCAATCGGTAGGTATCAGTCATACCAATTGCATCATCGATAACCGACATTAAGAATGACCTTGAGGTTAGCTCAACAAGCCACCTTATGTCTCGGGAGGTATCAGACATACCAGTTACATCTTAGACACAACTATTGATCAGTGCTATCAACGGTTGATGTGTGCACAAACATTGGGTTATCAAAACTTGATGCGCGTACATCTGATGTACACTAACCAACTTCACCTCTGTCCACGTTGACCTTGAGGTTAGCTCAACAAATCAACGCTTCTAGGAAAACCGACCCATTAATCCGAAAATCTTATTTTCATGGTTCGAACATATTCGTATAGAGTGAGCTTGAGGTTAGCTCAACAACTCAACCCTAGAAGAACTCTGGTTCTTACCATATTAATGGAAGGCATTAGTTTTCATATTACGAGGAGGGATTTCCAATTCAGGTCTCATCCAAGCTATATGATTATAGTCACCATGACTATATGGAGTAATTTAGGGCATTGCATCAATCACATTGAATTTATACCGAAAATCATCCATCATCCCACCAAGGCATGATATAAGTCGACTTATCCAATGCAAGTCGACTTATGCTGCTGCGCATGTACAAGTCGCCTTGTATCAATATACAAGTCGCCTTATACGACTCTTGCACATGTAAGTCGCCTTATCCAACTGAACAAGTCGCCTTACACAAGGAAAATTGCTATCTAGTCGGCTAATTCTCAATCCAAGCATTCCCAATTCACAACACCAATATAACAAGTATATAAACCTTTATATTAATGTGCTAATGAAACATTTTCATCAAATCATGCATGCCATATAGTCAAACTATATAGAAAAAACTTGAAACCGATTAATCACTATTAATCACTAGATTTCCACATAATTTTAAGAATATCAAATTATCATGCTAAGTATCTCTAGGTAGGCTACACGTTATCAAGATTACTCCAGCACTTGTCACAAAAATTGCGATGGCCAAAATAACCAAGATAACGGAATAATCTAACGAGACGCTAAAGTGACCTATTCGACATCCAAAAATTATTGGAAACCAAATTTCAAGAATCTCATTTTGGCATGCATACCAGATCAATATAACACATTTTAATCACATTAAAATGATTCAAGGCATTGAATTCAGAAATACACAACCAATCATTTCAAACAAAACAGCCCCAGCAACTTTCTCAAAACTGCCAAGCTCTGCCTTTTGCTCGAAATAATCATTGAAACAATTTCAATAAATGCTGAAAAAATTACAGAGGTTAGCACATGTTCACAAAATGCTCCATGAATTGTTTTAGGATTTATTTCCAACAAAAACTCATCAAACCTCAGCAATCTAGCTGAAACAGAATCTGTGTTTTTCAACACAGACATTCCAAGCAGCATACAATAAATTCGGAAATAAATAGTAAATCACCTTGAAAACATTTTTCCATCCACAGAGACATTAAAAAACATCTTAGGGACGTGTCGGTGAAAACCCATCCAAAAAATTTTTTTTCTAGAATTTATTCTCGAATTTACAAGTATACCTGTTTCAGAAATGTTCAACAGGATAGCATCCGAAACTTAGGGAATTAAATTAGGAAAACCATATCAAACGACATTGATAAATTTTTTCCTTTTATAGACACATTCAGAAACATCTCATGAGCAGGTCTATGCAAGAAAATTTCGAAAACCCTAATTCTGGACAGAATTCGAAATTAACACAGGCAGCATGCTACACAGCTCAATTCACAAAGGAACTCCGACCTAGTTATCATTTTAACTGTTTATACAACACAAGTGGCTCTGATACCACTGTAGGAAAATCCCGGGGTGTCCATCACATGGACACAATGCGGAAAACAAAACTTTTTTGTTCTGGGAAGTTCCCGAAAGCCAGGATCCAAGTGTATGTATAAATAGTCAAACTATAACGACCAAAGGAGACCGTCTCTAACGGTATCCACGCAGAGGTCGAAAACCTAATCGGGACAAACCCCTTTGACCCGGGAATAGATAGACTAAAGAAAAGACTGCTAGATCTCACCTTAGCCTTGGAGAGCTTAGGATTCAACCTTGGAGAAGTAGCTTAAAGAAGAGTGAGATGAGAAAAGCCTTTAGAAAATCCAATTTTCATAAGCTTAAACCATCAAGTTTCGAATCTCATGCTCACCATCGACGAACTCCATGCTTCCTTAACCCTTAAGACTTCTCATTAGACTTTTAACATAAGTAAAAGACTAACTAATGGCTTGGTGGAGGGTCTCCCACGTGGGAGACCCTTAAGCCATTTGAAAAAGCAAGTTAATCATTAAGTTTGACAAAGTCAAACTTTACTTCTCCTTAAATCATTAGCCAACGACACTTTCACCTTCCTTAAGTGTTAAAGCATATTTCTCATGCCCCTTATCTGATTAAAGGGACACTTAAGGCTTGGTGAAGCCTTAGCCACGTTGGTGGCCTTTGGTGGCTAAAGAAATTGATTAATAAATCAATTAATGATGAAGTTTGACTTTTCAAACTTCATCTCCTCCTTTAGGTTAATGACATGTGTCCATATATATATATATTAATTAATCTCATTAATTAATGATATATTTATGGTTGCTGAAGTGGTCCAGATATACTGGAGTCGGTCCTACCGGCCTGCCGGGCCCCGCCGACGAAAAATCACCGGAAACGGTTTTCAGCAATGTCGATGTCACGATCTCATCGGGACATATCCCAATCTCATCGGGATCCATTTAATCCTATTGCTCTTCAAATATCGGATCACTATCCAAAATTATTTTACAGATTTCTGATCCACTTTTATGCGTGTGACCCATTAGGTTCCCGGTTATGTTGGCCACTTAGATTAACACTTAATCTAAGCAAGTCATGAGCGGCGTCTAGCAACACATCATGACCCCCAATTGACCGAAAAGTAATTCGTTTGACTAATGAACCCGAGCTCATCAGGAACCAGATCACGAACCTTTCCATAGACAATTACCGTGCAATTCGTCCTATCACCATCCTATACCCCACTTGGTTATGAGTATGGTTAAAGTGTCAACTCTCACTAGACTGAGTCTAGCCCAAGTGATATCGGGTCTCGTCCGGACTCATTACTTTATATGTCCATGAAGACCCTCTTCATGACACGGGTGTGCTCCGGCGCCAGAGACTTCCAAGTAATGATCCTGACAAGAAGCTATGGGTATCTATTCGCTATTCCGTAGTGGTGAATCCTTTATTGGCTACTCAATTACCTTCAATACCTCAAATCGCACCCAAGTACCACCCTATGAGCGACCTCCGAAGGCAACAAGGAATGGAGTCAAAGACGTAATCAAGATTCAAGATATCCTCGAGTACCTCAAGTCTAAGGATACTTGCACCATTGCTATGATGAGATTATCACCGACATTATAATAGAATACCCATGTGATGATCTCATGGCAGTCATCCAATGTACTTACTACCACTAGTAAGCATCCACATGTCAAATCTAAATATCTCAATATTTACAGTTTCGAGATCCACCGCTTGATCCAATCAGGAATATGACATGTGCTAGTCTATCCGGATTAACAATGTCCATCTCGTTAATCCTATGACTAGGATAATTTAGATCTTGACATAATTGCACATGATAGGAATCTCGATAGTATGATCACATCATAATTTCCTTCATGCTATGTCATATATCATGGACTTCATTAATTTGATTAAAGATCAACATCAATTCATAACAAAATGAACATCAAATAAATGAAATATGCCTTGCTTTATTTATTCATAAAGTGCATACATGACTATGAACAAAATGTGCTAAAGGGATTGCCTTTAGGGCACTACTCTAACAATCTTATGGTACTGGACATACATAAGTCGACTTACACTAGTGAACAAGGCAACTTATCAGTACCGAGCAAGCATAAGTCGACTTACACCTACAGATAAATCGCAACACTACAGTCTAAACCATAATCAAACGACCAACTTGATTGTTCAACTGTGAATCAATTAATTCAGATTCTAATAATATACATGTTTCCCATACATCTCTATGTATATGTATATTACTTACAAATGAATCTTGGTACCTTATGACCAGATATATAATGCTCATACAGATAAAACCAAACTCTTTTGTTTTATTAATAATAAATATTTTCATTACAAAGCTCAGAATCAAGAAGATAAAGTTACATGTAAATACACTTGCTTTCCAGGGCACTATATTTACATAACTCTAACACCTATGATCTTATTTTCCCTTCATATATAACCTTTCACTTTGAGAGCTTTCACTATTATTTAGTCTTTGTTAATTGTGAACTAATAGTTGAATGTTATGTCTTTTATACTAGTCAAGCTTCCGCACTAATGTGAGAATGGTAACTAAATATTCATAAGAAATATATAAAGAGCAAAGAAAAATAATCACTTTATTCTCATCTATAATAATCACCTTAAGCTTTAGTATGTTTTCGTACCAATGTGAGAATGGTAACTAAATATTCATAAGAAATATATAAAGAGAAAAGCAAAATCATCACTTTATTCTCATCTATAATAATCACCTTAAGCTTTAGTAGGTCTGAATTTAGTGGAACACATTGATATACTATTTTTGATATATTTCCTCCTACATTTGCAACCTTTTGTAGTCTCTACTTAAGATATAACTTGTTTATGAGAGAATTTGAATGTATTAATTTTCTGGCTTTTTCTATATCTCTATAAAAGATGTATATGTTAGTTTATGCCCTTGCAGCCAATTGGTTAGATGCAACTTAATGTTTGACATTATTATTTAATTAACGAAAAAGGTATTCTTTATTTTTGTGTATTAATTTAATTACATTTGATGTTTTAATATGAAGGTAAAATCTTTGAAATAATTATTGTGTAATTGAAATTATGATGAGATCATAATTGTAAGATTCAATTTATATGTACGTATTGTTCCTAAATATTCCTAGTTGTATTTTTATCAATATGGGATATTATTGAAATGGTAAAACTAGAACATATTATGTTTCTTTTTTATGAAGAAAGTGTTGGGACCCGATCTGGGAACCGAATCCCAACCGAAAAACGGAGCACGGAAAACAAAATGCAGAAACAAAGTACAAAGCGGAGGCGAAAATAGCGGAGTGAATCGAATAAGTACGAATCAAAAGCGCTTGCGAAACAAAGTACGAATACCAAAATACGGAAGCAAAATACAAATCGGATTTATCAAACCAACCGAATCGAAAAAAAAACAACTGTATCGAACTGAAACACATTCCGACATCCCGAAAAAGCACAAAGTATAGATAACTTATCGCGTTGGATTACCTCGACTAACCATCCGAAATTCGGTATAATTTTTTTTTTCTTTCTCTTATTCATTCCTTTTCTCTTTACTCAATCACATTCAAATCATAATCAATTCATACAATTTCCTTTTTAGAAATTTATCCTCATATAACACTCAATTCATATAATTTGTTTTAATCACGCAAATCTCATCTTTACCAAACTAACTTCTTAATTCTTATTCTTATCTTAACCCGATTTTTACCGAAAATCGGGCAATATAACGGCTGTATTTTGACAGCCCAAAAATTCTGCAATGATGAAAACACACTTCTAAAATCACAAAATCACATCCAACCTTAACAACCATCATCGGACCTCCTGTCCAAAAACCCAGCAGAAACAAACGCAATTCTATACCTAACACTTCAAAAGTCTCAATCCGAACACAATACAATCATATACATTTACTGGCCACGAGCAAATCCATTCACATACATTTCAATTCATATATAACTCCATAATATACTTACACATATCATAAATTCAATTCATACTCATTTTCAAAGATAATCAGATACATTCTTTACATTCGTACTAAATACACTTTACTGGCTTTGTAACCATCCATAAAATCCAATACGAACATCAAACTTTACACATAAATACGAACAAGCACAAATTGGACTGAGGTCATGCTCGTCTTCCATCCGATCTCTTGCTTAAAAATCTGGAGATTGGGGATGAAAGGGGGGGTGAGTTCGGAAGCTCGTGGATAATATATTTATAAATTGAAACATAAGCAAAAACATTTCTCAAAACATTTGTTATTTTGCAAATCTTTCAACAAAAACTTATTTCTTCAACTTTCCACATTTTCAAATTCTTTATTACTAATTTCCAAAAATTTCTCGATTTCAAAACTCAATTTCTCATTCAAATTCTCAAATCATTCCAAATCATGCATACATGAATGCAACACATTTTCAATGCATCACAAATATGAACAAAAGCAAAAAAAAGCACAAAACATTTCAAAATGGTTTGGTTTCGGTCCTAACAGGATGTCTTGCATGCCTCGCAAAGCGATCCTGCTGACCATGAACAGGACGTACTACACTTCCCGCATAAGCGATTCAATTGTAACCGTGAAGGGAATCCGTAATCGGAGCTACGTGCCACTAGCAGGCAGCCGGAGAAGGCTATAACAAGTAGAGACAAAGGTAATCGACTCACGAGAGGACTGACCAAACCCACATAGCACATAAGCAAAACGGAATTTCAGATTGCTCAAGCCACTTTTCAAAATCTTAATTTTCTTTAAATTTTCATATCATATCATCATAATGTGTCATAAATGACACAAACATATATCCACATGAATTCATATAACAAATCGAATGCAATTCACTTAAATCACATATTCATCAAATTCATCACAATATATGCACTAATTCTTTAAATCATTTAAATCATAAATCAAATAATTTGAAAACCATGAATTTCATAATTCTTGCATTTTCTAAAACTCATTTTAACCCTTCGAAATCATAATTTCAAACATTTTTATCAACAATAATTTATCAAAAATCAAATTTTGTTTTCTTATATTTTCAAAAATTCACATATAGCTTATAAATCAAAATATAAATATACTACCCACCTCATATCCATGCTAACAACTTGCTTTGTGCCTCAATTGCTCCAAAGCCTCCTTCTTTCTTCCAATTTAACATTCCCTAAAGCAATTTCATCAAAATTCAATCTCATAAATAACTTAATCCTTCAATTTGATGCATAAGTCATCAATTCATACTAATTCCAAGATATGTACATCATTAATTTCTAAAATCCCGAAATTCCAAATTGAACATAAACCAATTCAATCAAATTCAATATCATAATTAACTTAATTTCTCAAATTGGATTGAGAAAACACCAATTCCATATAAGATCAAGCTATCTAAATCTTCAATTTTCAAAACCCCCCAAATTTCAAAATTGGCCTAAGCCAATTTACCCAAATTCAATATCATAAATCACAAATTCCTCAAAATTGATATCATATTTCACCAATTCATCATACTTTCTATAATTCTAAGCCATAAATTTTAAAAAACCCCAACTTCTAAGATTGAGCAAAATCTCTACTCACACAAAATCCAAAATTAAATCTAACATACTTGGCAATCTCTCAAATTAACTTCAAAGACCACAAACTCACATCATAATCATGCTAAATCAACCAAAAGCTCATCAAAATTCATAAAAACTTAAAACTTAAAGATTTTCTTTTACCTCTTCCACCACCATTTTCGGATATTCCAAGCCCTAAGAGAAGTTTTCCTCTTCTTCCATATGTTTCCTCTTGAAACTACTTCAAAATCCTTTAAAAACCCAAGAGAAATCCAAAACTCACCTTACTTTTCTTCTTTCTCCAACACCATCCGAAACTTCCTCTTCTATCTCCTCTCTTCTTCTTTTCTTTTGATTCTAGAATAATCGTGACTCTCCAGGCATTCTTTGTGGCTTTATTTTGTTTAAAACGACATCCCCTTTTTTGTTTCATTTAATGAGTGGCCAATTACCCAATTGCCCCTCCATTTAAGCAATATTCCACCATTGCCCCTGCACAGGATTTTGAAAAACTGACTACTTGCGTCCTGTTTTCAAGAATCTAAAAGAAATAATTTGGACAAACTTTCTTCTTGAAAATTGTTTCTCTTGATCATACGAATCCAACGCGACCGACCGCGCTCAATTCGGATCATAAACGAAGAAGTTATAGCCGAATTACTATCGGACCTTCACAAAATCCGAGACTGAACATTAACATAACTTCAGTCCAGAAATTAACAATCTTAGGGATGAAATTAAATTTTGATCCCTTCACAAGAGTTGTAGCCCTATATCTTAATTTTATTTTCCCTCAAGAATCAACTACATCGGAGTTGTACAGCTCCCAAACTTCGCAAAATACCGAACCATGTTCAGAAAATTATCCAACTTATAACCTATAACCAAATCTCTTACTTTGGTTCAATCAATCTCTTTCCATTTAATCTCCTAAAAATCATAATTCTTCAAGAAAAAGAAATTAATTGTCTTAGGACTAACGCTTCGAGAATCGAGTCAATCGGATGTCAAACAAAAAAGTTATAAGCGAAGGCGAGATTCGAAGATTAGGCGTGGGCACGTCTAAAGATCTATCTATAGCTGTAGAAAATTTCAAAATTTTCAAATCATATCTTTTGGTCCCAAACTTGGAATTTGACAAATTTGGTGTCAACAAAAAGATCAAAGGAAGCTTTACAACTTCCCTGAAGTACTCAAAATCAAATTAGGTCTCGAAAGAGGTCAAAACCTCAATCAAAGATTCTGTCCAAAACAGTTTTTCCTAAACGACTTCCAATTTTTAATCGCTCATAACTCCTAGCCCCGATATCGAAAAATTGCAAACTTTATATCCATGGAAAGATAAAAACATTATCTAAAACTTTCATGAAGATCACTTACTCTAATTCAAACTAAATCCGTACGACAAGTGGCCTCGAAGCACAAAACACACAAATCTATACTTAATAGTATTATCAAAACAAAGCATATCTTCAGAAATTCATATCTCTCAATCCCGACATCGAAAAATAGCAAACTTTATGGCCACAGAAAGCTCTCGACAGAGGCTACAATTTTCATGTTGATCATTTTCTCGAATTTTGCCTAAATGAAAAAGTCAACTTTTTCTTCAAAAAGTCAAACTTCAAGCGAACTTTGACTGATTATAACTCTCACTTCCGATATCGAAAAATATTAAACTTTATGGCTACATAAAGCTCTTGACATAAACTACAAGTGTCCAGAAGACAATTTTCTCAAATTTTGCCTCAAACAAAAAGTCAACTCTCAAGTCAAACTTTCTATCTCCAAAAGTCACTTTCTTAATTTTTTTCAAATTCTATCACTTTTCTCTTTATTTCTTGATTTTTTCCACTCCCATTTCAATTAACTCATTCTCTTTCCTCTCATAATCCATATAACTTCATTCAAATATCAAAGTCCTCAAAACTTTTCTCATAAATTTTTCTTAATTTCAGCAAATTTTCTTAAATTCATAAATTGTCTCACCAATTTCTTTCTCATTAATATTCATTTTAATATTTCTAATTATCATCAAAAGTTCGGGGTCCAACAGAAAGTAATTGATCTCATGAATTAAAGTATAAAGATACTTAAACTAATGTGTGGGTGATTATTACAAAATAAGTCAATGAATTGGCTTGCCTATGAGAATCCTAAATAGAATATTACTTATATGTCTGTGGATTTTTTGATAATGATGGTTGTATAATTGATTCTTAGACTTAAGATTATTAAGGTATCTCGTGTGAGATTTATTGTGTTTTGATACAACTAATGAACCATCCTAGGATAATTCAGTCAGTAGTAATTAGATGCAATATGAACTATAAGGAGACAGTTAAGTAAGTCAATAAAGGATTCGTGAACCTAAAGTAATTAGAGAGAATGTTCCATTGTTCTTGATTATTAACAATTTATGAAATTGTCTGGCTAGAGTGAATTGACATTTGAAAAAGGCATTTTTAAATATCAATTATAAATCAATTACTAATTATCAAGAATAAACATGATTGGATGAAAAGAGCAAACACTGTATCCATACTTTGTCCAATTGGAGCATAGGATGACTAAAAGATTAAATTATACATTATATCCATGCATGGATAGGTTAAGTAAACCCATTTGACATTCTTGATATTTGAGTAGTTATGACATGTTGCTAGATGTCAATCTTGATCTATAATTATAAATTATTTAATTAGAGAATTAAAGCTAAATTAAAGGGAGTTTTAATTTATTTAATTCTAATTTTAAATTAGAATTATAATTTATAATCATTGCTAATATATTAGGAACTTAATGAGTCATACAATAAAGAGCAACTTATTAAGAAAAATCAATTTTAATTAAGTTGGACTTAATTAAATAGTTTGAGAAACTTTAATGGTCATTAAAATTTAATTAATTATAATTAGAGTATGACTTTAATTATAATTAAGGAAATTTAATTTTAGTAAAATTACAAAACCATCCTAATGATTTTCTATTAATAGTAAGAAAAATAAAGGAGTTAGCACTCTTACTTTCTTTCTCTCAAAAGTATTGAGAAGTTATTATGTGGATATCATTAGAAGTTAGCCAATTGAATAGCTTGTAGTTGACAAATCAGAATGGAAACCGTCAAAATTTTGTTTTCGTGTTTTTATTTAAATTATTTAATTATCAGGATCCGAATGGAAACCGTCAAAAATTTGTTTTCGCTGCCGTGATTAGATTACGATTGGTTTCCTAGAATGATATCAGAGCCTCCGTTAGTTGTTTAACTTGGATTTGGTGCTTGGTTGTTATTGATTTTGACAAAAAATTGAAGTTTTTATGCTCTTTTTTTTTTGTCTTTTTCACGACTATTCCTGTTTATGCTTCTGGAATTGTATTTTTCAAATGTGCATATTCTGGCTTTGAAATAATTTTGATTTTCAACTTAATCATGCATGTATGATTATGTTTTTGCCATAGTGTTGTTATGTATGGAAAATCAAATGCTCGAATATAACCTCTGCTTTTATTTATGGCTTCTAAAATAAAAGTATGTATTGCTTGTTCTGCATTTACGTACTGACTGGGTTTATGCACAATTGCATCTGTAATTTTGTTTTTACATTTTATGTTTCTAGATGCCCACATATGGGTTTTGAAACAAGACAGTTTGCATCTCCCCTTGTGATTTCTGCATTGTGTTCACTGTTTTGAGATGGACGATTATCGCCCATCTTTGCGAACATGCATCGCTGGCCACACCAGGTGTCACTTGCGATGCTAATGAGTGGTTGGCGTCACTTGACACCAACAGTTGGCATCAATGGGGTGATTAACGCTCATGGATAACTGACGCAGTGATTGACGATTAGAAGCAGAAATGTGGGAAGATGGGTTACTATTAAGCAGATGGGGGAAAGTGGTAGGCGATTGCAGAAACGTAGAAACGTGGCTATTTCTTGGAGGAGACGACGGGTGCACGTCAGTCACGCGGCCACTGTCTTTTTTTTTTGTTTTTTGAAACATTATCAGATGTGCCCGGCGCATATTATTGATATCAAAAGATAAAATGTCATCCAGAAAAAGACGAGGGCACACTCCTTATTCAAAATCAAGCATAGAATTAATTGCCCTAGTTATTGTATAAGCAACCTGATTCACTGACTTTCTAATAAAAACAGAAGAAATAAACTAATATTCATTAAATAAAACTTTACAATCCTGAATAATTATCAAAAAATAAGAAGAAAATATATGTGTAGAAGTCAAAAATTGAGTAATTATCTAACAATAAGTTTCCACATATATTGGGAAAAAAAGATAATGTCTTGATACAATTTAAAGCTTCTCGAAAACATAGAGCAGCACAATACTGTCCTTGAGAGTGTGCCCAGCATCTCAGAGGTCATGTCTAAACAGACACGCACACATGCCAGAAATCCACCCTTACCTCTTGTATTTAATTTTTAATATTTTAAAACCTTAAATTTTATTAAATTAATTTAATGGAGATTAAATTAGTTTATACTCCTAATAAAATTGAAAAATATTTTCCAACTTTTAAAATTGTTTTGAAAGGAATTTTATTAAGAAAAAGTATTGGAATTTAGTTTAATTTTCAAGAGTTCAAAGAGTTCAATTATTAAATTAAATTTGTTATCAAATCAATAATTTGAATCAAGCAAAGGGTTTTAAATAATTTCTTTCATAATTAGATTATATTTAAAATTATTAATATAATGAGATCATATTATTATGATGAGACTAAAATTTTTGAAAATTTAAATTCCTCAATTAGATATTAAGTATACGATAGAAACGTAATAGTTGCTTTCCATTATTTAAGAATAAAACCATAATAATACTTTTGCTTAGCTTGTTGGGTAAACATAAGACCACTTTAATTCGAATATGTTTTATCTTAAATTGATGGATCATACTTAAACTAAATATATATATGATTTAGATGATCAAACTCATGATTATATGGAGTTAGAGGTAGGGTTAGGAATAATATATATGATATATTTAGACAAACAGTTGTCACCTAACAATTCTAAGAGTCACATGAGATACGATTGATAAATTTGTTGTTTACCTAATTTAATTTTGATTGATTTGTTGAGTAAACTTAACAAGCTTTGTCCAGGAGTACAAAAGTCTAAGTGTGGAAGAATTTGAATGAATCCAAGTTTCTATATCAATTGGTGACAATTTCATGCTTTTTATTTTACTTCTTGACTCCTATTTTCGGATTTTATGCTTAATTTAACTCATGAGTGCTTGTTTTGAATTAATGTAGTTTGAGGGTAAATTGTCACAAATAATTAGTAATTGCACTAAATTGATTTTTAGAACAATTGATACTGCAACTACTATTTTTTTCATTGCAGGACATTCAAGGAGTAGAGCCAAGGATTGAAGATCAAGAGCACAAGTCAATGCGGGCAACAAACAAGTTTGCCGCGGAAAAATTAGAAGATCTTTGAAGAGACCTTTTCAGCAAAGTTTGCCACAACAAGGATAATGTTTACACTGTGGTGAAAGTTGAAAGTTACTGAAGAAATCTTTCAGGAAAAGTTTGCCGTGATGAACTCATCCTTTTGTCGTGACGACACATGCGAATTGACACAAACCCGAACCATTTTCGAAAAATTTAACAAATTGTGCAACCCGAACTAGAACCCGTTTTTGAGAAAAACCTATTTTGGGCCAACTTACAAAAGAAAAAAGAAGAGTCGAATTCTCCACACTAATATTCCATCCTCTTCACGCAACTACTTTTCCATCATCGTCTTCTTCCACGTTATCATCCATTTCTTCCATTTTCCACCGTCGACCGGAGTTATGCGTGGCTAGGCATCTCTCTCCTCTTGAAGATATAGCAATGGCTAGAGTTCAATGGGCTTAAAAGGAGAGTAGTTTAATCTATGTTCAGCTATGATTTATGAACTCTTGGGTTTAGAATTTGTAATTTGTAGTTGAACATTCTTGATTATAGTTTAATCAAGTGTTGGATATTCAATATGTGGTTTGTATTTGTTGATGTAGAACTTTGAGCTTAAATATATAAAGTCTCATATATGTCCATTTGTGATCTTGTTGAATCTTTTTTATCTTGCATAGTTGTATTTGATATTAAGTTGATTCTAGATCCCAAAGTGACTTGTTGCGTTGACTTATCCACTACGCACTTTAAGAACATTTAACAAGGTTTTAAGAAATGGAGTCTCATTGATTAAGATCTTGAACTTAAAGAGTTCTTTAAGGTTTACCCATTTGAAACTTAGTGATTTCACTCCCATCAAAAATTAATTTCGAACTATGATAGCCAAATCTCATTTTCAAGAGGACTTTATCACTATTTGATCATTTGTTTTAATCATTTCGTTTTCTATTCCCAAAAATCCAAAAATACATTCTACATATTTTTCTTACAATTCCATTTAATACAGTTAAGGTTTCCAAATATCAAATCCTTCTCCTTACCAAATTAGCTTGCATTTCATGACACATAGGTTAACTTAGGTCCATTCGTTTTAGGTTCCGATTAAGTGAGACGACCCAAGGTTGCATCCTATATTGCAATCCTTGGATTATTTTTTTGATTTGACCTCCAAAGGTACGAACAAAGGTCTGAATCAAAATGACACCATTGCCGAGGAGCCAAGAAATTGGTTCTTTAGGTTAGCTTTTGTCATTTTATTGTTAAGTGAGGTTAGGAGCCTTTTCTTTAGATTGCATTCTAGATAGTTTAGCTTCATACTTATCATTAGTATAGGATTTCATTTTTGCATAGCATCAAAATTTTGAATAAAAAAATAATAGGAAACTGAACTTTTTGCACTTTTCATACTTAGCATTTTTGCACCCATATAATTTTGAACATTCTTTTGATTGCTTTTTGATCTTTACATACATACTTTACTTGCATACATTGTTGGACCAATGGTGGTTAACAAATTAAATTCCACTTATGTTTTGATAATAATAAAATGTATAGAATTGGTTAAGAAATTATTTCAGGTGATGTGGATTCAAATACATCAAGGCTGCATCAATCTTGAATGGGCAAGACATAAATCATGGTGAAATCAAGAAGGAAATAATATTCATCATGCTAGAGACATTAAACATGAAGATTATAGAAGATTTGATTGGATATTTCCGTTGAAGCCAACATAAGTCGACTAGTACAATCATAAGTCGACTTATATATCAAGATCCGAACAACATAAGTCGACTAGTTCATCATAAGTCGACTAATACATCAAGATCTGTCAGGTTGAGAACAACACAAGTCGACTAATAGATTACAAGTCGACTTACACGGCATAAGTCGACTTATAGAAGAGCAGAGATCAAGTTTTACGAAAATCGTTGTTACAAGTCGACTTACACACCACGACAAGTCGACTTACGAAGTCAAGTATTCACAAATGGAAAGGAGAAAAGTTAGCAACGTCTATAAGAAATCAACAACGGCTATATTCTTCCAAAAGCTCCAGATAAATAGAGGAATTATCAAGGGATCAAGCACTGAAGCAACTAGCAAAAGAATTCCACTATTGGTTCATATATTGCTCCATATTGCTCTTAGATTGTTTCATCTTTGTATTGAGCATTGTTCTCTTACCTTTTATCTCATTATTCTTGTAAGCTGAGTGATTAGAGGAGAATCACTTGTGAGGTAGGATTTGTGCCGGAAAACAAATCAATTGTAAAGGTAGCTTGAGCTGGAAATCAAGTGGTGTTGGTAGGATTTATGCCGGAAGACAAATCAAATGTAAAGGTAGCTTGAGCCGAAAATCAAGTGGTGTTGGTAGGATTTGTGCCGGAAGACAAATCAAGTGTAAAAGTAGCTTAAGCCGAAAATCAAGTGGTGTTGGTAGGATTTGTGCCGGAAGACAAATCAAGTGTAAAGGTAGCTTGAGTCGGAAATCAAGTGATGTTGTAAGAGTTCACACTAAACTAAAAAGTATGTAGTAAAGTGGTTTGTCAAATCCTAAGTGGGAGCTTAGGTAGAGGACGTAGATCTTAACACCGAACCTCTATAAAAATAGTGTTTGCTCTTCTTCCCTACTCTTTACATTTAAATTTGATTAAATTGTTTTTGTGTGAATTAACTTCTGATTTTATTGTAGAACTTTACGAAAAGGTTTAAAGATCTATTCAACCTCCCTTCTAGATCGCTTACATACATACTTTCATACATACTTTCACACACCTACACACTTGCATCCATCACATCTCCTTTTTTTTATTTTGACTTTGTGTGCTTGTAAGTCAGTTTTGTTACCTTTTATTTTCGTTTGAGTTGTTTCCTTGCATGCCCTAGAAAACAAAACTTCTACCTTTCTACCCTAAAATTGAGAGACATTTGAGAAAGATCAGAAAGGAGAGGAGAGAAAAAGAGAGAATCAAGGTAGTTGTTGAAGAGGAGAATATTTAAGTGGAGTCTAGTCAGCCAAGTAGTGAGAGCGAATCATTAAAAGGAGTGATAATGGTTGAAAACCTAACTTTTCTACAAAACCCAAATCTTAATGCTAACCAACCTAGGAATGGTGATAATGGAGGTAATGGGGAGCAGGAGCGAGTTGGTGAGAATAATGGAAGTCAAAGAAGGAGGACCATTAGGGAAGCTGTTGGACCCGAACTTCCTTAGATTTGTGAATTTGTAAATTGACATTAAATGAGAAACTGAGGTGACTTAGTCATGTGTAAAGGAAGAGAAAAGTTATGAATTTGAATGATTATGTTTAAGATTTGATGTGAACAATGTCAGTTTGAACAGATTAAGATGATATTTTGAGGATAGTATTTGAAATGAGTGTTTTGAGTTTAATGAATTTGATATGAGGTTGAGTAAATTTGGTGTAGTATTATGCAATTTATTAGAGAAAGTGAAAGTGGATGAGTTGATTGAAATGGAGTTGAGGAATACGAAATAAATAGTGAAAGAGTGAGAAATTGAAGAATTGTGAAAAGTTTGACTTTTTGGCCTTTGATGGTTGACTTTTGATTTAGGCAAAATTTGATAAAATGATCTACATGAAACTTATAGATTATGTTAAGAGTTTTCTGTAGCCATAGAGTATGACATTTTTCGATATCGGGAGTGAAAGTTATGATCAGTCAAAGTTAAGGTTATTTGACTCTGTAATTGTAAATGTGCTTAAGACCAGTTAAGTATTGGTGAAATTGTTCATAAGTGTACATTTAGATGTGTAATGTGATTTTGAGGCAAATTATAGATAGATATGTTTTGAATTAAGTTCAGTGATCTATATGAAAGATATAGAAGAGTATCCTAGTCTGTCAATGATGTAGAATATGTTATTTCTGGTTATGAAATTTGGGAGATATGAAATGTTATGAGTTTGGATGAAGTATAGGATGAGACATTTCTAGACAGAAGTTTCGATTGAATGACCGACCTAATTAGAGGTTGCTATTGCTTTTGAATTCCTCGTGAACATTTTTGATTATATTTTGATATTTTCATTGTTATAAGTATGCCAATTTGGACCTTGGCATGTACAGATAGCAATTTCAGAAATTTCGTTACTGTCAGGATGATTAGCCCTCTTTCTTTTTGTTGCTTTACATTTTCCGACCGACATCCGATTAATCTGAGTTTTGAAGCGTTGGATTCCTAAGACAATTACCTACCTCATGATGGAAATCATGATTGTTTAGAGATTGTTTGAGTCGAAGTGAGTTAGATATCTTCTGAGCACGGTTCAGTATTGTGATGATATCTTGATCGGTTGAGATCTAATCAAGTTGACTATTGTTTCTAAATAAGTTAGAGGCATGGGACTGTAATTATTTGAAGGAATCAAAATTTACTTCAGTTCCGAAGATTTTGAATTTATGATATTGAGGTATTAAGGTTATAAGAATATATAAGGGTAATTTGGGCATGGTACTTAAGTTTAAGAGTATTAAAGCTTATGATGGAGGGCAAAATGGACATCTGCTTACCCTTTAAGAATATAAATAGAAGAAAATAAAAAAAAGAAAGGAAAGGAAATAGAAGAGAAGAGAAGAGGAGTCGTAGCCGACGGTGGAGAGGAAGAGAGGAGAAGAGAGTTTCACAGATTTTGAGTTTTCCGACGATTGGAAGCGTTTTCTGGTAAGTTTAGCATCTTTCTATCTTGTTTTCGGTTGGATTAAGCCTTAAGATAGCTTAGATTGAGAGAAATCGATGGTTTAGGGTTTTTAGGGTAAAATGGTTAGAAATCCTTGGGTTTTTGTGTTTGTGATCGATTGGAAGGTTAGAATGGGTTAGAAATGCATTATAGGTCTTGATCTATTGTTGAGATGTGTTGGATTTGGTTAAGGGAAAGAATCGAAGTTGGGTTCTGCGGTTTCGGAGTCGAACTCCAGACCAGACGTCGCGACGTGCATATGAATGGCGCCGCGACGTGTGAGGAAGGGAGCACGTCGTGACGTGTAAATAATTTTACGATTATTCGTCGCGACGTGTGAAACGCAGGAGTCGTCGCGACGTGTGATATTCATTCGCCGCGACGTGTGACAGCTTGTTCGTCATGACGTCGAAGGCCTTCGCCATTTGACGTCGTCCTTGGCTGAAGTGAGAGTTGTAGTATTTTGGGCATATCTTTTGTTATAGATATCCGATTGAGGTGATTTCATATTCGTTATGATCTAGAGATCAAAGATTTCAAGTTCTATGAAGTTGGGAAGTTCGAAATTAGCCTTGAAGGGTTCAGAATTTTAGGAGAACGTCGAAGATAGATTTATAATGCTTTATTTTGGATTCCAAGCTTTGAATAATTACTATGAATATTGAATAAATGGAACTTGGTTGTTTTAGGAAACCAAGTGAGGAAAGAGGAGCAAGGGAACAAGAGAGAGGCATACCTAAACAAGTTTATAAGCAAGGAAATTCGAGTGGGTTTCATGTTTATAATTTAGTAATGAGCCACTAAAATGTTCTCCCAAATCAAGAATGATTTCAACTACTTTATAAAGATTGTTTTGTTTCTTGTGAATGATTTGCAAAATAAAGATGAGAATGCATTGAAATATTTATGTCATGTCATTGAAACATTTATGTCATGCCTTGTGAAATTCATGGCATTTTGTATATTCGAAAATGAAAGAAAAGAGCACGAAAGAGTATGATTATGTGCTTTTGTTTGGGCGAGTGGAACCATTTCGTTAAATCACGTGCACGCCGACAAGAGCCTTCTCCCGCTGCCCGCTTGTGACCTATGAGTTTGAATGGACTCATTTCGTTCGAGGTGCAAACTTGGTTTCTCCTTTTGTTTCCATGGAACCCTCGAGCCATTTGTTTGTGCATTGCATCTATGACTTGTCAAGTATGTGCATAATTTGAACATTTGATATTGATGATTGATTGAACATGTTGTGTTGATGTGATAATACTTTTCACTATGCAATGACATTTTTCAACTATGGGTTTGAACTCGAACTTGATTTGGTGAGAATTTGGGAGCAAAACGCGTTTTATGAACTGATTGTGATTTTGTAAAACAAATGAACCTTTTAACGGTTTTGCTTATGCTTCGTTATAAACTGTTACCCACGAGCTATAAGCTCACCCCATTTCATCCCCATCTCCGGGTAATTGGCGGAGATTGGATGAAAGATGGTCAAGACCGTTTGTTCGATTGTGTATGGCTTGTATGCTATGATGAAAATGATTTATGGATTTGTGTATCGAATGGAAACTGAATTACGGTTGTGTAATGAATTACGTACATGTATATTGAATTGAGAAATGGGAATGAATGTATTTTGGATATTGGATTGAGAATTATGGAAGTATTAGATTTAGGTTTGTGTTTCTTGGTGTTTGGATGCGGACGGAGGTCCGATGTTGCTTGGTATTGTTGAGTTGTAATATTAGAAGTGTGTTTCTTGTGTTTTAAATTTTGGGCTGTCCAAATACTGGTTAGTTATTTGTCCGATTTTAGGTAAAAATCGGGCTAAGATAAGAAGAGATTTAGTTGTATTAAGATGTTTTAGATGTATAATAAATGATTAAAATGAATGAAGTGGAAACGAATAGAAATGTATGGATTGGTTATGTTTTGTATGAGTGAATGAGTTTGAATAAAGAAAAAAAATTTTTTTTACCGGATTTTGGAACGCCTTAAGGTTTCCAACGCGATCAGGTTACCTTGTTCTTTGTTTTCGGATGTTGGATTTTATTTCCCTTCCTTCCGTTTTTGGCCCGATGTGATTAGTTGACTTTCGTTCAGGTTGACTTTCGTCTTATGTTTTGTTTCAGATTCCGTTAACTTTAGTTGTCGATCGGAAATTTGTTATTCGTTCGCCTTCGAATTCAAATTCTCCAATTTGAATCCGTTTGATCTCGGCAACTTCCGTTCGTTTTCCGGTGGGGATCTGGTTCCCGGATCGGGTCCCTACATTTGTGGTATCAGAGCACCGGTATTATGATCTTACATGGGCGCATTTGTATTAGTGATATGAATGAGAAAGTGTTAAGAATTTTTGAATGGATATGATTGAATTAGTGAGGATGTGATATTGATGTGAATGAGTTTTCATGAATTAATTGAGGAATTAAAATGGTGGTTGATTTAAGTGTTAAGAGGATGATTGATTTTAAGATTGTATGTATGAAAATTAAGATTAGAAGGTCATGATGAATTGGGTGATTGACTTGAATACATATATATGAGATATAATAGCGAGAATACTTGAAGGATGAGATGAATGATAGAGATATGGATTGTGTAAATAGATTACGAAAGATTGATTTGTGGATATAGTGATGTTGACATGGTATTGGTGGTATTAGATTCAGGAAGTGAAAGATTGTGAATAAATTGAGAAATATGTATTTGAGAAAATAAGTTACTTGATGATTATTCTTGTAGGAATTTCGAGGACAAAATTCTTTTAAGAGGGGGAGAAATGTTGGACCCCGAACTTCCTTAGATTTGTGAATTTGTAAATTGACATTAAATGAGAAACTGAGGTGACTTAGTCATGTGTAAAGGAAGAGAAAAGTTATGAATTTGAATGATTATGTTTAAGATTTGATGTGAACAATGTCAGTTTGAACAGATTAAGATGATATTTTGAGGATAGTATTTGAAATGAGTGTTTTGAGTTTAATGAATTTGATATGAGGTTGAGTAAATTTGGTGTAGTATTATACAATTTATTAGAGAAAGTGAAAGTGGATGAGTTGATTGAAATGGAGTTGAGGAATCTGAAATAAATAGTGAAAGAGTGAGAAATTGAAGAATTGTGAAAAGTTTGACTTTTGGCCTTTGATGGTTGACTTTTGATTTAGGCAAAATTTGATAAAATGATCTACATGAAACTTATAGATTATGTTAAGAGTTTTCTGTAGCCATAGAGTATGACATTTTTCGATATCGGGAGTGAAAGTTATGATCGATCAAAGTTAAGGTTATTTGACTCAGTAATTGTAAATGTGCTTAAGACCGATTAAGTATTGGTGAAATTGTTCATAAGTGTACATTTAGATGTGTAATGTGATTTTGAGGCAAATTATAGATAGATATGTTTTGAATTAAGTTCATGATCTATATGAAAGATATGAAGAGTATCCTAGTCATCGATGATGTAGAATATGTTATTTCGGTTATGAAATTTGGGAGATATGAAATGTTATGAGTTTGGATGAAGTATAGGATGAGACATTTCTAGACGAAGTTTCGATCGATTTAACCGACCTAATTAGAGGTTGCTATTGCTTTTGAATTCCTCGTGAACATTTTTGATTATATTTTGATATTTTCATTGTTATAAGTATGCCAATTTGGACCTTGGCATGTACAGATAGCAATTTCAGAAATTTCGTTACTGTCAGGATGATTAGCCCTCTTTCTTTTTGTTGCTTTACATTTTCCGACCGACATCCGATTAATCTAAGTTTTGAAGCGTTGGATTCCTAAGACAATTACCTACCTCATGATGGAAATCATGATTGTTTAGAGATTGTTTGAGTCGAAGTGAGTTAGATATCTTCTGAGCACGGTTCAGTATTGTGATGATATCTTGATCGGTTGAGATCTAATCAAGTTGATTATTGTTTCTAAATAAGTTAGAGGCATGGGACTGTAATTATTTGAAGGAATCAAAATTTACTTCAGTTCCGAAGATTTTGAATTTATGATATTGAGGTATTAAGGTTATAAGAATATATAAGGGTAATTTGGGCATGGTACTTAAGTCTAAGAGTATTAAAGCTTATGATGGAGGCAAAATGGACATCCGCTACCCTTTAAGAATATAAATAGAAGAAAATAAAAAAAGAAAGGAAAGGAAATAGAAGAGAAGAGAAGAGGAGTGAGTGACGGTGGAGAGGAAGAGAGGAGAAGAGAGTTTCATGATTTTGAGTTTTCCGAAGCGATTGAAGCGTTTCTGGTAAGTTTAGCATCTTTCTATCTTGTTTTCGGTTGGATTAAGCCTTAAGATAGCTTGGATTGAGAGAAATCGATGGTTTAGGGTTTTTAGGGTAAAGTGGTTAGAAATCCTTGGGTTTTTGTGTTTGTGATCGATTGGAAGGTTAGAATGGGTTAGAAATGCATTATAGGTCTTGATCTATTGTTGAGATGTGTTGGATTTGGTTAAGGGAAAGAATCGAAGTTGGGTTCAGCGGTTTCGGAGTCGAACTCCAGACCAGACGTCGCGACGTGCATATGAATGGCGCCGCGACGTGTGAGGAAGGGAGCCACGTCGCGACGTGTAAATAATTTTACGATTATTCGTCATGACGCAGAAAGCAGAGTCGTCATGACGTGTGATATTCATTCGCCATGACGTGTGGCGACTTTGTTCGTCATGACGAACGTCCGTTTAATGAAGTGAGAGTTGTAGTATTTTGGGCATATCTTTTGTTATAGATATTCGATTGAGGTGATTTCAGATTCGTTATGATCTAGAGATCAAAGATTTCAAGTGCTATGAAGTTGGGAAGTTCGAAATTAGCCTTGAAGGGTTCAGAATTTTAGGAGAAGGTCGAAGATAGATTTATAATGCTTTATTTTGGATTCCAAGCTTTGAATAATTACTATGAATATTGAATAAATGGAACTTGGTTGTTTTAGGAAACCAAGTGAGGAAAGAGGAGCAAGGGGAACAAGAGGAGAGGCATACCTAAACAAGTTTATAAGCAAGGAAATTCCAGGTGGGTTTCATGTTTATAATTTAGTAATGAGCCACTAAAATGTTCTCCCAAATCAAGAATGATTTCAACTACTTTATAAAGATTGTTTTTGTTTCTTGTGAATGATTTGCAAAATAAAGATGAGAATGCATTGAAATATTTATGTCATGTCATTGAAACATTTATGTCATGCCTTGTGAAATTCATGGCATTTTGTATATTCGAAAATGAAAGAAAAGAGCACGAAAGAGTATGATTATGTGCTTTTGTTTGGGCGAGAGTGGAACCATTTCGTTCGTCACGTGCACGTCGACAAGAGCCTTCTCCCGGCTGCCCGCTTGTGGCCTATGAGTTTCGAATGGACTCATTTCGTTCAGGGTGCAAACTTCGGTTTCTCCCTTTTGTTTCCATGGAACCCTCGAGCCATTTGTTTGTGCATTGCATCTATGACTTGTCAAGTATGTGCATAATTTGAACATTTGATATTGATGATTGATTGAACATGTTGTGTTGATGTGATAATACTTTTCACTATGCAATGACATTTTTTCAACTATGGGTTTGAACTCAGAACTTCAGATTTGAGTGAGAATTTGGGAGGAAAACGTTTTATGAACTGATTGTGATTTTTGTAAAACAAATTAACCTTTTCAACGGTTTTGCTTATGCTTCGTTATAAACCTGTTACCCACGAGCTATAAGCTCACCCCCCATTTCATCCCCATCTCCAGGTAATTGAGCGGGAGATTGGATGAAAGATGGTCAAGACCGTTTGTTCGATTGTGTATGGCTTGTATGCTATGATGAAAATGATTTATGGATTTGTGTATCGAATGGAAAGTGAATTACGGTTGTGTAATGAATTACGTACATGTATATTGAATTGAGAAATGGGAATGAATGTATTTTTGGATATTGGATTGAGAATTATGGAAGTATTAGATTTAGGTTTGTGTTTCTGCTAGTGTTTGGATGCCGGACGGGAGGTCCGATGTTGCTTGGTATTGTTGAGTTGTAATATTAGAAGTGTGTTTCTTGTGTTTTAAATTTTTGGGCTGTCCAAATACAGCCGTTATGCTGTCCGATTTTCGGTAAAAATCGGGCTAAGATAAGAAGAGATTTAGTTGTATTAAAATGTTTTAGATGTATAATAAATGATTAAAATGAATGAAGTGGAAACGAATAGAAATGTATGGATTGGTTATGTTTTGTATGAGTGATTATGAGTGAATGAGTTTGAATAAAGAAAAAAAAAATTTTTTACCGGATTTTGAAACGCCTTAAGGTTTCCAACGCGATCAGGTTACCTTGTTCTTTGTTTTCGGATGTCGGATTTTGTTTCCGTTCCTTCCGTTTTTGGCCCGATGTGATTAGTTGACTTTCGTTCAGGTTGACTTTCGTCTTATGTTTTGTTTCAGATTCCGTTAACTTTAGTTGTCGATCGGAAATTTGTTATTCGTTCGCCTTCGAATTCAAATTCTCCAATTTGAATCCGTTTGATTTTGGCAACTTCCGTTCGTTTTTCGGTGGGGATCTGGTTCCCGGATCGGGTCCCTACAGAAGCGACTACCTCTTATGTGAATTATGATCCATTTACTGTTGCTTGCCCTAATTTTGATGTGAATTTTGAAGTTAAAGGATTGCTTATTAAGTCTCTTCCTAAATTTCATGGCTTGACAGGAGAAGATCCCTACATTCACTTGCAATCATTATCCATGATTTTCCAGGGCTTGAAACCGGTGGGAGCTTCGCTTGATCAAGTACTATGGAAAGTTTTTTCATCTATCCTTGGAGGGTAAAGCAAGGGAGTGGTATATGAGCCTCCTAAGACATGTAGCGAATGCCTACCATAGTTGGGCTAATTTGTGAAAGGCATTCTTGGAGAAATAAAACTTCATCAGCGAGGAAGGAGATTTATTCGACATTTTAAGATTATGATGAGTCCCTCTATGACTATTGGAACTGCTTTCAAGATTTGTTGTCCAAATACCCCCACCATCAAATACCTGATGAGTAGTTAGTGCAACATTTTTATGATGGACTGGAAAGTTAAGACAAAGGTATGTTGGATGCGACATTAGGAGGTTCTTTGATTGTTATCATAGCTTCCAAAGCATGGGATCTAATTAAGAATATGGCTTTAAATCACCAATAGTATAGTGTTAGAGACACCAAAGGCATGCATGAGTTGGGAGTTTCAGCAGCCCAATCCAGAAGAATGGAAAGTTTGGAGTCTAAGGTTGATTGTTTGGAAAGTAAAGTGACTTCGCAGTTGTCCTTCATCACTGCAGAGTTGAAAAACATAAGTTTGCATCATCCAACACCTTCAATTGATCTTACTGCACCCAGTTGCGATACTTATGGGTCAGTAATGCACATATCTAATGTCTGCCCCAGTCGTTATGAAGAGGTATTCGTTGTATATCAGGGTTGGCCCAATCAGAAATGGGATCCCTATTCCAACACCTATAATGAGGCATGGAAAGCAAATCCTAGGCTCAGTTGGAGAAATAAAGGAAGAGGGCTAAACAGATTTCAACAAGGTGGAGGGGCTGGTTCTTTAATGAACCAGTTCCACAATCAACAACAAGCTCTAACTGTCCTACCAAAAGGAGGACACTAATCAACTTCTACATAACATGATGGCGTTGATAAAGGAGGAGAGGAATTTGAATAACAACCAATTCAATGCCATAACCTCTCTTATTCAACAAGATTCTTCAAAAAATGCTGGTCGGTTCAATGCTCTAGAAAAGATAATGGAACAATGAGAGATGAAGGCTGAGAATATCAACTCCTACGTCACTCAACTATCCAACAACATGAATAAGAACCAAGCGATAAGCAGTGGAACTATCCCCTCTAATACTGTTATGAACCCTAAGAGTTTGAATGCCATAACCCTCCAAAATGGGAAACAAGTGAGGTTCATAATCAAGATGAGAGAGTATATGAATAGGAGATTGAGAGTAGAGAATTGCCTTCAACAAATGAAAGAGTCAAGAAGTCTGAAAGCTCCAAGGAGAGAGCACTTTTGACTATAAAGGAGTCCAAATCATTAAAGAGCAAGGAAGCGCATTCTTAAACCAACCAGGAATCAAGCAAGCAAGGAGTCCATGAAGCCAATGATAAGGAGGTAAACCTTAAAGACCTTCCTTTTAGTAATTCGTATTTGCTTAGTAAAAGGATGACTAATACTAAGCATAAGAAAGATATCATTGATATTTTTGGGAGAGTAGAAGTCAACATCCCTTTGCTTGATCTTGTGAAAAGGATCCCTACATATGCTAAGTACCTTAAAGACCTGTGCACTAACAAAAGGAAGTTCATACCAAATGAAAGAGTACAAGTTAGCTCAAATGTGTCTACATTGTTTAAACCCCAGATCCCTGTAAAATGCCAAGACCCTAGATCTTTCACCATCTCGTGTACCATCGGAAAAGTTACCATAGGAGGAGCCTGGTTAGACCTAGGAGCAGCCATTAATGTTATGCTTAAGTCTGTCTACACATCATTGGAAGTCAAAAGTCTTAATTCTACATTTGTAGTTCTGCAATTGGTTGATAGGTCTCTTAGGCATCCTATGGGCATTATAGAGGACATTTTGATCCAGGTTAAGGGATTGGTCTTACCAGTTGACTTTTATGCACTTGACATGTCTTCTGAAGTTGCACAGGACACTACATTGATTCTTGGTAGACCTTTCTTAAGGATTGCTAGTACTATGATTAGCATGAAAGAAGGTACCATCACTATAGAGGTAGGAGATCAAAAAGTGTGTTTTAACATGTACAAAGCAATGAAAAAACCCCATAAGGATTATTCGCTTTTAAGACTTAACATGGTTGATATTGTTATTGATGATGTATACTCTAAATTTGAACTCCAAAATCTTACTGTAGCTCTACACTGTACTCATTGAATCCTTTGATTGTCAATGATGTACCCCCTGGGAGAAATGTTTTTCGTTAATGTTTTAGGTGAATCTGGACTTGTGGAGGTTGACACCAACGTGGCAAGAAGTAAAGTTGTTTCACCACAGCATGGCTATCTGTCGAAGGTTCACTAAGAGAATCAGGAACCTCCGTAATCATCAGGTTATTTCTTTCCTTCACTTGTTTACTTACTTTTGCTCTATGACTGATTATGATATCGTCAGATGAATTAGTTTGTTAAATAAGTGTGGGGGATAAACCATTTCAGTGGGGCATTAACTTAGTTTTTAATGTCCACAACAGTTTTTCAATTCAATAATTCCAATTCTAGTTTTGTCTCCTATTTTATGGTTGTTGTGCTTTTCAGCTTAATGCATGATACATCTTTAAGTTTAAGGAAATTGATGTGATTAATTGTGTTGCACTTTATTTTCTTGAGCTATTCTGGTGCCTGATGACTTTGTATATAATCTTTAAGTGTACTGAGTATCCAGCTTGTGTCATTTGTTTGTTTGTGAGTCATGTTTCTCATTTTTGTCTTCCGCTGTGAACTTACCTTATTTCCTTCATGTTGCTCTTGGGTAAATTTCTCCACGACGTGGATTCCACATCATAACTGTGAAAGTTCCTTGCACCCTTTCTGTTTCTTTCAAGTAAATTTCATTACAACGTGAAATCTATGTCACTGCAGCGAAGATACCTCATCTCTTTATGTTCCTCTAGGGATAATTTCGTAGTTGCGTGCATTCCACGTCATCGCAGCGAACTCCCCATCATTCCTCTTAGTTTCTTTTAGGTTTATTTCGTTGCGACGTGAGTTCCATTTCGTCGTAGTGAAATATCAATACTTTGCTATTTTTGCAAATAGGGTTAAGTTCGCCATGACTAATTTCAGTGTTCACTGTGGCAAAGGTTAAATCTGCACAAATTTTACTCGGTGAAATTACCCTTCCACCTCTATTTTCTTTTAACCTTTCCTTTTCTGTCAATTCACACACCTAAACTCTATTTAAACCCCCCGACCGCCTTCCTTCGTCTCCACCTCCAATTTTCGCTGTGGCCACCTTCGCGAATCCTATTCCTTCCGACTCTTTGCGCATCTTTCAATCTTCGTAAGTGTGTCTTCTCTTCATTTTCCTTAGTTTTTGTATTATTTCGGGTAGATTAGGTTGTTATCTTCTTTGCTTTTCCCTTTCTCCCCTTAGATTCATTTTTTTAGGTTAGTTTGCTTTACTCATTTGTTTAGTTATGTTTTGGTGTGTATTTTTCGTAGCACAATGCCTCGAGTTGCCTACCCTTACTACCCACTGCCCCTCCTAACCCTCCTAGTGATTTTGATTCCTCATATAGTTTTACTTTTGCAGAAATCTATGAGAAAATAGAAACTAAGCCTTTCATCAAAGAACGACCCTTTCTATTCGCTCCCCCTAACAAACACTTCGTTCTATAACTTGTTGCTTCACAGCTCACAGGCTTAGTTAGACCCTGTGCTCAAGGCAACAATAAATTCGCTCGTCATTTTTATTTGTAGGACAGTTTCAATGATGAAGTAAATCACTTGTTAATATAGAATTCATGTAAAATATACGAAATACAAAAGAAGGGGGGTTGAATAGTGTAACAACAAGAAAAATTAAAGTGTAAGGTTAGAAGATAGACGTTGTGATTTTATTCTGGTTCACCCTAAACCTTGGGCTATGTCCAGTCCTCAGAGTTCGTCTAAGATTTCACTATACTTCTTCAATTCTACAAGTATTCTTTCTTCCCTTCCAGAGCCTCTTTATGTCTTTTACATAAAAAATTCTTTCTACTATCTTAGTCTTTGCAGACTCTTAGCCGTTTCTTTCTGTCATTAGAAAGATATTGTGAGCTTTTTGTTACAGTAGAGTTTGCTCTCTTGTATTGCACTTTGAATACAAAATTTTTTTATGTAAAACTTGAAAGCTAAAAGTTATTCAGTCTTTGACTACGACTAGTATTTATAGCCTAAGTCTCTAACTGTTTCTTGATAACTGCTTCTTGATTCTTATAGAAACTGTTATTTAGTTGAGTTCTGTAACTAACTCCAACTAACTAACTATCTAACGTACTAGAATATCTTCATCTCTATATTGTCTATGTTTTGCTTCTTTTGTGATGACGTGTCGTCTGTTTTTTTGTTTCTTATGTGTTTTGTTTCTTTTATATTTTGTTTCTTCTGTGTTTTTTGATTCTTTTGTATTTTTCGCTTCTTCTGTGTTTTTCTTTTTCTGTGTTTTGCGTTTCGTCTGGGATGACTATATGATAATTCTATTTTTTTGCACGCTTAACACACTTATCAAAATAGTTCATTTATTTTTAATATTATTATTATTTAATTGTCACCAAAATTAATAGACATGAAGTCTTTTTGACTTAACAATCTCTCCCTTTTTCATGATAACAAATAATCATAATTTTAGAAAGATAAAAATGAATAAACGAATATTATTTAGATGATGAATAGGAAGACAACAAAAGGAATGCACATGCATATATGAAATACATATATGATATGTAAAAAGAACTTGTAGTCGATATTATCTTCTTTTCTTATCTCTGGTCTCCCCATATACTATCTTTCTTTTGCTCCTGCTCTTCTCCCCCTATTTGTTATTAATCAAAAACTTTACCGAAGATGCTTCATAATTTCAGAAAACATTCATTGCATATCAGTGCAGATCAACTTGAGGTCTTGTTCAATAGAAACTCATAGATAAGCTACTTCCTCATTAAGATCACCCACTCAGTTACTCAGATCATCAACCTTAGTATGAATTTCTTTAATTTCCTTTACTAAGGCTTCCTAAATTCCCTGTTATGTGTGACTAACTTCTTCCAAAACAACAGTAGAATCTTGTTGAGGTGTGTTTGGTGGATGAAAGTTTGTAGTAACAGATATTTTTGAAGGTAAAACATCTAATTCTATAATTTTTATAACAGGAGGTTTGAAAGATTGTTTTCCTTCAGGGAGATCAAGGTCATAAGGCCTAGGTAGTTTTAGAACTTGTTTTCCAAGAAGGTGTAGTACTTCATTAATTGAAGATATAAAACTTAAAGGTCTAAGATGCATGATCAGATGCACAAAAGTCTCTAAGTTGAAACTGATACCTTTAACCCTGATAGCTCTATACTATCCTTTTGTCACTCTTCCAACTACCTGGAAAGTTGCATCCGTGGTGGAGCGTCCACATTGAGTTGCTGATGGTTTTGAAATATGATGTGAGACATAGATTCCTCTAGGTTAAGTTGCATTGCATGCCTCATCTATGTTCTTCACAACTGTTTGTATCTGATCTTCTATAAGATCATCTTTATTTCCTTCAGGGAACATCTTCTTTTTCCCTTTTTCTTCATTGCGTACAATGTTTGAAGATCTCAGTTGTATATTTGACGTAATTTTGATCAATGTTTTGTTTGTGATTGGGTAAATTGTATATCGATCCTTAGACATCTTCATTAGATATGGTTCTAACTTTTCATCTCGCAGAATACCATATAATCTTCTTTCTTCATGATTTAAAAGATGTATTGATCCATTATGATCAGTATAAGTTCGCTTTGTACCTTGATTATCCTTTTCAAAGGTTCTCTTATAATGATTGAGCTTCTACTTCGCATAGGTACCAATTCTTCAATCACCTTCATTCGTAAATCCTTCTTTCTGATAGGTTGAGAAGGACTATAGCGTGCTGATTTGTGTTCAACTGATTTTGTCTTCTGTTGAACATCAGATGAAGTATTCTTTTCCTGACTGGTCTTTATCTTCTGATGTTCTTTTGCTAGTCTAAAAGAAGGTTGTTGTTGAGGCTTCTTACTTTCAAAAACTAACTTCCTGTTAATTTCTGTCTCTTTAGTTGATTTTGTTAACTGACCTTGCAAAATTGAGACCAAGGATTTAGTAGCCTGAGGCGCTTTCTCTGTCTTTCCAGAATCTTCACCAAGAATTAAACTTTTTCCTTTCTTTTGTTCGTGTTGACGCAAGGTAAATAGTCTTGGTGACCTTTTTGATTGTTTGGATTTCTCAGAATGAAGTGTCTCCCCCTTTCTCTTTAATGACACTTGTTTTAAAGACTATTTCACCTAGCTTTCTTCTCTTTGTGAAATCGTCTTAGCTTTTATTGATACATCTGATGATTTTTTTTCTTTTCTTCCATAGATATTTTTCCTGTGGATTGAGATTTTGTCTTCCTTGAGGCTGTAACATTTTTACTCTTGCCATGTCTGATAATATGCTCCCCCTCAGCCTATGCTTTTTCCATAGAATCTATATTCACCTTGTCTTGAATCTTCAATCTCATTCTTCTAGCAGTGGTCACATTAATGATGTTTTTTGTATCGATCTTCATTATGTTTCCTTTGTTAAGAAGAATTCTAGAATCTCTAAAGATCCTTATTAGTAGCATACCATACGGTAAGGAGCTAGAATCTCTTTTCAACTTCACTATGTACTTTAAAATTAAGTACGGAAGATTTATAAGTTGATGATTGAGTAGATGAAACAAACATTGTTCATCTATCGTCATTACAACATTCTTCGAGCCTGATCTTGGTAGAACACAATGAAAGAGTAGTGTATGTAGAACCCTAGCTTTTGGAACAAGAGTTGATGCCTTCTTGTCTTTTGGGTCACTACTTTCATAGAGTTGTCGATTGATGTATGCTTTGTCTAAACTGCCTTGAGTTATCCATCTTATGTTATGAGACAACTCTACTCCAACACATGGACACTCACTAACTTTCTCGATTAACTCCAGTGTCATAATAACCGACAATCTATCCACCATTGATGCTAAGGTATCGTCTACTACTTTTGCATTCTTCCAAAACTCATATATCTCATTCAGATAGTCTGTTTCACGAACTTGAAAGAAAAATTTCCATCCCACTGCTTCAATTTCTGGTTCAATGTCCATCTGGTTCTGTTTCAAAGAATCGAAATCAACATGTCTTCCATAAATCATAGATTGCTCCATTTGTGATCTGTAGATAATAAGAACTAAACACACAAATGTATTTTCCAAAGTAATGAAGTTAGTATCTGCAAATGAGAATGTGAACATAAAAAACTTGATATTAAGAATAGAGTAAAGAAACATTTTGATTGAGAGTTTTGCAAAAGTTGATTTAACAGTATTTCAAGAATATTTTAGACTAAGTGATATTTTATAATCTTTGAGAAGATTTCCCTCTAATAACTTCTCTTGAAAAATTACCGTCTAAAACTTACTAGTATTGTTTACTTCAAAACTTACGATTTTTTATCTTCTTCACTAAAGAATCATCTAGGTCATGACGTGTCAGACGATTGGTCACTCAATATTACCATATTCAAGTTTCATCTATTTTTTTGAATCTTTCTTCATTTAAAAGCTTAGTGAAGATATCCGCCCATTGATGATTTTTCTAAAAAAATTGTAGACTAACGATTCTCCTCTATACATAGTCTCGTAGGAAATGGTGTCTAACTTCAATATGCTTTACCCTCAAGTGTTGCCTTGGATTCTTCGATAGGTTGATAGTACTTCTGTTTTCACAGAAGATTGGTCTTATATTGAATAATCTTCTAACTGATACTTGATCCATAACGTCTGTGAGCAACAGCTTGTAGTTGACATATATTTTGCTTCTACAGTAGATAAAGCAATTGAACTTTGCCTCTTACTTGACCAAGAAACTAGATTATGGCCAAGAAAATGACAACCTCCACTTGTACTCTTCCTATCAATCCTGTCTCCAGCGTAATCGGCATCACAATAGCCAATTAACCTGAAATCTTTACCTTTCTCATACATTAAACAAAGATCAGTAGAACCTGACAGATATCTCAATTTTTTTAAACAACAATATAGTGAGATTCTCTAATATCTACTTGAAATCTTGCACACAAATAGACACTAAACAATATATCAGGTCTGCTTGCTATAAGGTAAAATAGAGAAACAATAATTCCTCCAAAAAGAGTTTGATCAACCTTCTTTCCTATTTCATCCTTAAATAAAAGATTTGAAGGATGCATAGGAGTTGACATAGGTTTTGTTGGAACCCCTCTCTGGTGAGTCACGGATCCGACGTCCTATGTGATCTGGACATGCAACTCATGAGGGAGGAATTCCCTACCACTTTTTGGCTCATAAACGAACTTATTTTAAAGTCATCCGAACATATCTCGTAAAATTCACCCTAATTTCTCTCAATAAAATTGATCTGCTTAGGGCCCATAATTAAATCCAATTCCTAAGCTAAAATGTAATTTCATGACTCTAGGTTAATAAAAATCAAAAATCACTTCAATCGGATCTCTTTAGACCAAGAAATCACCAAAATACGGGAGTATGTTCAAAATTTCTGTCTAATTGACTCTATTTAATTAATCTGAAAATTTTAACTTAATCCAAAAATTCAAAATTTGCATTAAAAGGGGTGGAAAAGTTTTTTAGAGAACCGATGCTTCGAAAACTGACTAAATCGTAAGTCAAACGAAAAAGTTACAAGTAAAAGAGTGAGAGGAGGTTTAATTTGGAAAAAAGAAAAATCAGCAAATGAAAAAAAATCAAAACGCGCAAACGGCGTCGCCTCATGCACGCTGGTCGCTCATGATTTCGAGTTCTCGCGATCACAAGCTGCTCGCGGGGGTGAGGCGCTCGCCCTCCCGAGGGTGCCTACGAGTCTGAAATTCTATATATATATATATATATAAACAAAACAATAGACCTGAAAATTTGAAAATTCATAATCCTTCACACCGAAATCCAAAATTCACAAATTTGGTATCAATAAAAAGTTTAAAGGAAGTTCTACAACTTCCTTGAAAGATTCAAAAACTAATTTGGCCTCTAAGGGGGTCAAAAGTTACTTAAAAATTACTACCCAAATTGGAATTGTCCTACACAATGCCAAAAGTTTGAAAAATCATATCTTTTAACACAATAGCCTAAAAATGTCACATTTTACCTCAATGGAAAGATAAAAAGATGATTTACAAATTTCATGAAGGATGGAAAAATCAATTTAGTCATTAAAAGAGATAAAAACTCATTCAAAGGTATTGCCTATATAATGACCATTTAAACAGTAAAATAACCATATAAACAGTAACTGAATTTTTCCTAACCTCATAACTTCTTATTCCTTACTCCAAAAATTGCATATTATATCTCAATGGAAAGATTAAAAGACAATCTACATCTCTCATGAAGGATGCAAAAATCGATGAAGGCTTTAAAGAAGTGAAAAAACCTTCCAAATATACTACCTGGACAAAACACTTCCCAACAGTAACTGCATTCATTAAAACCTTATAACTTCTTAATCCTAAGTTTAAAAATGACATATTAGGCACCAATGGAAAAATCTAAACATGAACTACATTCTTGAAGAAGACCTTCCAATCCAATTCGAACTCTAAGAGGGTCAAAAATTTTGTCAAAGTTTATGCCCATTAAGGAAATTTTGACAACATCTCCCCTAAAATGTCACTAGCCAAAATCTTCAATCCTCAACCCAATCTCCAGCACCTGCATAAAACCTCAATCTCCACATTCTTCCTCTCCCATATCCAAACCACTCCATATATATATATACCCATAAATTTAACTCAAATGGCAGCAATCACACACCTATTCATCTAAAACATTTTCAAACAATTCAACAATACATTTTGTACAACATATGCCAAAATACATAAAATACATTACAACTCAAAAATCTTACATTTACATGAAAGACATATGTTATTACAAAGCTTTAGAGGGCATTTTAGCCCTAATACATCAAAATTAAAAAATGCAAGCAAGGGATCATTTGTTCAAAATGCTATCCAAAGCCTTGTTTTTCCAAAAGATGACTTCAAAGTTAAAAGACCTAGGAGTAATGCCTCAATCCTGATGTGGTTAATCAGTTTCTCGCTCGTCGCTTGTGGAGGGAAAAATGGGGGTGAGCTCAACGGCTCAATGAGTAACACTTTAATAATAAAGAACAAGCAAAAACATTCTTTATTCATTCATTTTCAAAGCAAATTTCACATTGATCAAAACATTACCAATTAATCAAACATCTTCGCAATGTCATCACATCAAACAAGTCAAAATATCACATAAACACAGAAAAAGTGGTTAGGGTGGATCCGAAACGAAACGTACTACACATTCCCGCGAAGCGGTCATGTGTAACCGTGAACTTATGGGAGTCCGTGAGGAGCTCCAATGCCACTAGTGGGTAGGCAGGAGAAACCTATTGAAAGACAAGTGCACTTGACTCTTAAGGGACCACCACAAACCCATATAATCATGCATTTTACACATTTCACACATAATTGCCCAAAATGGAAATTTTCCAAAATCACATGTTTCATTCTTTTTCATATGACAAACGATTTTTGCAAACATTTCTACAACTTATGTACACACACAAGACACATAATACAAGTTTAAACCATCCAAAAAGTAATAACTGCAAAATTGGTAAGTTATAGGAAAGCAATAAATTTCATTTATGACAAGAAGTTTAATGTGTTTATTAACTCAATTATTAAAAAGTCACCCACCTTAATTCCTTGAGCTTTAAACTTGATCAATTTGCCTTCCCTCTAACTCCTCTTGCCTCTCTTGACCTTCATCAAACACAAAAATCCCATATGAACATGAGATGTCAAAATTGGCAATTCTTAGGAAATGAAAGCATGAATTTGATCCTATATAACCTTACCCATAAATTTCCTAAGCTATTAAAACCAAAACCCAACTATAATTCCAAAAGATTTTCGAAATTCCCTTACCTTAAAAGCCACTCACGAATCTCTCTTCTTGCCTTTAATGGAAGCTTAATCCTTCCCTTTCCTTTTTCCTTCTTAAAGAACTCTCCAATCTCTTCTCTAAAATAAGAAAAGACAAAGCCCTAACCTCTTCTTCTTCTTCTTCTTCTTCTTCTATTTTACTCCACCGAAGGTCTCTCTCCCTCTCTTTTTCTTGTAAGTTTCGTAAGTCCTCTTTTAAAACGACTTATCAAAAATTGTTTCTTACTTAAAGCCTAAGCCTAAACTATGTAGTTTCACTTATTTCTCCCTTTACACTTGCAATTTTTGTCTCTTCTCCTCACACATAAGGCTACAAGTCCATTGCTTCGTCCCTTTTTCTTTTACTAAATCTTAAAAAGACTAAAATACCCTTCCTTATAAGCCTTAACCTTTAAAAACAATAGTGGACTTCCTAAATTACCCCCATATCATCTTATTCCTTTAATTTCTAACTCCATACCAACACCAATTTAAACTAAATCCCTCCACTTAAATTCATTAACTTAAACACTATAAACCTCAAATTTAATTTTAACCAAAAGAAAATAGGCAAACTAATCCTCAAAATAAATTAAACATGCTTATTTAATAAGAACGAGAAATCGGGACCCAACATTTCTTCCCCTTTTAAAAGAATTTCGTCCTCGAAATTCTTACTTGAATCAATGAAGAGATGAGGATACTTCTCCTTCATAGCTTCCAATGACTCCCACGTGGCCTCTTCTACCGAATGGTTCCTCCATAAGACTTTTGCTAAATGTACTGTCTTGTTTCTGAGAACCTTTTCTTTTGTATCCAAATCTCATAATCCCTTTTCAAGGAGAAGTTTTGAAAAAAACTTTCTCGCTGACCTCATACTCCATCTCCTTTCAGAGAGCATCTTCATAACTTTTCATCCTATCCTAAGCTGCTTTTAACCTGTGTTTAATCAAGTTGACCTTCTCAACTGTCATCTGAATCAACTCTGGACCCAAAAGTTTCCTTTCTCGCTCTTCATCCTATCATACCGGAGTCCTACATCTTCTCCCATACAGAACTTCATAAAGAGCCATCTGAATGCTCGAATGATACGAATTATTGTACGCAAATTCGATCAAAGGCAAGTGTTCATCCCATGCTCTTCTAAAATTCATCACACAAGCCCTGAGCATCTCCTCAAGGGTCCAAATGGTCCTCTCAGATTGTCCATAGGTCTGAGGATGGAAAGCAGTGCTAAAACCTAACTTAGTGTCCAAAGCTTCCTGCAAACTGCCCCAAAATCTCGAAATAAATCGAGGATCCCTATCAGACACTATAAAATCTGGGATCCCATGCAATCTCACAATCTCATCAATGTACTTCTTGGCTAGCACATGCAGAGGATCAATCTGTTTGATTGCCAGAAAATGGGCTGACTTTGTCAATCTATCCACAATCACCCATATGGCATCATGCCTCCTACTGGTCCTGGGCAACCCCATCTAAAAGTCCATAGTCACTCTCTGCCACTTCCATTCAGGAATGGATAATGGCCTCAACTGGCCTGACGGTGCCTGGTACTCAGCCTTGAATTGCTGACACACTAGACACTTACTTGCATACTTGGCCACATCCCTCTTCATACCTCTCCACTAGAAATGTTACTTAAGATCCCTGTACATCCTGGTGCTACCTGGATGCATAGCATAAGACGCATTGTGCGCCTCATCTAGAATCTCATCCTTCACTTCCTTGACATCTGGAATATAGAGCCTATTCTCAACTGTCAGGAGTCCATCATCACTAACCACCATGTCAAACTTCTTACCCTTCTGAAACTCTTTCCGTAACTTACTCAGTTCTGCATCCTGTACTTGCAACTCTCTCACTTTTTCTTTGAGGACCGGCCTCACCCTAAAAGTAGCAACCATGCAATCAGACTCCTCCTGCTTTAAACTGATTCTGATCTTAGTCATCTCTTCTAATAGCGGCAGATAAACTGTTTGAACATATACTATGGAAGACTTCCTGTTCAAGGCATCTGCAACAACATTTGCCTTGCCTGGATGATACTTAATCAGCAGGTCATAGTCTTTAAGCAGCTCAATCCACCTCCTTTGTCTCAAATTCAGCTCCTTCTGACTCAACAAGTATTTGAGACTTTTGTGATTTGTAAAGATCCTAGTTTGAACTCCATACAAATAATGCCTCCAGATATTCAAGGCAAATATCACAGCTGCTAATTCCAGATCGTGGGTCGAATAATTCACCTCATAAGGCTTTAGCTGCTGTGAGGCATATGCTATCACCTTATCTCCCTGCATTAGTACACATCCCAACCCCTTTCTGGAAGCATCATTATATACGGTATAACTTCCCTCTCCTGTGGGCAAAGCCAGAACTGGAACACTAGTCAATCTGTGCTTGAGTTCCTCAAAGCTCTGCTGGCACTCATCACTCCAGACAAACTTCTGATTCTTTCTCAATAACTTGGTCAAAGTAGTGGCAATCATGGAAAAACCCTCCACGAATCTCCTATAATAACCTGCTAAACCCAGAAAGTTTCTCACCTCTGTCACTGTCGTCAAGGCATGCCAATTCACTACTGCTTCAATCTTTTTTGGATCCACATGCACCCCATTTCCAGAAATGATGTGACCAAGGAAGACCACTTCATGTAGTCAAAATTCACTTTTGGTGAATTTGGCATAAAACTTCCTCTCCCTTAATCTCTGCAATACAATCCTTAAATGTTCCTCATGCTCTCCTACACTCCTGGAATACACCAAAATGTCATCGATGAATACGATCACAAACTGATCCAAAAACTCCTTAAAGACCCTGTTCATCAGATCCATGAAAGCAGTTCGAGCATTGGTCAGTCCAAAAGGCATAACCAAAAATTCATAATGCCCATACCATGTTTTGAAGGCTATCTTGCTCACATCAGACTCTTTAATCCTGAGTTGATGGCAGCCAGACCTGAGATCAATCTTAGAGAAGACCGTTGCTCCCTGCAACTGATCAAACAAGTCATCTATCCGGGGCAAAGGATACTTGTTTCTCACTGTCACCTTATTGATCCTCCTGTAGTCAGTGCACATCCTCCAGGTTCCATCTTTCTTTTTAACAAATAAGACCGTTGCTCCCCAAGGTGAGGAACTCGGTCTAATAAACCCCTTCTCTAACAACTCCTCCAACTGCTCCTTAATCTCCTTCAGCTCAGCTGGAGCCATCCTGTAAGGTGGGATAGAAATAGGGGCCATTTCAGGAGTCAAATCAATAGCAAACTCGATCTCCCTCTCTAGTGGCAAACCAGATAACTCCTCCAGGAACACATCAAGAAATTCCCTCACAATAGGAATATCCTCCACCCTGCTTTCCTTCACACTGCTATCAACGACACACACCAAGAAAGCTTCATACCCTCTTCCCATCAATTTATCAGCTAATAAAGCTGAAACAAGCCTTGACGGTGATATCTTTCTGTCCCCTCTGAAAATTACTATCTAACCATCCCCCAGATCAAACTCCACTTCCTTTAGACCATAGTCAAGCTTCACTCGATACTTCTCCATTACATCCATTCCCACAATAACATCTAACCCCTTCAGATCTAGAGGTAGCAGATCCACTACCAAATTAGATCCCTCGATAATGAGCTCACAGTCTCTAAAGATTTGGATTACAATAACATTTCTCCCTAATGGAGTGCTAACAAGCAGAAAGTTATCCAAAAGAACTTAATGTATACCAGGTAAGATCATGCTTGTAGAAACAAAGGAATGAGTGGAACCAGAGTCAAACAAGACATACACATCAGAATGAAATAGCTGAGCCATACCAGTAACAACTTCCGGTGTGGCTGCAGCTTCCTCCTATGTCATAGCAAACACCCTAGCCTGTGCTTGCCCTCTCGGTCTCCCTGGAAGAATAGGCTTCCTGACTGATGCAGAACTGCACACCCCAGCAATTGACTTGGTTCCCATAGTTTCTGCTCTTCTTGGTACCTGAGGCTGTGATCCTTACCCTTGAGACATCAGGGGGCAATCCTTGATCCTATGCCCTTTCTCCCCACGCCGAAAACAAGCTCCCAACAGCTTGTAACACTCACCCCTATGTAGCTTCCCACAATGCTCACATTGGGGGTTCTGGATTTTGCTCCTCTCTGTTTTGCTATTTCCTCCTACTGAGGAGGCTCAGATCGCACTCGCCCTAAACCGCTTGCTCTGGTGAGGGCACCATCGCCACCCGACTTTAAGGCAGGGGCTCTTCTCACCCCTGTCAGCTGTCTGAACATTTCCCCTTTTCCTAAAAGACTGCTCTCTACTCTTTCTCTTCCTGCTCACCTCCTGCCTGATGTTCTCCAGCTTCTCAGCCGAGAGTGCAGGATCCACCAACTACTGATAATCACAGAAATTGTGGATAATCACCTTCTCCTTGATTCCCAGGTGGAGACCTCCTTCAAACTTATGGCACTTTCCTTCTTCATTTGTCACAATGTGAGCTGCATATCTGGATAGCTGAGTGAACTTCAACTCATACTTGCTCACAGTCATCTCCCTCTGAGTCAGATTTAAGAACTCCCTGGCCTTTTCTTGGATATAGACTCGGGAGAGATACTTCTTCCTAAACACCTCCCCAAAATCCCTCCATGTAAGCACTGGAGGCACAGCGTGACTCTGTGACATTGACTCCCACCAGTGGAGAGCATCCCCCTGTAGTAAGCTAATTACATACTCTAGCTTCTCTTCATCTGTGCACTTCATCTGAACCAGGACTCTCTCTGTCCTCTTCATCCAAGATTCAGCTTCTTTTGGATTGGTGGTACCATGAAAGTCCACCGCTCCATACTTCCGCAGCTTGTCATACTGCTCGCCCTTTACCACTGGAGCAGGCACTGGAGCCTGTGATCCCTAGCCCAAGGCATAGGTGAAAGCCTGGGCAAAGGCCTGGAAAAATTGTCGATCCATCATAGGCATAGTAGGAGGAGGAGGAGGTGGCGGATCCTCAGGTTGCACACTAGGTGCCTCTGAGCCTGGAGCAGAGTGTGTCCCTGCATCTTGTGGAACATGCGACTCATCTGTGCTCCCCTGGCGAGAGCTAGAGCGATGCCGAGCTCCTCGAGTTCTACTCCGAGGTGGCATATTTACTCCTTCAAAATAAAACCAGTGAAAATCTTTAGTTCATGTAAAAACAATTTTTAAAGTGTATAGTATGATTCAAATCATGCGAGATCATGCAAAATCAACATTTAGTCATGTAAAACAATTTAAAACAATGCAAAACAATGCAAATAATTCACTTTTAAAAGAATGTATAATAGGTAGTAAAAATCCTAAATTTCTCCTTAAACCCGGACCTAAATCGGAACGCTCTGATACCATAAGTGTTGAAACCCCTCCTTGGTGAGTCACGGGTCCGACGTCCTACGTGATTTGGACGTGTAACTCACGAGGGAGGAATTCCCCACCACTTGTTGGCTCATAAACGAACTTATTTTAAAGTCATCCGAACAAATCTCATAAGATTCACCCTAATTTCTCTCAATAAAATTGATCTGCTTAGGACCCATAATTAAATCCAACTCCTAAGATAAAATGTAATTTCATGACTCTAGGTTAATAAAAATCAAGAATCACTTCAATCAGATCTCTCTAGACCAAGAAATCACCAAAATACGGGAGCATGTTCAAAATTTCCATCTGATTGACTCTCTTTGATTAATCCGTAAAATTTAACTTAATCCAAAAATTAAAAATTTACATAAAAGGGGTGGAAAATATTTTTAGAAAATCGATGCTTCGAAAACCGACTAAATCGGAAATCAAACGAAAAAGTTACAAGTAAAAGAGTGAGAGGAGGCTTAATTTGGAAAAAAGAAAAATCAGCAAATGAAAGAAAATCAAAACGCGCAAACGGTGTCGTCTCGTGCACGCGGGCCACTCGCGATCGCAAGCTGCTCACGGAGGCGAGGCGCTCGCCCTCACGAGGGCGCCTGCGAGTCCGAAATTCTATATATATATATAACCAAACAATACACCTAAAATTTTGAAAATTCATAATCCTTCACACCAAAATCCAAAATTCGCAAATTTGGTATCAATAAAAAGTTAAAAGAAAGTTCTACAATTTCCTTGAAGGATTCAAAAACTAATTTGGCCTCTAAGGAGGTCAAAAGTTACTGCCTAAATTGGAATTGTCCTACACAATGCCAGAAGTTTGAAAATCATATCTTTTAACATAATAGCCTAAAAATGTCACATTTTACCTCAATGGAAAGATAAAAATATGATTTACAAATTTCATGAAGGATGGAAAAATCACTTTAGTCATTAAAAGAGGTAAAAACTCATTCAAAGATACTGCCTATATAATGACCATTCAAACAGTAAAATAATCATATAAATAGTAACTGAATTTTTCCTAACCTCATAACTTCTTATTCCTAAGTCCAAAAATTGCATATTATATCTCAATGGAAAGATTAAAAGACAATCTACATCTCTCATAAGGATGCAAAAATCGTTGAAGGCTCTAAAGAAGTAAAACCCTTCCAAATATACTGCCTGGACAAAACACTTCCCAACAGTAACTATATTCTTTCAAACCTTATAACTTCTTAATCCTAAGTCCAAAAATGACATATTAGGCACCAATGGAAAGCTCTAAACATGAAATACATTCTTCAAGAAGATCCTCCAATCATATTCAAACTCTAAGAGGGTCAAAAATGCTAACAAAGTTTCTGCCCATTAAGGAAATTTTGATAGCATCTCACCTAAAATGTCACTAGCCAAAATCTTCAATCCTCAACCCAATCTCCAGCACCTGCATAAAACCTCAATCTCCACATTCTTTCTCTCCCATATCCAAACCACTCCATATATATATATACCCATAAATTTAACTCAAATGGCAACAATCACACACCTATTCATCTAAAACATTTTTCAAACCATGCAACAATACATTTTGTACAACATATGCCAAAATACACAAAATACATTACAACTCAAAACTCTTGCATTTACATGAAAGACATATGTTATTACAAAGATTTAGAGGGCATTTTAGCCCTAATACATCAAAAGTCAAAAATACAAGGAAGGGATCATTTGTCCAAAATGCTATCCAAAGCCTTGTTTTTTCCAAAAGATGACTTCAAAGTTAAAAGACCTAGGAGTAATGCCTCAATCCTGATGCAGTTACTCGGTTTCTCGCTCGTCGCCCGTGGAGGGAAAAATGGGGGGTGAGCTCGACGGCTCAATGGGTAACAGTTTAATAATCAAGAACAAGCAAAAACATTCTTTATTCATTCATTTTCAAAGCAAATTTCACATTGATCAAAACATTACCAATTAATCAAACATCTTCGCAATGTCATCACATCAAACAAGTCAAAATATCACATAAGCATAGAAAAAGTGGTTCGGGTGGATCCGAAACGGAACGTACTACACATTCCCGCGAAGCGGTCATGTGTAACCGTGAACTTATGGGAGTCTGTGAGGAGCTCCAATGCCACTAGAGGGCACGAAAAGCCTATTGACAGAAAAATGCACTTGACTCTTAAGGGACCACCACAAACCCATATAATCATGCATTTTACACATTTCACACATAATTGCCCAAAATGACATTTTTCCGAAATCACATGTTTCATTCTTTTTCAAATGAAAAACGAGTTTTGCAAACATTTCTACAACTTATTTACACACACAAGACACATAATACAAGTTTAAACCATCCAAAAAATAATAAATGCAAAATTGGTAAGTTATAGGAAAGCCATAAATTGCATTTATAACAAGAAATTTAATGTGTTTATTAACTCAATTATTAAAAAATCACCCACCTTAATTCCTTTAGCTTTAAACTTGGTCAATTTGCCTTCCCTCTAACTCCTATTGCCTCTCTTGATCTTCATCAAACACAAAAATCCCAAATGAACATGAGATGTCAAAATTGGCAATTCTTAGGAAATGAAAGCATGAATTTGATCCTATATAACCTTACCCATAAATTTCCTAAGCTATTAAAACCAAAACCCAACTATAATTCCAAAAGATTTTTGAAATTCCCTTACCTTAAAAACCACTCACGAATCTCTCGTCTTGCCTTTAATGGAAGCTTAATCCTTCCCTTTCCTTTTTCCTTCTTAAAGAACTCTCCAATCTCTTTTCTAAAGCGAGAAAAGACAAAGCCCTAACCTCTTCTTCTTCTTCTTCTTCTTCTTCTTCTCTTTTACTCCACCGAAGGTCTCTATCCCTCTCTTTTTCTTGTAAGTTTCGTAAGTCCCTTTTTAAAATGACTTAGCAAAAATTGTTTCTTACTTAAAGCCTAAGCCTAAACTACGTAGTTTCACTTATTTCTCCCTTTACACTTGCAATTTTTGCCTCTTCTCCTCACACATACGGCTACAAGTCCATTGCTTCATCCCTTCTTCTTTTACAAAATCTTAAAAGACTAAAATACCCTTCCTTATAAGCCTTAACCTTTAAAAACATTAGTGGACTTCCTAAATTACCCTCATATCATCTTATTCCTTTAATTTCTAACTCCATACCAACACAAATTTAAACTAAATCCCTCCATTTAAATTCATTAACTTAAGCACTATAAACCTCAAATTTATTTTAACCAAAAGAAAATAGGCAAACTAATCCTCAAAATAAATTAAACATGCTTATTTAATAAAAATGAGAAATCGGGACCCAACAAGTTTCACCTTTTCCAATTCCATATTTAACTAAAAATTCTTTGATATATTTTTGTTGATGAATAAAAATCTCTTCTTCGGTTTGCTTAATTTGTAAACTAAGAAAGAATTGTAATTCACTCATCATGCTCATATCAAATTCAATTTTCATTAGATTCTCAAAATTGGAACATAATGTTTTAGAAGTTGCACCAAAAATAATATCATCAATATATATCTCATCTTATGATGAAATTATTTTTAATACATTTTTAAATAAAGTCTTATCTACATGTCCTCAAATAAAACTATTTTCAATCAAAAAGGAACTTAGATGATCATACCAAGCCTGAGGAGCTTGTTTCAAACCATACAAAGCTTTATGAAGTCTATAAACATAATCTGGTTTATTATAATCTTCAAAACCAGGAGGTTGCTTTACATAAACCTTTTCATCTATAAAACCATTCAAAAAGGCACTTTTCACATCCATTTGAAATAGTTTTATATCATGACAAACAACATATGCAAGTAAAATCCTAATAGCTTCTAATCTAGCTACAGGAGCATAGGTTTCATTATAGTCTATTCCTTTTTGTTTATTATAGCCTTGAGCTACTAATCTAGCTTTGTTATGACTAACTCTACCCGATTCGTCTAGTTTATTTTTAAAAACCCATCTGGTTCCTCTGATTGACTTATTGGAGGGTCTGGGAATTAAAGACCAAACTTTATTACTTGTAAATTGATTGAGCTCTTCTTGCATGGCTAAAATCTAAGCTTCATCCTGAAGAGTTTCATCAATTTTTTTAGACTTTATTTCAGAAATAAAAGCTAAATTTGTTTCTCTTCTGAATGTAGACCTAGTTCTCACACCTTCTGAAGTTTCACCTATAATCAGATTTTTTGGGTGAGAAGATTTATACCTCCAATCTTTTCTCAGACTAAGGTTTTCAGGAATATCTTCTACTTTATCTAGTGGAGCATCTGATGGTGAAAAGTCTACATTATCATCCAAAGGAACTGATAGGGTTTCATTATCAGTATCATTTCTTCTATCTGGTTGAGAACCATCATCAAATTTGACATGCATAGATTCTTCAATAGATTTAGAAGCAAGATTGCAAACCCTATAAGCTTTAGAAGAAAATGAGTATCCTAGAAAAATTCCTGAATTGATCTTAGAATCAAATTTATCCAATATTTCTTTTGTATTCAATGTAGTACACTTGCAACCAAACAGATGGAAGTAAGAGATATTTGGCTTCCTTCCTTTCCATAACTCATACGGAGTTTTATTTAACCAAGGTCACAAAAGTATTCTATTTTGAATATAACAAGCTGTATTTACAGCTTCTGACCAGAAATACTTAGGAAGATTCATTTCACAAAGCATGGTTCTTACCATTTCCTAAATCATCCTATTATTTCTTTCTACAACTCCATTCTATTGTGGAGTTCTAGGAGAAGAGAAATTATGAAAAATTCCATTCTCTTCAAAAAACATTCTAAATTTTTCATTTTCAAATTCACCACCATGATCACTTCTAATTCCAGCAATAGAAATTCCTTTTTCATTTTGTAAATTTTTGGAAAGAACTTTAAAACATTTAAAAGATGCATCTTTATATGAAAAAAATAATATCCAACAAAATCTATTGAAGTCATCAACAATTACGAGACTAGACTTCTTTCCGCCAAGACTTAGTGTCCTAGTTGGACCAAATAAATCTATATATAACAACTCAAGAGGTCTAGAAGAAGTTACAACATTTTTAAAAGAAAAAGATGTGTTAATCTGTTTTCCTTTTCGACAACTCTCACAAAAGAAATCCTTGTTAAAACTTATTTTTGGTAAGCCTCTTACCAAATCATGTTTAATCAACTTGGAAATATGTTTAAAACTAACGTGACCTAGATTTTTATGCCAATTCAGTTTTTTTTCATCTGTTGATATAAAACATGAAATATTTTGACTTTGCAAATCTTCTAAATTAATCTTATAAAGATTGTTTCATCTTTTGACAGAGAAGAATATGGAATCGTCCTTGATTTTGACTACACAAGAGTTTTGATTAAAGGATACTTTAAAGCGAGAATCACATAATTGACTTACACTAATCAAATTATGCTTTAAACCTTCAACTAGTAGAACATTATCAATAGACGTAAAGGAATCTTTACCAATTTTGCCAATTCCAACTATCTTGCCCTACTGATTGTCTTAAAAAATTACTGATCCTCCCTTCTTATTTTGAAGATCTAGGAATATAGACCTTCTTCTAGTCATATGTCGCGAGCATCCACTGTCTAAATGCCATTGATGTTAGTTGTTTTTTCTAAGGAAGGAGATTTGCAGTAGGAATTATGTTCTTTTTAGGAACCCAGATTTTTTTGGGTCCTTTGGGGTTAGTCTTGTAATTATTTATCGAATGATAATAAGAAGACTGGTCTTTTTTCCTTTTATAAGAAACAATTTTTTTTAAAATGAGTATTGCTATTAGTAAACCCTAAACCACTCTATCATTAGGGTGTCTATATCTTCCAATCATGTCATTCATTTCTTTCGTATTTTTAGTAAAGGTTGATAAATCTGCTGAAAGAGTATTAATCTTTTGTTTCAATTGACTAATTTCCTCAAATCTATCTATGGTTACTTTCTTCTTCATATCGTCTACTTGTTTCTTAAGGGAGATGTTTTCTTTTCTAACTCTTTCGTGTTCTTCAAGTTTTCGACAAACTTCCTTTGTAAGGATCTATTTTTTAAAATAAATATTAAGGATTTATATTGCTTTAGTATACATGTGAATCTTCTAACAATTCTAAATATGCATCTTGAAGTTCATTAAAGTTAAAAGTTACCTGATCTTCACTTTCTTTTTCAACTACCAAGCATATATTTGCTTGTACTGATGCTTCTGAATCTGAATCAGATTCGAACGAATCCAAATCTTCCTAAGTTGCCATCATGCTCTTTTTGTTTTCTTTATTTTTCTTCAGTTTTCTTCTAAGCAACGGACATTCAGACTTGTAGTGTCCTAGTTTGTTGCACTCATAGCAAATGATAGAAGTCTTCTCATTCTTGACTTCGTCTTTGCTATTTTTCTTAAAAGAAAAATATTTATTTCCCTTTTCTTTCTTTTCCCATATTCTTCTAATCTTTCTTGAAATGAAAGATAGTTCATTAGCATCTTCACTTGAATCTTGATCAGATTCACTGGTATCATCATTCTTAATTTCTTCAATCTTCAATGCTTTTGATGATGAGTTTCTATTTTTCTGAGTCTTGAGATTTTTCTGACCAAACTTTAATGCTATAGATTTGTCTCTTCTAGGTTTATCTTCTGCATTAAGCTCTATTTCATGTATCTTCAAAGAACCAAGCAATTCGTCTAGCTTTAATTAGCTCAAGTCCTTAGCTTCTTGTACTGCAGTGACTTTGGGTCTCCATCTTTTTGGTAGACTTTTGAGAATCTTTCTGACATGGTCTTGATTATCATAGATTCTCCTAAGAGCTTTAAGTCCATTAATGGTAGTTTGAAATCGTCCAAACATCTAATCAATAGACTCATCTTCTTTCATCTTGAACAGCTTATACTGATGTACAAGAATACTGATCTTGGACTCTTTCACCTGGTTTGTTCCTTCATGTGCAATAGATAAAGTGTCCCACATTGCCTTTGCAATTTTGTATCCATGAACTTTATCATATTCACTTCTGCTTAAAGCACAACTCAAAAAGAACTTGGCCTTTGAATTGTTTTCTGATCGACTGACTATCTGGTACGAGGAATGGTATTTCCTTCATCATCTACTAGTATGTATGATCCATTCTCGATGATATACCAAAGATCAATGTGTGTGGATTTTATAAAGAGCCACATCCTGTCCTTCCAATAATGATAATCCTCACCATTGAATGCAGGTGGTCTTATGACCGAGGCACCTTTAGCTATAAAAACATATGATTCAGCCATGGATATCTGTTCTCACTTTCTAAAGGTGGTTCTTGGAAATCAAGCTCTGATACCAACTGAAGTAAATCACTTGTTAATATAGAATTCACATAAAGCATATGAAATACACAAGAAGGGGGGTTGAATTGTGTAATCTTTTTGAGTATACAAAAACCTTTGATATTTCTAAAAAAAATAACTTTTTCAACTGTCAAATGAATACCAAAGATATTATGCTAAAGCATCTATGTATTTGAATTGCAAATAACTTCTATTTACTCGTCTAACAACAAGAAAAATTAAAGTGTAAGGTTAGAAGATAGACATTGCGATTTTATACTGATTCATCTCAAACCTTGGGCTACGTCTAGTCCTCAGAGTTTATATGAGATTTCACTATAATTCTTCAATTTTATAAGTATTATTTCTTCCCTTTTAGAGTCTCTTCAGGTCTTTTATACAAAGTATTCTTTCTGCTATCTTAACCTCTTCAGGCTCTTAGCCTTTTCTCTCTCTCACTAGAAAGATATTGTGAACTTTTTGTTACAGTAAAGTTTACTCTCTTGTATCACACTTTAAATACAAAATTTTTCTATGTAAAACTTGAAAGCTAAAAATTATTCAGTCTTCGACTACGACTAGTATTTATATCCTAAGTCTCCAACTGCTTCTTGAGAACTACTTCTTGATTTTTGTAGAAACCGTTATTTAGTTGAGTTTTGTAACTAACTCCAACTAACTAACTGTCCGACGTACTAGAGTATCTTCATCTCTATATTGTCTGTGTTTTGCTTCTTCTATAATGACGTGTCATCTGTGTGTTTTGTTTCTTTTGTGTTTTGCTTCTTTTGTGTGTTTCACTTCTTCTGTATTTTTCGCTTCTTCTGTGTTTTGTTTCTTTTGTATTTTGTGTTTCGTCTGGGATGACTATATGATATTTCTATTTTTTTGCACACTTAACACACTTATCAAAACAGTTCATTTATTTCTAATATTATTATTATTTGATTGTCACCAAAATTAATAAATGTGAAGTCTTCTTGACTTACAAATGATAACATGGAAATTAATTTCTACGGTATTAAAGCACGCAATGCATTCACCACCACTAGCATTCGCCGCCATTTCAATCTCCCTAACATTCTCCATTGCCACTATGATCAGCTTATCTACAACTATCCTTCAGATGATATTATTCACACCATCTATTAAGAGGGTGCCGAATGGCATCGACCCTGCTATTATCAACTTTACCTCAAACGATCTACTCTTCGACCCACAGCTCGTCCTTGGCTTCATTTACTCTACAACAATATCGTCGCAACCAATCACCTTACCTACGTAACGAAACAACAAACTTTACATATCTGCCTCCTAATGATTGGTCGCTCGATCGATATAGTTGACACTATTGCCTCCTCCCTTCATGACTCCATCACTACCGCCAAATTCACCAATGTCATCACTTTTCCTCACCTCATCTACAACATTTTTCGAGCACACAATGTCTCAGAGTTTGATGCTGACAACTATTTTGACCTGGCCCCACTCTTTATGTATACTCGCCTCAAGCAACCTAAGCTTCACCCACCTCGTCCCTCCCCCCATGCTCAAGATATTGGTGCAACCTCTGCAACTGCGGTACCAATTGAGGATGATCCTCTAGCTCAAGATGCTCCTGAGCTTGTGACTTTACAAACCTTTGCTGGTAAGGTAGATGGACTTTATGCGAACCTCTCCCATCTCTGAGATACTCTCTTCTAGAAGATAGCACGACAGAAGGAGAGAGAGGCTTTATATGATCGGGATTGGTGTTATCATCGACGCATGGATGCATTGCTCACCGTGCATTTTCACTTCCAGTTACCATCTGAAGATGATGACCCCTGAGCAGCGCTAACACATCTAGAGCAAGTCCATCTGGATCTAGGGATGATCTTCCTATGGAGTAGTTTGATTCATTTTTTTCTTTTTTTTTAACTAGTCATGTTTTAGTTTTCAGTTTGTTGGATACTCAGTTACATTTTTGTTATGTACAAAATTAATGGCCAGTTGTTTATATAATTCTCAATGTGCTTTTCCCGGTGTGTTGCTATTCAGTAGCCTCCCTCTTACTTTTCAATGCATTATGGTGTTTTAATTGTTATTCACATTAAGGACAATATGATGTTTAAGTGTGGGGGAGGTTATTCTATTTTGACAATTTTTCTTTATACGTCATTTTTGGCCATTTAATTGCTTGTGCAAGTCATTTGTGTGTCCTCTGCAAATTTTTAAACTTGGTAATTGAGGTGAATTGCATGTTTTTCAAATGTTTCTTTTTCTCTGCAATTTTTTGCCGTGGTGAGCTCTTGATTTTGCCGCGACGATGCTATCCTTTTCATAAAAGAAACTGTTTTAATTCCCTTATTTCAATAATTCTCCCAAATTAGATTCTTCTCACTCCTTGAGAATTTTATAAATTTCAAAGTCGTCCATGTGTTTTTGAAAAAACATCTATGTTTTTACATGATAGTTGATTTTGGTCATTTTCATTTTCAATGTTTTCATGAAAAGCAAGTGAGGGTATGTTAAGAGAGTAGCATTATGCGTTTTTTAAACCTTAAGATTGCTTAATTGAGATACTAACCTTGTGTGTATCTTCTTAATTTCGTATCTCTCTAGAATTTGTTTTAATTCTTGATCAAAGCTTGATGAACTAAAATTTTGTTAATATGATAGAGGCATTCTTTTCGAAACCTTACTTAACCAAACATTTAACCTTTGCTGGCCCCTTTGAGCCATTTTTTTAGTGCATGCATATTTCAAAATTAATGTGAATTTCTCTTCTCTATTTAAAGGTGATCTAAAAATGAAAAAAAAATTTATACAAAAGAAAAGAAAGAAAAAGTTCCAAAAAGTTTGAAAAAAACAAAAAAATTTCTTAAAACAAAAAAGTTATAAAAAATATGTTAGATTATGTTTGTTGTTTGTGTAAATATTTTCTTACCCATAGTTGGTCTTTGTTTCATGAGAAAATAATTGTGATGCATGTACTCATTTTTCCTTCTTCTATTCAATCCATTTCATTTAGCCTTTCGTACATTACAACCCTGAAAGTCATTTTGATTCTCGAAATTATATTTTTTGTGGTGGAGAGGTAGAATTATCACAAGCTTATGGAAGAGAATGGATTAAACAGATTGTAGAGTGAAACTATCCCAAGACAAATGAGTTGAGAGATTAAACACATTTCCTTGAGAGAAATCTCTTTTGCCTAATCTCTTGGATTAAATACTTATAGTGTTTATTTTCTTAGCAGTCTTTAGGATTAAGTACTTATAGTGTTTATTTTCTTAGCAGTCTTTCAGTCTGCTTGGGTTGATTTCTGAGAAAGTGACTTAAATGATTCTCTGTTCTCATTTTTAAGCATGGTCGGAATTTTCTTTTACACTTGTGTCTCTTTGACTTTTATAAGCTTTTTCCAGGAGTACAAAGGTCTAAGTGTGGGAGAATTTCATTGAACCCAAGTTTCCTATATCAATTGGTGACAATTTTATGCGTTTTATTTTACTTCTTGACTCTTATTTTTGGATTTTGTGTTTAACTTATGTTGGACCCCGAATTTTTAGTGAAAATTAAAAGAACTCAAAAGTGAATGAGTTGATTGAAATGGAGTTGAAAAGCAAGAAATAAAGAGAAAAAGTGTGAAAATTTGAAGAATTAAGAAAGTTTAACTTTTTGGTCATAGAGAGTTGACGTTTTGATTTAGGCAGAATTTGAGAAAATGATATTCATGAAACTTGTAGCTTATGTTAAGAGCTTTTTTTCTCCATAAATTATGATATTTTTTGATATCGGGATTGAAAGTTATGATCTTCCGAAGTTAAGGCAATGTTACTTTGTTTTTAACAGTGTTAGTTAAAGGAATTTTAATGTGTACTGCTTAGAGGCCAATTTCTGTACTGATGTAGTTGAATTGGGTTAAGTGGCCTACATGAAAGTCATAGAAGATTTTCTGAGCTTTTTAATGATTTGTCATATGTTATTTGTGGATGTGGAAATTGAAAAATATGAAATTTGAAAGTTTGGATGTTGTTTTAGGATGGAACACGTTTGGCGGAAACTTTGACTGCAAAATTGACCTAGTTAGAGTTTGAATTTGTGATTAAGCTCTTCATGAAAGTTGTAGATTATGTTCTGATATTTCCATTGATATGAAATATGCAATTTTTGGATCATGGAATGTGAAGTTATGATTTTTGTAAGTTGTTGTTACTGTTTTAGAATGATTATTAGAGAACAGAAACTTTCACTGAAAAATTGACTCCCTTAGGGGTCAAATTGATTTTTCTGTCCTTCATGAAAGTTGTAGGTTTCTCTCTTATATTTTCATTGATATAAAATATGACATTTTTGGACTTTGGAGTTGAAAGATAGAAATTTTAGAAGTTGAGTTACTGTTTTATGATGACAAGTAGGGACAGTAACTTGGATTGGGATTTTGACCCCTTTAGAGACGAAATTAATTTTTGAGTTCTACATGGAAGTTGTAGAGCTTTCTTTCATATTTCTATTGATATCAAATTTGTAAAAGTTAGAGTTCTATATCAAACTTTATAGAGGTTTGAAGTTAGGATGTCAGTGGAAGAGATAAAGTAGAGTTGCACCGTCGTGCATAAGCACGACGGTGACTTTTGAAGTTAGCAAATTTGCACCCTCGTGCTTAAGCACGAGGGTGACATTGTTTGATATGTTATGAAGTCACCCTCGTGCTCAAGCACGAGGGTGACATTGCTGATGGGTAGAAAATCACCGTAATGCTTAAACACGACGTGACTTGGCTGGTTTGTCCAAAGGGTTGACTCACCCTGACCAGCCTTCTTTTTTTCGATCATAACTTTTTCTTCCGACATCCGATTGACGTAATCTTTGAAAATTTGGATTCATAAGACATTCCTATACCTCTAAATGAAAATTTGTGATTTTGGAGATTAAATTGAAAAAGATTGATTGAATCAAAGAGAGAGGATTGGTTAAAGTGTTTGAGTTCGATATTTTCAGAACATGCTTAGGTATTTTGGTGATATATTGATCAGTAAGGATCCAATTGAGTTTATTTTTGTGGAAAAATAAAATTGAGACATGGGGCTACAAGTCATATGAAGAAATTGAATTTCAATTTAGCCCCTTTGACTTTCAATTTCTGACTTGAAATTCGGATTAGTGTTCAGTCTTAGATTAGAAAAATCTGAATGTATTTTGGCCATAACTTTTGATCTAGTAATCCAAATGAGGTGATTCTTGATTTGGATTACACTAGAGATATGGGGCTACAATTGTTATGAAGACATCGAGTTTCAATTTTGTCTTTAAGAATATAAATTTTTGGATGGAAATAAAGTGCTGGAAAATGTTTTAGCATATGAATAACCCGAAATGTTTGGAGCATAACTTTTGATGTAATGCACCAAATTAAATGATTTTGGTGGCGTTATGAAATTAAGGCAATAAGGAACAATTCTCTAGAAGGAATTTTTAGTAAATTCCTCCATTTTGATGATACGAAACATAACCTAAGCAAAGCATGATTTTACGGGTATTTTGGGACTTTGATTAATTTATGATTTTGAGGACTTATTTAACATGTTAATGTGAATAATTAGCATGTTAAATCTAGTAAGAGCATATGGTAAATTTATTGGATTAAATTGAATTAAAATGTTAGAAGTTATAGTATAAAGAAGGGCAAAATTGGAAGGTTACTTAAGCTTTTAAGGTTTTAGGCTTATTTGGAGGGGCAATTAGGTCTTTTTACCCTCATTTAATGACATGGAAAGAGTGTGGTCGTATAAGGCAAGATAGGAGAAGCAAGTCACGACCCTTAGAGGAAAAAACAGAAAAGGAGAAGAGAAAGACTGGAGAAGTGAGTTTCAGATGAGGAGAAAGAAGAAAGAAGAGGAAAATGACTTAAGGTTTTCGATTTTTCCAAGCTTCCAAGAGGATTTTAAAGTAGATTCTAGGGGAAAAGTGTGGAAGAGGATGAGAGCCTCCTAAGGAACCAAGAAATTTCAAAAATGAAGAAGATAAAGGTAAGTGATGATTTTTAAGTTTTGAATTTTAGTGAGATTTTGGTTTATTTGGCTTAAGATTGATATGGGTTTGTGAATTATGAAGTCAATTTTGGTGATTGCAAGGTTTAATTGATTCAATTTTGGATGTCTAATTAATTAGGGTTTATGTTATGAATTAGAAAAAATTAAGGAAAGACTTTGGAGAAATTGAAGCATTGGACAAGCTTCAAGCATGGAATTGAGTTGGGTAATGTGTTTATATTTTGAATTATAAGTCAATTATGTGAATTTGAAAAATCAAGAAAGGAAAATATTTATGAAATTTTATTGTTTTCGAATGATTTTGAAAAATTGTTACAAAGGATTAATTCATTGTTTTTAAATGATTTATGATATTGATCGAAAAATTCAGGAAGAAAGTATTGAAATTTATGGTTTCCGAATGTTTTGAAAAAATCTGACAAGTTTTAAATGATTTGAGAAATTAAGAAAAGTTTCTGAAATTCCTTGCTTATAATTGAAGTGATCATTTCCTTGTTTGTGCATGACTGAAACATTGAACATGAATTTGATTATTTATGAGATTGATTGATGCATTGAGATTGCATTTGAATTGTTATATGAATGTATGTAAATTTGTGAATGTGAATGTGTCGAGTACGACACGATTTGAAAATATGAAAAATTGAGTTTGCGAAATGTGCCTTCGGGAAATTTGATTTTCAAGTATGAATATGTGTTATATGGGTTTGGTTAGGTCCCTTAAGTTTGAGTCAATGCACTGGTCTCGTTTTTAAAGGCTTCTCTCGCCTGCCCGCTAGTGACACTGAAGCTCCGATTTCGGACTCTCATAAGTTCACGGCTGCACAGGACCGTTATGCAGGAATGTGCAGTACGTTCCGTTTTGGACCGACCCAAACCACTTGATGTGTTTTATGTGTTTTTGACTTTGTTTAGCGTTGTGCTGCATTCATGTCTGAATTTGTTCATCAATTGTGAAAAGAAAATTTGAGAATTTTGAGAAATGAAAGAGAGAGATTTCTAACTGTGATATTTTTGAAAATTGTTTAGTAATGATTTGAAAAGCAGAAAAGTTTGAAAAAGAAGCTTTTGCGGAATTTTCGTAAAATGTTGATAAATGGAAAAAGAGTTTTACAAATGTTTTTGCTTATGTTTAAATTTATAAACATGTTATCCATGAGCTGTCAAGCTCACCCCCCCTTTCATCCCCATCTCCAGGTATCGAGCAGGAGATCGAATGAAAGAAAGTCAAGGCTTATGTTCGATATCGTTTATTTTGTGTTTTATGTATTTAGGAATTTGGTGTTGATATTGTATATGGCTTGAGTTGTCATTTGTTGGACCCGAACTTTTGATGAAAATTAGAAATATTAAAATGAATTTAAGTGAGAAAGAAATTGGTGAGAAAATTATGAATTTAAGGAAATTTGATGAAAAAAAATTATGAGAAAAGAATTGTTTAATTTTGAGGACTTTGATATTTGAGTGAACTTATATGGATTATGAGAAGAAAGTGGATGAGTTGATTGAAATGAAGTTAAATAGCAAGAATTAAAAAGAAAAAGTGTGAAAATTTGAAGAATTTAGAAAGTTTGACTTTTGGAGATAAAATGTTTGACTTGAGAGTTGACTTTTTGATTTTGGGAGAATTTGAGAAAATGATCTTCTGAAAACTTGTATTTTATGTCAAAAACTTTCTGTAGCCATAAAGTTTGATATTTTTCGATATCGGGAGTAAGAGTTATAATCAGTCAAAGTTCGCTTGAAGTTTGACTTTTTGATTTAGGTCAAATTCGAGAAAATGATCAACATAAAAATTGTAGCCTCTGTCGAGAACTTTATGTGAACATAAAGTTTGCTATTTTTCGATGTCGGGATTGAAAGATATGATTTTCTGAAGATGTGCTTTGTTTTGAAAATGCTATTAACTATAGATTTGTGTGTTCTATGCTTCGAGGCCACTCGTCGTATGAATTTAGTTTAAATTGGAGTAAGTAGTCTTCATGAAAGTTTTAGATGATGTTTTTATATTTTCATTGATATAAAGTTTGCAAATTTTCGATATCGGGGCTAGGAGTTATGAGCGATTAAAAATTGGAAGTCGTTTAGGAAAATATGTTTTGGATAGAATCTTGGATTGAGTTTTCAACCTCTTTCGAGAGCTAATTTGATTTTGAGTACTTCAGGTAAGTTGTAGAGCTTCCTTTGATCTTTTTATTGACACTAAATTTGTCAAATTCTGACTTCGGGATCTAGAGATATGATTTTCGAAAAGTTCGGTTTTGAAGTTCCGATACTTTGTTTTTAAGGATAAAATTTTCAAAAAGGGAAATAAGATGGCCTCTTATGAGGATGATAAATGAATGAGGTTGATAAATGAATGAAAGAAAGAAAAAAATTTAAACCGGATTTGATTGGTTTAGTCTAGGTTTTCAACGCGACAAGTTGTTTTGTTTCTAATATTTTTGTTCTCGAATGTCAAAATTTGTTTAAGTTAAATTGATCCGTTTGTTTGCTTCGATGCGATCCACTTTGTTATTCGATTTTCTTTCGATACATTTGCCTTTTGTTTTGCAATTTTCATATTTCGTTTTTCGTTTTTCCGGTTAGGATCCAGTTTCGAGATCGGGTCCTAACAATTTAACTCATGAGTTCTTGTTTTGAATTAATGTAGTTTGAAGGTAAATTGTCATAAATAATTAGTACTTGCATTAAATTGATTTTTAGAATAATTGATACTACAAACTATTATTTTTTTCATTGTAGGACATTCAAGAAGTAGAGCCAAGGATTGAAGACCAAGAGCACAAGTCAACGAGGGCAACAGGCAAGTTCACCGCGGCGAAAATAGAAGATCTTTGGAGAGACCTTTCGGACAAAGTTCGTCGCAGCAAGGATAATGTTTGCGCCACGAAGAAAGCTGAAAATTACCGAAAAAATCTTTTGGCAGAAGTTCACCGCGACGAACTCATCCTTTCATCGTGGTGACATGTACGAATTGACACAAACCCGGACCATTTTTGAAAATTTTAACAAATTGTGCAACCCGACCTAAAACCCGTTTTTGAGAAAAACCTATTTTGGGCTAACTTACAAAAGAAAAAAGAAGAGTTGACATGTCCACACTAATATTCCATCCTCTTCACATAGCTACTTTTCCATCATCGTCTTCTTCCATATTATCATCCATTTCTTCCATTTTCCATCGTCGATTGCTACCATGGGTGTCTCCAGTTGCTTATCGGTTGTGAAGTCTCTTGGAGCTATGCATGGCTAGGCATCTCTCTCCTCTTGAAGATGTAATAATGGATAGAGTTCAATGGGCTTAAAAGGGGAGTAGCTTAATCCATGTTTAGCTATAATTTATGAACTCCTATGTTTAGGATTTGTAATTTGTAGTTGAACATTCTTGATTATAGTTTAATCAAGTGTTGAATATTCAATGTGTGGTTTGGATTTGTTGATGTAGAACTTTGAGCTTAAATATATAAAGTCTCATACATGTCTTTTTGTAATCTTGTTGAATCTCTTTTATCTTGCATAGTTGTGTTTGATATTGAGTTGATTCTAGATCCCAAAGTGACTTGTTACGTTGACTTATCCACTACACACATTAAGAACATTTAACAAGGTTTTAAGAAATGGAGTCCCATTGATTAAGATCTTGGACTTAAAGATTTCTTTAAGGTTTACCCATTTGAAACTTAGTGATTTCACTTCCATTAAAAATTAATTTCGAACTATGATAGCCAAAGCTCATTTTCAAGAGGACTTTATCATTATTTGATCATTTGTCTTAATCTTTCCATTTTCTATTACCAAAAATCCAAAAATACATTTTACATATTTTTCTTACAATTCCATTTAATACAGTTAAGGTTTCCAAAGATCAAATCCCCCTCCTTATCAAATTAGCTTGCATTTCATAACACATAGGTTAACTTAGGTCCATTCGTTTTAGGTTCTAATTAAGTGAGACGACCCGAGGTTGCATCCTATATTGCAATACTTGGATTATTTTTTTATTTAACCTCCAAGGTTATGAACAAAGGTTCGAATCAAGAATATGGATGCGCCCACTATGATTCTACATCTCAAGGAGTTGTTTGGTACACAAAGTAGGGTGGAGAGATATCAAATCTCCAAGGTATTGTTTCAATGCAAGATGACAGAAGGATTTCAGTCAACCTGCATGTGCTGAAGATGATTAGTTATATTAAAAAATTAACTCAATTAGGTTTGTTAAGTCAAACCAGACTTCACGTATTAAATAATTTTGATAATAAACAAAGAGAAATATACGGAAGAAAAACAGACGGAAGAAAAGCGATTTATACAAAAGGCATTTAAAGAAAAAGCAGGCGGAAGGAAAAGGCGGGCGATACAAAAGCGATTTAAAGAAAAATGCGGAAGGAAGGAAAAGGGCGATACAAAAGGCATTTAAAGAAAAATAGAGCGGAAGGAAAAGCGGGCGATACAAGCGCATTTAAAGAAAAAGCAGGCGGAAGGAAAAGCGAGGCGATACAAAAGGCATTTATACAAAAGGCGATTTTAAGCTTTACGAAGACAAAAAGCAGACGATACGAAAATAAGACGGAAGAAAGAAACATCAGTTTAAGACGGTTACGGAGCTAAACTGAATAACCGTTTCTTTAAAGATTCAAGAAGCAGATAGTCAAGAAACAGTTGAAGTTCCGACTATAAATAAGAGTCGAGATTGAAGAAGAAATAACTTTTGGAAAAAGTGAATGAAACTCTGTGTATTCAATATTTGTCTATCTGAGAAAAATTGCGAACTATTTTCGAGTGTATATTGTGAAGAGCATCTCTTTTGTAAAAGCTCTTTATCAGTTTTCATTTTGAAAAAGTCTCTGAGATAACTGAAGAGGCTAAGAGTAAAAGAATACTTGATGTTAAGAGACCTGAAGAGGCTCAGTCTAAAGAATACTTGTAATCAGTTTGGAGATAGTGAAAATCTCAGAAGAATATCTGAGGACTGGACGTAGCCCACGGTTTGGGGTGAACCAGGATAAAATTGCTGTGTTTCTCTCTCTAACTCTTACTTTTCTTAAATCGTAGTTTTCATTATTAACAAAGTTTTTCAAACTAGTTAAGAATTGATTTAAGATAAGTTTTTTGAAAGAACAAAGCAAGTGTTATTGAAGGGATTAAAGAAAAGTTTATCACAATTCAACCCCCCTTCTTGTGTATCTTGGTCATATTATTACTCAATATATTAACGTGTGATTTACTTCAATTGGTATCAGAGCAAGGTGTTCAAGAATCACTCTAATAAAGTGTGAACTAGGAGCCTCAGTCACCAGACCTCCAGCATTCAATGGTGAAGACTACCACTATTGGAAGGATCGGATGAGATTGTTTATCGAGTCTACTCACATTGACCTTTGGGACATCATCGAGAATGGACCTTACACACTGAAGATGATGATAAAATCCAATTCCACGAGAAAGATGGACAGGTGAAGGTAAAGCAAGATTTCAACTAAACTCCAAAGCGAAATTTTTCTTGAGTTGTGCATTGAAAGCGAAGCGAGTATGACAAAGTGCATGGATGCGACATCGCCAAAGAAATGTGGGATACATTATCAATTGCACATGAAGGAACAAATCAAGTGAAGGAGTCCAAGATAAGTATTTTGGTGCATCGAGACGAGTTATTCAAGATGAAAGAAGAAGAGACCATTGATCAAATGTTTGGGAGACTCCAAACAATTGTTAATGGGCTAAAAGCTCTTGGAAGAGCATTACAACAGTCAAGACCATGTTCAAAAGATTTTGAGGAGTCGCAAAAGATGGAGACCCAAAGTAGCTCGCTGTCAAGAAGCCAAAGACCTAAGCGTCTTGAAGCTTGATGAATTGCTTGGATCGTTGAAGATACACAGTAGAGCTTGATGCGGAAGATAAGCCCAAAAGGAGAAGTCCATAGCGCTCAAAGCAAGTCAAAAGAATCACAAAATCCGAAGAAGAAAACAAAAGGAATACATCAAAGGCGTTAAAGATTGAAGAAGCAAAGGATGATGATTCCAAGAAGTCGAATCTGAATCAAGTGATGAAGGCGATGAGCTATCTTTCATTTCAAGAAAGATAAGAAGAATGTGGAAAAGAAGTCAAAGGAAATTCAACATTTAGAAGGAACAATGGCAAAGATGATGAAAAGTCGATAAAGCATCCATTACATTATGAATGCAAGAAGCGGGACATTACAAGTCCGAGTGTCCAATGTTGAAAAGACAACCCGGAAGGAGTAGAGATAACAAGAAAAGCATGATGGCAGCGTGGGAAGATCTGGATTCATCGTAATCGGATACAAGTTCTGGCGTCGTAACATGCTAACATATGTCGGTAGTGAAGAAGAAAGTGATGAGGAGGTAACTTCCACTATAATGATATACAAGATGCATATTCAGAATTGTTAGAGGATTCTCATGCTATTCTGAAACAGTACAAGCTATTGAAGAAGAAATATGTAGAAAACCTCAAACATACTCATGAGATAGAGAGTGAGAATATAAGTTTGAGAAAGCAAGTTGAGGTATTGAATAACAACAAAGTTGTAGATAGATCTCAAGAGATTAATCAATTGAAGCGAGAATTAATAATCTCTCAATTGATCTAGCTAAATTTGAGATAGTACAAAAGGATGAATGAAATGATAGGAGAATCTGAGACATCAGGGATAAAAGCTGGATTAGGGTTTACTAAAATAAGCCTGACATTACGTAGTAAAATCGGTTGCTCAAAAAATAAGAAAAGATATCAATCAGATTTTAGAAAGGTCATCAACATTATCATTGTACACATCATTATCATTCATTACATCGTACTAACCCTAAAGGACTCAAGAGAACTGGGTACCTAAAATAAAATAATATCTCCCACGAAATCCTTCGTTGGAAGAACCAAAGAAGCACCATTGGTATATGGACGATGGATGCTCGCGTCACATGACGGAAACAAGTCTATGTTCCTAGATCTTGATCAAGAAAGGAGGATCGATAACTTTTGGAGACAACCAACAAGGAAAGATAATCGGGTTTGGTAAGATTGGTAAGAATTCTCATGCATGCATTAATAACGTACTACTAGTTGATGGTCTAAAGCATAACTTGATAAGTATTAGTCAATTATGTGATTTTGGTTTTGAAGTTTCCTTTAATCAAAAATTTTGTGAAGTCAGAAACAAAGATGGTTCCATCTTCTTTTCAGCCAAAAGACGAAACAATCTTTATAAAATTGATTTAGACGTTTTTCAGTCTCAAAATATTTCATGTTTTTTATCTACTGAAGATGAAAGACTGATCTGGCATAAAAAACTAGGTCATGTCAGTTTTAAACATATTTCAAAACTTTTGAAACATGATTTGGTAAAAGGTTTGCCACAAATTCGTTTTGACAAAGATTTCTTTTGTGAAAGTTGTCAGAAAGGGAAACAAGTTAAAACCTCTTTCTCTTCAAAACATTTCATAACTTCTTCTAGACCACTTGAGTTGTTACATATGGACTTATTTGGTCCAACAAGAACAATAAGTCTTGGTGGAAAGAAGTATGGACTTGTGATTGTTGATGATTTTACAAGGTTTTGTTGGATACTTTTCTATCACATAAAGATGAGTCTTTCAAGTGTTTTAGAAACCTTTCCATGAGATTACAAAATGAAAGAGGAATGTCTATAGCAAGCATAAGGAGTGATCATGGAGGAGAATTTGAAAATGAGAAGTTGAGTATTCTGCGAAGAAAAGGAATTTTCATAACTTCTTTGCCCCAAGGACTCCACAATGAGAATGGAGTTGTTGAGAGGAAGAATAGGGCGATTCAAGAGATGGCAAGAACAATGTTGTGCGAGATGAATCTTCCTAAATACTTCAAGTAGAAGTCATCAATCTGATGCTACATTCAGATTAGAGTGCTACTGCGACCAATGCTGAAGAAAACTCCCTATGAGTTGTGGAATGAAAGGAGACCAAACATTTCTTATTTCCATCCTTTTGGCTGCAAGTGCACTTTTCTGAACACAAAGGAAGCTCTGGACAAATTTGATGCGAAGACACTTTCAGGAATTTTTCTAGGCTATTCTCTCACTTCAAAGGCATTTAGAGTCTTCAACCTCACCTCAAAGGCATTGAAGAAACTATTCACGTTAAGTTAGATGATAGCTCTCAACCCAATAAGGAAGAGGAATCAAGAAGATGATCACATTACGAGTGCCTTGACGCAGGTGTAAGGAAGTATCTTCATCAGAACACTTCATGATGAAAAGACAGATATCTCTAAGAATTTTGAGTTAAAGAAAGATTGGAGATACAAAAGCTCTCATCCTAAAGAGTCAATTATCGGAGAAACCTCAGAAGGTGTAAGAACAAGGTCCAAGTTCAGAAGGGAAGCCAACGTGGCATTTATATCGAAGTAGAACCTAAAAGATTGATGAAGCTCTAAAAGATGAAGTATGGATATTAGCTATGCAAGAGGAGTTGAATCAATTCGATTGGGAATAAAGTCGGTCCTTAGTTCTTAAACACGAAAAGAAATCCATTATTGGTACTAGATGGATATTCAAGAATAAGCTAGACGAATCGGGAAAAGTAAGTCGTAATAAGGCAAGATTAGTAGCACAAGGCTATAATCAGCAGGAAGGAATAGACTATAATGAGACATATGCTCCAAGAGCAAGACTTGAAGCAATAAGGATACCTTGCATATCTTTGTTTGCCATGACATAAAGCTTTTTAGGATGGATGTAAAAAGTGCATTTCGAATGGCTTTATAGATGAAGAAGTCTATGTCAAGCAACCTCCTGGATTTGAGGATATAAAGTATCCAGATCATGTCTCTGAGACTTCATAAAGCCTTATATGGATCAAACAGCTCTAGAGCATGGTATGATCGTCTGAGCTCATTTCTTATTGAAAATGGATTTACTAGAGGTAAAGTCGACAAAACTCTTTTAGGAAGAACTTGTATAATGATTTTATTATTGTGCAAATCTATGTTGATGATATTATTTTGAGTGCCACCTCAAAAAGTTATGCATAAGCTTTGAAAATATGATGAAAATGAATTTGAGATGAGCATGATGGGTGAGTTAAAATTCTTTCTTGGATTGCAAGTAAAGCAAACTAAGGATAAGATTTTTATCCATCAACAAAAATATGTCAAAGAATTGTTTTCTAAATTTGATATGTGCGATGTTAAAAGTATGTCTACACCGATGCATCCTTCAAACTTGTTGTCGAAAGGCGAAAGTGGTAAGAAGGTGGATCAAACCCTATTAGAGGATGATTGGTTCTTTGCTTTATCTTCTGACAAGTAGACGACATTCTATTCATGTATGCTTGTGTGCAAGGTTTGGGTCGATCTAGAGAATCTCATTACATAGTCAGAAAGCGAATTTTGAGATATCTCGCGGTACTCTTGATCTTTGCTTAATGTATGAGAAAGGTAAAGATTTCAGGTTGAATGGATATTGCGATGCGGACTATGCGGTGATAGGATTGAAAGGAAGAGCACGAGTGGTGGTTGTCACTACCTTGGACCAAACACGGTGTCATGGTCAAGCAAGAGACAAAGCTCGATTGCATTATCAACCGCAGGAAAATTTGAATATATATCCGCCGAAGTTGTTGTTCACAATTATCGTGGATCAAGTATCAATTGGAGGACTACTCAATACAAGAGGAAGAGATTCCAATATCTCGCAACAACACCGGCGCCATCGACTTGTCAAAGAATCCAATTCAACATTCAAGGTGAAGCACATTGAAGTTAGACATCATTTCTTGAGAGATTACGTTCGGAAGAAAGTTGTCGATCTACAATTCGTGGAAGCGAAATTTCAGTGGGCGATATCTTCACAAAACCACTAAGTGAAGATCGCTTTAAAGAAATCATACGCAACCTCAATATGGTGATGTTAACGGACCAATCATCGGTTTTTCGCAAAGAAGAAGCAGATGAGCGGAGGAGTTAACGGACCAATCATCCGGTTTTCGCAAAGAAGAAACAGATAGAGCGGAGGAATTAACGGACCAATCATCTGGTTTTTCGCAAAGAAGAAGCAGATAGAGCGGAGGAGTTAACGGATCATTCATCGATTTTTAAAAGACAAAGACGTAAAGAGGCAGCGAGTTAGCAGATTGATCATCGATTTTTCAAAAGAAAGACAATGAAGCGGTGGAGTTAAGCGGCGTTGACGGTTTGGACTTAAAACTTCTTTCACAAAGAAAATTTTAGAGGGAAAAAAGGCTGTCAGATCATCGAGAAGTACAATCGTTCTAGAATTTGCTATAAAATCCCTAAAACTGAAGTTTGGGATCTCTAACAAATTCAGAAATTGCTAGTTCTCTGAAATCTCTCTGAAAATTCTTCAAGCGAGTTCCTATTCACTCAGAATCAACAAGATGAATGTCAAGCCCATTTTGCGAGTTGATCTAGGAGCAAACTGGGGAAGATTGGTAAACTTTGAAGATCTAAGAAGGGAACAAATGGATATAGAGTCGGAGATAATAGCGGCAGCATGGAGAAACTTCTTTCAAATACGAGAACAAGTTTATCTCAAAGAAGTTTATGAGTTCTGGAAACATACTAAAACTGTGGATAATACAATCGTATCGTATGTAGATACACTCCCTGTTATAGTAACCAAGGAGTTACTGGAAAGAGTCACTGAATGTCCGAGTAGTGGAGTTCAACCTACTAACATGGTGAAATGGATGACTAAGCTGAAGTTAAACGAAGATGAAATTACTAAATCAACTTTATGGTCGAACAACCCAACTGAAAGAAGAGCCTCTTGGCTTGTACCAAAGGCAAGGGTTTTGTTTGCTGTTTTGTGTGATTGTGTGTTACCTAGGATAGGTTCAAGACATCAAGTCACTACTTTGGATGAACAATGTATCCTTCATCTCCTGAATCACCAACTAATAGATTTACCATTTTTGATTTATCAATATGTGGTTAAATCAATAAAGGATACAAACACTCTCCCGTATGGGATGTTGTTGACAAGGATGTTTAAAGAATCAGGAATCAAATTGGAGTTAGGAGTCGATGACGGAAGGTATAAGAAGTTATATAGATTCTACATCGATTGCCAAAATGGGTGCGAGATTTTCAGACAAACAAGGAGCGTAAGAATCAAGGAAAGCAACAAGCGAGGGGAGCCTAAACCAAGAAATCCTCTATGAAGGAGAGAAGATCACACTCTCGTGAGTCAAGTCAAGATCATTCGATTTTTGAATCGGGTGACTTAAAGCGAAAAGGGAACCTTTGGTGAGTGACATTCATAAGCAAGCAAGAACGTCACCCACAAAGGAAACTCTGCTGACGAAAGAAGCCGATCCTTCCAGAGATTCAAGCAAACCAAAGCATTATGAAGCGAGATCAAAAGCTACAAAATCATCATCATCAATCCTCGAGAAAGTTTGAAACTCAATCTCAAGGAAATGAAGGAAAAGGAAAGTAGAAGAACACGAGAAGAAGAAAGTTCAATCAAGAGGTCACTAAGGTTAAAGAAAATGAGTGCAAGAAAAGAAGAAAATCCAACAACAGAGGCAAAGGCTAAGAAGACAAGGCTAGAAGAAGCTGTTGTTGACATTTCTAAAAATGCATGTCTTTGTTAGTCTTTGTTGATCTTGCTGAAGTTAATATGGAAGCTCTCTTGAAGCGATTGTGGAAGCTGTTAAGGGTAATATTAAGGATTCTCACAAAATTCTTAATAATCCAATTTTGAAGAAATAGTTCCTACTACTTTTCAGTCCACACTTGTCCATAAACAAGTTGCTACACATGTTTTGGAATGAAGGCTACTTCAAAAGTTGTAAGTGTGATGACTAATGTTCCATCCATGTATTTAACTTCTCAAAGAGAAAGATGGGAACATAGATTGGTTGTAAGAAAGGAGAAGAAGACCAAGTCGGTCATCATCGAGACAAACCTAAGAGATTTGTCAAAGCATTCTTCAAATCAGAGAATATGATAATGGCATTTCTCATCATTGGATAGGGTTACAAAATTTCTATGATCAACTCAAGAGAGTTGGGAGAGAACCATATCCACACGAGCCATTTGGAGGCGTATCACTTCTTATCCTATCTTGAAGCGATACAATAATCAAGGTGGTACCTGATCTTCAACCACCAAATTTTGTTGAACTCAATTATGAGAAGCTAAAGCTGAAAGTTCAACCTGAGCCAGTATTGGATGACATGTCTTCCGATCGATTGAAGAGGCAAGAAATTGATTGATGAAGCATGTAAGGAGAAAAGGAGTGGTAAGTCCATCGAGTGTATCAAGATCCGGGACCAAGTCTAACTAAGGCCACAGCAGATGATCCATGTGGAGGCAATATCGAATGGGTCAAGATTGTTACATTACGATTGGCAACTCGTAATGTTGTTTTACTATAATACGTAACATTCTGCGAAATCGACCTCTGTGGAGATCACTTCAATTGCGAAGCTATGCCATGGTTAGGACGACTTTTCAACGAATAAGAGATTCCTATGATCTTGATATCAATGAACAAGTCTGTATTTGTTCCTCCTCCTCTTCGCAAATCATTGAACCAAATGTCTTTAACAAGGAAGCTTATACAACAACGGTGGCTATCGTTGAAAAGCAAGTTGTTAAGGCGGTACCTCGACGCAGATGAATCATCAACTCTAAAGAAGCATGTTCGTAAGCTTGATAAAGATATGAAGAAGATTAAGAAGATCTTTGAAAAAGTTGGTGAAGCGATTGGAAAATAATTTTTGATCAATAACAAATAGGGGAGAAGGAGAAGGAAGAGAGAAGGAGAAGGAAGAAATCAATTTGGAAGGATGAAGATAATTTTTATCTCAATACTTCGTATAATTCACAAGTATTTGTTATTATCAAAAGGGGAGAATGTTAAGTCAAACCGGACTTCACGTATTAAATAATTTTGATAATAAACAAAGAGAAATATACTAAGAAAAATGACTAAGAAAAAAAGCATTTATACAAAAGGCATTTAAAGAAAAGCAGACGGAAGGAAAAGCGAGGCGATACAAAAGGCATTTAAAGAAAAAAAGATCAAGGAAAAGCGAGGCGATACAAAAGGCATTTAAAGAAAAATGATTAAGGAAAAGCGAGGCGATACAAAAGCATTTAAAGAAAATGAGGCGGAAGGAAAAGCGATTTATACAAAAGGCAGGCGATACAAAAGCGCATTTAAGCTTTACGAAGACAAAAAGCGCATTTATACGAAAATAAGACGGAAGAAAGAAACATCAGTTTAAGACGGTTCTGAGCTAAAGCTGAATAACTGTTCTTTAAAGATTCAAGAAGAGATAGTCAAGAAACAGTTGAAGTTCCACTATAAATAAGAGTCGAGATTGAAGAAGAAATAACTTTTGGAAAAGTGAATGAAACTCTGTGTATTCAATATACATCTATCTCGAGAAAAATTGCGAACTATTTTCGAGTGTATATTGTGAAGAGCATCTCTTTTGTAAAAGCTCTTTATCGCTTTTCATTTTGAAAAAGTTCTGAGATAACTGAAGAGGCTAAGAGTAAAAGAATACTTGATGTTAAGAGACCAAGAGGCTCGGTCTAAAGAATACTTGTAATCGGTTTGAGATAGTGAAAATCTCAAGAAGAATATCGAGGACCGGACGTAGCCCACGGTTTGGGGTGAACCAGATAAAATTGCGTGTTTCTCTCTAACTCTTACTTTTCTTAAATCGTAGTTTTATTATTAACAAAGTTTTTCAAACTAGTTAAGAATTGATTTACGATAAGTTTTCTGAAAGAACAAAGCAAGTGTTATTGAAGGGATTAAAGAAAAGTTTATCACAATTCAACCCCCCCTTCTTGTGTATCTTGGTCATATTATTACTCAATATATTAACGTGTGATTTACTTCAAGGTTTTGTTATGGACCATGAGTTAAGCATTGATCTGGTGTTACAGTCTCTAAGTTCTAGCTTTTCACAAATTTTTATGAACTTTAATATGAACTAGAAGGAAATGGCATTGCCTAAACTATTGAACATGCTTAAGACTGCAATAGGGTTCCTTAAGAAGGAACCCAATTCTGTACTTGTTGTGAATTCTTCTAAGATCAAGAAAAAGGGCTCTAAGAAGAATAAAAAAAGAAACAGAAGGCTTCTACTAGTGTAGTGAAGCCCAAAGGAGGTGTCAAGAAGAAAAACAACAATAAAGTGCGTGCTTTCACTACTGAAGTCAATGGAAACTAAAAGAGAAACTGCCTATCTTTTCTTGCCAGCCTAAAAGATAACAAGCTTAAGGAAGTTGTCCCTTTAAATACGTTTTTGATTTAGATCAATCTTTCTACTTCTTTTCCTCATACTTGGGTATTAGATACTAGATATGATTCTCATATTTGTAAAACTGTGCAGATTTTAACATGGAGTAGATCATTAAAGAAAGGTGAAGTGGACCTGCGAGTTAACAATGAAGCAAGAGTTGTTGCATTAGTTGTAAGAACTTATAGTTTATTTTTACCTTCTTACCTTGTGTTAGAACTTGAAAATCGTTAATATGTTCCATTTATTACAAGAAACATCATTTCTATTTCTTATTTGGACTCCTCCCGCTTCTCTACAACATAATAAAGTTTCTAAGAGGAAAAATCGTACATTATTAGATATAGTACATTCTATGATGAGTCATGTAATCATTCCTGTCTCCTTTTAGGAATATACAATTGAAACTGCAATACACCTTCTAAACAAAGTTCCATCCAAATTAGTTGACAAGATACCATATGAGATATGGACAGGTAGAAGACTCAGATTGTCACACTTAAAGATTTGGGGATGTGATGTTTATATGAAGGATACTATATCTGATAAACTTCACGTTTAAAGAAGCATATTTAAAAGGCAAAAAGCTATGAGATCTTAAATAGAATCCATGTACACTAACCAAGTATGGACTTTGGTGGATGCGCCTAATGGTATTGTACCTATTGGATGCAAGTAGTCTTTAAGAGAAAAACTAACATGGATGGTAATGTACATAAGTACAAAGCGAGGTTAGAGACTAAAGGTTACAGATAAAAACAAGGAGTTGACTTTGATGAAACCTTATCGTTAGTAGCTATGCTAAAATCCGTAAGGATCTTGTTGGCTATAGCAACATATCATGATTATGAAATCTAGTAGATGGATATCAAAATGACATTTCTCAATGAGAGTTTGCACGAGGATGTGATATGACACAACCTGAAGGTTTTGTATCCAAGAGATTTCCTAATCAAGTATGCAAGTTGTAAAAGTCCATTTATGAACTTAAGCAAGTGTCACGGAGTTAGAACATCCATTTTGATGAGACAATCAAAGAGTTTGATTTTATAAAAAAAAAAGTGAATGAACCATGTGTCTATAAGAAGGCTAGTGTATGTGTAATCGTTTTCTTAGTGCTATATGTGGATGAGGTATTGCTAATTGAAAATGACATACCTATGCTTCAGTCTGTAAAGATTTGGTTATGCAAGAATTTCTTCATGAAGGATATGGGAGAAGCAGCCTTTATTTTGAGAATAAAGATCGATATAGATAGGTTAAAGAAGTTTCCTGGATAATCTCAATCCATGTATATAATCAAAGAGCTAAATAGATTAGTATGGAGAATTACAAGAAGGGATTCTTACTCATTTCACATGAGATTTCTCTCTCATAGAGTGTGTGTATAAGGATACATAAGGAGAGAGACAAAATGGATTGTATTCCATATGCTTCGACAATTGGATCAATTATATATATGATGTTATATACTAGACTAGATGTCTCTTATGCTTAAGTATAACAAGTAGGCTTAAGCTAATCTAAGTGAGAGTCATTAGATGATTGTGAAAAACATCTTAAAGGATTTGAGAAGAACTAAAGATGTTTTCTTAGTCTATGAAGGATTTGAACTGAGAGTTTAAGGATATTCAGATGTTAGTTTTTAATAAGATCCCGATGATAACAAATCACAGTCAAGATACATATTCACTATAAACGGTGGTGCGGTAAGTTGGAAGAATTCCAAACAACCAACCACTGAAAATTCAACGACCGAGTTAGAGTACATTTCAGTGTCAAAGGCGGCAAAGGAAGCAGTTTAGATAAACAATTTCATCAGTAAACTTAAAGTGATTCCTAACAATTTTAAGACTATAGTATTACATTGTGACAACAATGGTGTTATTACACAGGCAATTGTCCAAACATGTACTCAGGAAGTTTTACTTGATCAGGAAAATAGTGGAGTGAAAAGACAAATTATCAGAACGAGTTCCTATTGAAGAGAATATTGCATAGCCTCTCACTAAGCCATTGCCTCAAAAGAGACTTGATCGACATATTCATAGATATGGTATTAGATATATAGGAGATTGACTTTAGTGCAAGTGGGAGATTGTCAGCTTATGCTCTTGCTGCCAATCGATTAGATGCAATTTAATGTATGACATTATTATTTAATTAACGAAAAAGAAATTTTTATATTTGTGTATTAATTTAATTACATTCGATGTTTTAATACTAAAGGTAAAATCTAGAATAATTACTTTGTAATTGAAATTATGTTGAGATCATAATTATGAGATTTAATTTACATTGCGAAATTCGGGAGCTGTACAACTCCGATTGAGTTGATTCTTAAGGACAAATAAAATTAAGATATAGGGCTACAACTCTTATGAAGGGATCAAAATTTAATTTCATCCCTAAGATTGTTAATTTCTGGACTGAATTTATGTTCATGTTCAGTCTCAGATTTTGTGAAGGTCCGATAGTATTTCGGCTATAACTTCTTAGTTTTAGATCCGAATTGAGCGCCGTTAGTGGCGTTGGATTTGTATGATCTAGGGAAACAATTTTCAAGAAGAAAGTTTGTCCAAATTATTTCGTTTAGCTGCTCAAATTCTGGACGCAAAATGACAGTTTTTTAGACACTTTGAAGGGCATTTTTGGAAATAGGCTAAAAAGAAGGGGCATAAGAGTCTTTAGCCTATCATTTTAATGACATGGCATAGCTTAAAAGAAGGGCTGTCATTTTTTAAGCAACCCACGACATTTCTAGAAACAAAAATAAGAAGAAAAAGAGAGAAGAAAGGAGAGAATGAAGAGAGGATGCATCGGTGGTGATGGGGGAAGGTAAGTTCTCAAATTTTTAAGGCTTATACCATGAGTTTTGCATGGATTTCAAGGGGAAAGGGAAGAAAGAAGATGAAGTTACCATTGGAGCTTAGGAATTTCAAAAATTTAGAGAGAGAAAGAGGTAAGAGAAATTTCAATCTTTGAGTTTTTTCTTAAACTTTGGTTTAGAATCATGGAAAATGATATGGGTATGTGATTTATGAAGTCAATTGTAATGATTATGCCTTAAGTGAGATTTAATTTTAGTTAATTGAGTGATTAGGATTATGTCAAATTTTGAAATTGGGGGTTTTTGAAATTGATGCTTTAGATGACTTGAATTAGTGATGAATTTGAGATATCCTAAGTTAATTTTGATGTTTATGCTTTAGATGAAGTTTAATTTGAAAAATTATAAATTGGGGGTTTAGGCTTAATTTGAAATTTGGAGATTTTGTGAATTAATGGTGTAGAATCATCAATACTAGTATAAATTGGTGAAATATGAAATCAATTTTGAGGAAATTGTGATTTATGATATGGAATTTGTGTAAATTGGTTTAGGCTAATTTTAAAAATTGGGGATTTTCAAAATTGGAGATTGAAATAGCTTGAATATGTGAGGAATTGATGTTTCCTAAGCTCAATTTGAGTAATTAAGTTAAATATGATATTGAATTTGAGTGGATTGGTTTGGGTGCATTTTGGAATTTGGGGATTTTGAAGGATTTTGGAAATTCATGATTTAGATAACTTGATTTTATGTGGAAATAGTGTTTTCTAAGTTTAAATTGATGAATTATGACATTTATGAAGTTGAATTTGGATTAATTTGGTTTAGGAAATGTTAATGTGGAAGAAAGAAGGAGGCTTGGGAGCAATTGAGGCACAAAGCAAGTTGTTAGCATGGATATGAGGTGGACAGTATATTTATTTATTGAATTGTAAGCTAAGAATGTGATTTTGAAAATTAAAGAAAGCAAAATTTGATTTTGATAAATTATTGTTGATAAAATGGGTTAAAAAAGGTTGTAAATGTTTGATATTATGATTTCAAAGGGTTAAAATGAGTTTTAGAAAATGCAAGATTTATGAAATTCATGGTTTTCAAATTATTTGATTTATGATTTAAATGATTTAAAGAATTAGTGCATATATTGTAATGAATTTGATGAATATTTGATTTAAGTGATGATGTGAATTGCATTAGATTTGTTATGTGAATTCATGTGGATACGTGCCTGTGTCATTTATGACACAATATGATGATATGATTTGAAAAATGTGAAAAATCAAGATTTTTGAAAAGTGCCTTCGGGCAATCTGAATTTCTGTTTTCGCTTATGTGTTATGTGGGTTTGGTCAGGTCCTTTTGTGAGTCAGTGCACTGTCTCTACTTGTTTAAGCCTTTGCTCGGCTGCTCACAAGAGGCAATGGAGTTTCGATCACGGACTCCCTTCACGGCTGCACATGACCGCTATGCGGAAATGTGCAGTACGTCCTGTTATGGACCAAACCAAACCATTTAATGTGTTATTGTGATTTGCGTTGGATGTCGCGGTATAACCCGCAAACACACTCCGCAATATAACCTGCAAACACCTACAGGTAGGGTGTGGGGTCCAACATCAAACCATTTTGTTATTTTATGTGGTTTTTGATTTTGTTTATGTTCTATGTGATGCATTCATGTTTAAAGCTGTGCATGATTGGTAAAAAGTTTGAGAATTTGAGAAATGAGAAAGTGAATTTTCAATTACGAATTTCGGAAACTGTTTATGAATGTTTAGGAAAGTTTGAAAATGGGTTTTTGGATAAATTTCCGAATGGGAAATGTTTGAAAATTTTGAAAAGATAATTTTCGCTTATGTTTCAATTTATAAATATATTATCCACGAAGCCTCGAAGCTCACCCCCTTTCATCCCAATCTCCGGTATTCGACGTGAGATCGGATGAAAGAGCGTCAAGTTTGATTTTGCCGCATTTGTATTTTTGTGTAAATTGAGAATTGATATTGTATTGGCTTGAATTGCCTTTTGTGTATATAAAGCAGTTATTACGGGATGTATATGAATTCGAGACTTAGATATTGATTTTATGATCATAATTGAGTATGATTATGCTTTATGTTTGTAATTGGATATTGAATGAGGATTTTGTATATGGATTTGAGATATTGAATGTGGTTGGGATTGATTGAGATTTTATATAATCGATTGAGGATTTATGTGTAGGAAAATCCCGGGAGGTACATCACATGTACCGCAAATGAAAACAAAAATTTTGTTCCGAGACTTTCCGAAACCGTGATCCAGTATCCGTATGAAGACATCAACCTAAATAGCCAAAAGAGACTATCTCTAAAGGTGATCCACGCAGAGATCGAAAATCTAACCGGATCAAACCCTTTGACCGGGAATAGCTAGAACAGATTAAAGGCGCTAGACCCTACCTCCGTCTGGGAGAGCTTGGATGAAACGTTGGACCTCAGGTTTGGAGAAGAAGAGAAATCAATGGTTGAAGAAGAAGAAGCCTTGAAATCACCATTCCAACTTTCCTTAACACTTAAGGAAAAATTCTTTTCTTCTTTCTCCATGGAGCAACCGTCGATAATCACCATCCTTTTTTAGCCTTCTTTTATATCTCTTTTAACTCTTAAAAGAGTTACATAAGAGATGGCCAAGTGGTGGCTTTATATCCACTCATTTCATAAAGTATTAAAGTATAAAGCTTTGAAAAGTCAAAGCTTTATCTCTTCCTTCTCCATCCAACGCACACATGCCTTATAAAATTCATAATTAATTAATTAATTTACTTAATTAATTAATTAGAATATAATTCTAAGGTCCATCCAATCGAGTCGGGCCCTACGGCCATCGGCCCCGATGTCAAACAAATCCTAAACCTTTCTTAGCAATATTGATGTCGCGATCTCATCGAAATATCCCAATCCCATTGGGATCCATTTAATCCTAATGCTCTCCATAATTGGAACTCACCCAATAACTATTTTACGATTCTCCGAAACACTCTTATCGTGTGACCCTTTAGGCTCCGGTTATGTTGGCCACTTAGATTAACAATTAACTGAGCAAGTCATGAGCGGTATCTAGCAACACATCATGACCCCAATTGACCGGAAAGTAATCGGTTTGATGTATTCATCACGAACCAGATCACGAACCCTTCCATGTACAATTACGTGCAATTCGCCCTTTCACCATCCTATACCCCACTTGGTTATGAGTATGGTCAAAGTGTCAACTCTCACTAGATCGAAGTCTAGCCAAGTGATATCGTTCATTCCGGGACTCATTACTTTATATGTCAATGAAGACACTCTTCATGACATACATGCTGGCCACCTTAGTAATGATCCCGACAAGAGGCCATGGTATCTCTTCCGCTAATCCGAAGTGGTGAATCCTTTATTGGCTACTCAATTATCTTCAATACCTCAAGTCGCACCCAAGCACCACCCTATGAGTTACCTCGAAGGCAACAAGGAATGGAGTCAAAGCACGTGATCAAGATTCAAGATATCCTTGAGTACCTCAAGTCTAAAGATATTTGCACCATTGCATGATGAGATTATCAACGACACTTAGATAAGATATCCATGTGATGATCTCATGGCAGTCATCCAATGAACTTACTACCGCTAGTAAGCATCCACATGTCAATTCTAAATATCTCATATTTACGCTTCGAGATCCACCGCTGATCCAATCAAGGAATATGACATGTGTTAGTCTATCCGATTAATGATGTCCAGTCTCATTAATCCTATGACTAGGAGAATTTAGATCTCGACATAATTGCACATGATAGGAATCTCGTGAGTATGAACACATCATAATTTCCTTCATGCTATGTCATATATCATGGACTTCATTAATTCGATTAAAGATTCAATCAATTCATAAACAATGTTTATGAATATCAAATTAATGAATAATGCCTTTTCTTTATTTATTCATAAAGTCCGCACACGACTTTGAATAAAAAGCGCTAAAGGGATTGCCTTTCGGCACAAATAAACAAGATCGATCCTTGAATAAGTCGACTTATCGAATGAACAAGTCGACTTATCGTTACGGTGCAAGCATAAGTCGACTTACACATGGTACAAGTCGACTTACCACTTACAAATCTCCCACTTGACCTAAAGTCAATCGCCTTAGTATCTAATACCATAAGCGAGTCCATGAGAATCACAATTCTCTGTGACAATGACTTTGTCAACTAAACAAAGAACACTTTGCTCTGTGGGAATTCTCTCTATTAGGATATCATCTCGACTAATGATCTCCGAATCGGTAAGCACGAGTTCGGATCGTCGATAAGACCTTGGTTCCTTTGCTGCAAGACTAGCCCCATTGTATCACAATACAATCCTATGGGCCCATCACGGTAGGGACCGGATCAAGTTCAAGAATGAACTTGATCCAAACCGCTTCTTCACGCATCTCATGCGGCAATGTACTCTGCCTCGGTTGATAAATCAGCAGTCCTCTCTTGTTTGGAACTTTTCCAACTGACCGCCACGCTATTCAGTGTGAATGTATATAACCTGATTGTGATTCAGAATCATCCTTATCAGATTAAATACTAGCATCTGAATGCCCGCTCACTTGGAGATTTTCATTCCCAAAGATCAAGAAAACATCCTTAGTGCTTCGCAAGAACTTGTGGATATTCTTGACAGCCACCCAGTGACCCTCACCAGGATCCGATTGGTATCTGCTCGTAACACTTAGAGCATACGATACATCGGGCCTCGTACATAGCATTGTTCCATGTTAAACCTCTTTAGCATCTCATCTATGTACGATGATTGTGAAAGACCAAGCAACCTTTTGATTTATCTCTATAAATCTATATCCCTAGGATATAAGTTGCTTCACCAAGGTCTTTCATCACAAATTGATTGGACAACCAAATTTTAACTGATTGCTGCATAGAGACATCGTTTCCTAGTTACAGTATGTCATCTACATACTACACAAGGAATACGATTGCAGTCCCATTAACCTTCTTATACACACAATGATCATCCGGATTAAGTGAGAAATCAAACTCTTTGATTGATTCATCAAAACGGATAATCCAACTCCTGGATGCTTGCTTCAATCCAAACATGGATTTCTGAAGCTTGCATACCATTTCGCCATCGATGGAAGTGAAACCCTCAGGTTGTGTCATACACATCCTCGGGTAGATTTCCACCAGAAAGTCGTCTTCACATCCATTTGCCATATCTCATAATCATAATGAGTGGCAATGGCTAGGAGTATCCTAATGGATTTAAGCATTGCTACGAGGCTGAAGGTTTTGTCATAGTCAACTCTTTGTCTGTGACGAAATCCTTTAACCAGAAGCATTGCTTTATAGGTAATCAAATTACCATCCATGTTGGTTTTCTTCGAAAACTCCTTTGCACCCCGTGGGTTTTATCCTTCGTGTAACAACCAAAGTCCATACTTGGTTTTCATACATGGAATCCATTTCAGATTTCATGGCACAAAGCCATGTTCCAGACTCTGAACTTTTCAGAACCTGTTCATAGGTAGTAAGCGCATCATCTCATATGAGCAATACGTCATTATGTTCCTCACGAGAAATCCATATCTCTCGGGAACAGTGCGTATCCTACTTAACCTACAAAATTCGTGTGTAATAGAAGGTTGAACTGTTACCTCATCTATATGAGTGACAGCTTTGATTCAGATTGATCTATGTTTGTTCGAGCATCTTGAACTTCTCCAAGTTCAACTTTGCTCCCCATCGTCCTCTTGTAAAAGAAACTCTTTCTTTAAGAAAACATCATGCTTGAAACAAACAACTTTTGTTCCTCAAAGAAGGTAGAATTGATATTCCACGAACAAACACTTGTCGCTTTTACATCAAATGTATCTCGATCGTGTCCGCTTCACGAAGGTGACAACCCCAAACTTTCGATGAGAAAGATAGGGCTTCGGTTAGTCCATATCTCCATATGGAGTAACATCAACTGTCTTTAATGGAACTCTGTTTAACAAGTAAACAGCTGTCTTGAGCGCATATTCCTAAAACTGTGCAAAACCTATCATCAATCGCACCAAGTCTAACAAGGTTCGATTTCTCCTTTCAGCCACACCATTGCGCTGCGGCGTGTAAGGTGGAGTATACTGAGATAAAATCCCATTATCTCTGAGATAATCAAAAATTGTTGGTGTAAGCATTTTCCACCACGATCAAATCGTAATGTATTCATACTTTTACCAAGTTGGTTTTCTACTTCATTTCTGAATTGTTTGAACTTTTCAAACGCTTCAGATTTGTATCTCTACAGATACAGGTACCCATATCGTGAATAATCACCGATAAAAGTAATGAAGTAAAGACAACCACTTCTGGTATGGATGGACATCGGACCACATACATCCGAATGTATTAGGTCTAATATTCCATTCACTCGTTTACCCTTCCCTTAAAGGATAACTTAGTCATCTTGCCTAATAAACAAGATTCGCATGTGTCATATGATTCATAATCAAATGACCCTAAACATCCACTCTTATGGAGCTTAGCAATGCGTGTCTCATTTATATGGCCAAGTCGACAATGCCATAAGTAAGTTGATTTTAAATTATCTCGATTATGTCTTTCGCGTCATTGACATTCATAATTGGATATGACATATCTCATATGTCAATTCAATTGCATAATGTACGAGTACCATAGAGCATTCCATTGCAACTAATATAACAACCATTACTACGAAAGTCCAATGGAAACCAGCTCTAATTAAACATAAAACATACAATATGTTCTTTGTTTAAAACAGGTACAAAATGACAATCATCCAATTAGAATATAAGCCCACTAGGGAGTAACAAGACATAAGTGCCTACGGCTAATGCAGCAACTCTTGCTGCATTACCTACACGAAGGTCTAGTTCTCCTTTTATGAGCTGACTACTGTTCCTGAGGCCCTGCATATCATTTCATATGTATGAGTCACAACCGGTATCAAATACCGATATGTTTGGATCAGGAATAGTATTAACCTCAATGAAAACATATTTGAAGAAGTAGAGGCATCGATGCCTTCTTCGCTTCAAGGACTCGAGATAGATTTTGGTTTAGCCTCTAGTGGCGATCTTGCCATAATAAAAGCAAAATCCTTTTGGGGCAGTTTCTTTGGTTTTTCCTTGATGGCACTTCCCTTTGGTTTCTTGGCCTTTTTCTTCTTTGAACTAGAAGAAGAAGCATCCACCATTAGCACTTGCTTGCTATCCTTCTTGATAGCCTGCTTAGCTGTCTTGAGCAGATTGATCAGCTTAGGAATTGTTGTGGATATTTGGTTTATCCGATAGTTTATCACGGACTGTGAATAACTGTCAGACAATCCAACCAGAATTAAGTCTCTACTTAACTCATAATCCATTACAAATCCTAAGACGGCCAATCTCTCAATATAGCCATTCATCTTCAGGGCATACTGCACAGCAGATATCCCTGGAGCCATCTTTGTGGTGAAGAGAAGCCTTGAGGTCTCGAACCTTTCAGACCGAGCTTACTCATCAAACAGCTCCCTAAGATGAAATACTCTAGAGTGAGCATCCATGGACTCGTGCTGCTGCTGCAGCTCTAGTGACATCGAGGCAAGCATAAAGCAAGTATCCATATCACTGTCCTTTAGATGCTTACAATATGCTTTCTGATCCTTATCAGAAGCATCGACAGCAGGTGCAACTGGAAGTGGAACATCTAGGACGTATCCCAGTTCCTCAGATCTAAGAACAATTCTCAGATTGCTTAGCCAATCAAGAAAATTTGGTCCAGAATAGAGAGCGAAAATTCACACCGAAAGACTTCTTCAATCAACCTAGCGTGATAGAGAGAAGGAATGATAGAATAGAATCGCCTGCATGATCATACGGACTTGCATGACATGCATATGGCTCCCACTAGTTTCCTAGAATTCATAACCCTCTTTACGAATCCAGAGAAACAAAGTGACATAATGTCCTAGTGGGTCGATATCCGACATTGCTAAGAGTGACCTTGAGTTTGCCCAACAAGCCACAACTTAGGTCAATCGGTAGGTATCGGTCATACCAATTGCATCATCGATAACCGACATTGAGAATGACCTTGAGTTTGCTCAACAAGCCACCTTATGTCTCGGGAGGTATCAGATATACCAATTACATCTTAGACACAACTATCGATCAGTGCTATCAACTTGTTGATGTATGCACTTACATTGGGTATCAACTCTTTGATGCGCATACATCCCGATGTACACTACCCAACTTCGCCTCTGTCCACGTTGACCTTGAGTTTGCTCAACAAACCAACGCTTCCAGTGAAAACCGACCCATTAATCAGAAAAACTTATTTTCATGGTTCGAACATATCCGTATAGAGTGAGCTTGAGTTTGCCCAACAACCCAACCCTATAAGAACTCTGGTTCTTACCATATTAATGGAAGGCGTTAGTTTTCATATTCCGAGGAGGGATTTCGGGTTCTCGACTCCAAGCTAAAGGATCATAGTCTCTAGGACTATTTGGAATGATTTAGGTTTCATCAATCACATTGAATCAATCCTTATAATCATCCATCATCACACCTATGCATGTCACAAGTCGACTTTCATCAAATGCAAGTCGACTTATGCTTCTACCCACACACAAGTCGACTTGTGTGACACAAGTCGACTTATGTCATCTGCCCACACACAAGTCGACTTGTATGACACAAGTCGACTTATGTCATCTGCCCATGTATAAGTCGACTTACAAGGTGCTACAAGTCGACTTATACTGAGATCTTAAACAAGTCGACTTATTCTATCCACAAGTCGACTTATCCAAAACTCTTGAACAAGTCGACTTATACCTTATACAAGTCGACTTATTCAAGAAATTTTGCTAAAATCTCTAATCGGCTAATTCCTCAATCAGTACATTTCCAATTCTCAACACCATCATACCTAGGGTAATATCTGTGAATTGATGCCTCAATGAACACTTCATTGATTCATGAATGCCTTAAATAGTCAAACTATATGAAAAGCTTGAAATGAGTCAAAACTCATTAATTTCCAAATAATTTAGGAACACCCAAATTATCAACCTAAGCATCTCTAGCTAGCACATACATTATCAAATTTATTTCAGCACATGCCATAAAAATATGACGGTCAAAACAAACAAGATAATGCAAGATACTACTGAGACGCTAATGTGATCAATTCGGCATTCAAAAATTCTTGGAAAAGCACCTTCAAGCAATTCAGTTTGGCAATCATATTACATCAAGATAACACATTTTTAATCACATTAAAAATGGTTCAAGGCATTGGAACTGAAAAAGAACACTCAATCAAGCCAAACAAAACAGTCCCAACAATTTTCACAAAAAATGTCCAGTTCTGTACATTGCTTGAAATGATCAATGAAACAATTTCAATAAATCATGAGAAACTTATATAGGTTACTACATGTTCAGAACATGCTACATGAATATTTTCAGGATTTTAGGCCATCAAAAACTCAGTCAACCTAAATAACAAAACCGATTCAAAATCTGTGTTCATCAGCACAGCAATTCCCAACAGCATAGAATAAATTCGTGAATAAATATCCAATCACCTTGAAATACAATTTCCATGCTCACAGACATTCACCAACATCTTAGAGACATGTAGGTGAAGGAAAATCCGAAAAAACAGTTTTTTAGAATTTATTCTCGATTTTATACTCATGCCTGTTCCAGAATCGTTTCACAAAACAGCATCTGTAACCTTAGGGAATTAATTAGCAAAACTATATCAAATCAAATCAATAAATTCTGAAAATTCATAGACATATTCTCTAACATGTTATGAACATTTCTGGGCAGAAAAATTTCGAAAAATGCATCTCTATACAGAAACGAAATTTGGACAGCAAGCATGCATCAACAGCAAATTCAATTAGGGTTTCTGATCTCGCTTAGGTTATAGCTTCATACGGGATACCAGACTCTCTGATACCACTGTAGGAAAATCCCGGGAGGTACATCACATGTACCGGCAGCGGAAAACAAAAAATTTTTGTTCCCGGGACTTTCCCAAAACCCAGGATCCAGGTATCCGTATGAAGACATCAACCTAAATAGCCAAAAGAGACTATCTCTAAAGGTGATCCACGCAGAGATCAGAAAATCTAACCGGATCAAACCCCTTTGACCCGGGAATAGCTAGAACAGATTAAAGGCTGCTAGACCCTACCTCTGTCCTGGAGAGCTTGGATGAAACGTTGGACCTTGTGCTTGGAGAAGAAGAGAAATCAATGGTTGAAGAAGAAGAAGCCTTGAAATCACCATTCCAACTTTCCTTAACACTTAAGGAAAAATTCTTTTCTTCTTTCTCCATGGAGCAACCGTCGATAATCACCATCCTTTTTTAGCCTTCTTTTATATCTCTTTTAACTCTTAAAAGAGTTACATAACAGATGGCCAAGTGGTGGCTTTATATCCACTCATTTCATAAAGTATTAAAGTATAAAGCTTTGAAAAGTCAAAGCTTTATCTCTTCCTTCTCCATCCAACGCACACATGCCTTATAAAATTCATAATTAATTAATTAATTTACTTAATTAATTAATTAGAATATAATTGCTAAGGTCCAGTCCAACTGAGGTCGGTCCATCGACTCTCGAGCCCCGATCAAACAAAGCTTTCTAAACCTTTCTTAGCAATATTGATGTCGCGATCTCATCGGGACATATCCCAATCCCATTGGGATCCATTTAATCCTAATGCTCTCCATAATTAGAACTCAGTCCAATAACTATTTTACAGATTCTCTGAAACACTCTTATGCGTGTGACCCTTTAGGCTCCCGGTTATGTTGGCCACTTAGATTAACAATTAATCTGAGCAAGTCATGAGCGGTATCTAGCAACACATCATGACCCCCAATTGACCGGAAAGTAATCGGTTTGATGTATTCATCACGAACCCTTCCATAGACAATTACCGTGCAATTCGTCCTTTCACCATCCTATACCCCACTTGGTTATGAGTATGGTCAAAGTGTCAACTCTCACTAGACTGAGTCTAGCCCAAGTGATATCAGTTCTTGTCCTGGGACTCATTACTTTATATGTCAATGAAGACACTCTTCATGACATACATGCTGGCCAGCCTTAGTAATGATCCCGACAAGAGGCCATGGGTATCTCTTCTGCTAATCCAGAAGTGGTGAATCCTTTATTGGCTACTCAATTATCTTCGAATACCTCAAGCTGTACCCAAGCACCACCCTATGAGTTACCTCTAGAAGGCAACAAGGAATGGAGTCAAAGCACAGGATCAGTATCCAAGATATCCTTGAGTACCTCAAGTCTAAGGATATTTGCACCATTGCTATGATGAGATTATCACTGACACTTAGATAAGATATCCATGTGATGATCTCATGGCAGGTCATCCAATGAACTTACTACCGCTAGTAAGCATCCACATGTCAATTCTAAATATCTCATATTTACGCTTCGAGATCCACCGCTGATCCAATCAAGGAATATGACATGTGCTAGTCTATCCAGATTAATGATGTCCGATCTCATTAATCCTATGACTAGGAGAATTTAGATATCTTGACATAATTGCACATGATAGGAATCTCGGGAGTATGAACACATCATAATTTCCTTCATGCTATGTCATATATCATGGACTTCATTAATTCGATTAAAGATTCAATCAATTCATAAACAATGTTTATGAATATCAAATTAATGAATAATGCCTTTTCTTTATTTATTCATAAAGTCTGCACACGACTTTGAATAAAACGCGCTAAAAGGGATTGCCTTTAGGGTACAAATAAACAGTACCGTCCTTGAATAAGTCGACTTATCGAATGAACAAGTCGACTTATCGGTACCGTGTAAGCATAAGTCGACTTACACATGGTACAAGTCGACTTACCACTTACATTATGAAGTGTTAGGTTTAGATGTGCGTTCCTGCTGGTGTTATGGATTCCGGACGGGAGGGTCCGATGATGATTTTGGATTTTGTGATTATAGAAGTGATTTTGAACCATTTGCAGGTTTTGGGTTAGGTCAAAGACAGCCGTTATGCTGCCGAATTTTTGATAAAATTGGGATAAAAATGAAATTTTGGATATGTATGAGTGTATATAAGAGTATGAAAAATTCGAGATTTGTATATGGATGAATTTCCAAGGTGGGAATTATTTGTATTTGATTCAAAGCTGTGTATGAGTTTGATAAATGACTATAAGAAAAAGAAAAAAAAATTTATACCGAATTTCAGAATGGTACGTCTTAGGATTTCCAACGTGATTAGTTTCCTATGCTTCATGTTTGCAACGGATGTCGATGTTTGTTCAGGTTGATTAATTCGTTCGCTTTGTATTTGATTCGATTCGCATTCGATTTCGAATTTTGTTCGTTTTCGGTTTCTGCTTTCCGGTTGGGATCCGGTTCCCAAGATCGGGTCCCAACACCATTATTGTATGACAAGCATTTATTTCAGGTGTATTTGAAGTATGAAATTTTGTTTAAATGAGTATGGTGTATATGAATTCTGAAATTGTATATTAATATGTTTGGGTTGTGTTTGGATTTGAATTGGGAATTTGTATATTGAGTCAAGATGAATGGGAATTACATATGATATATGAATGTGATTTGTATATTGAATTGAGAAATGAATGTGAATTGGATATGGACAATGCGATTTGGATTGAGTTTGAATTTCGGATAGGAGGTCCGAGGAGTTGTGTGATTTGATTGAACTGGTTTATAGAAGTGTGTTTTAAAACCCTTTGCAGGTTTGGGCTTGCTAGAACGTAGTCGTTATGCTGCCCAATTTTTGATAAAATTGGTTGTATGGTAAGGATAGAATAATAATAAGTTTTTTGGTAAATTGATGTTTATGAGTTTGAATATGACAATTTGAGTTTGTGGCAAAGAAAGAATAAGAATAAGATATAGGATTTGTGGATAAGTTTGAAAAATGTTTGAATAAAAAGAATCAAGTAATTTGAGATTAGTATGAGATTAAGGATAAAATTTTCAAAAAGGGAAATAAGATGGCCTCTTATGAGGTTGATAAATGAATGAGGTTGATAAATGAATGAAAGAAAGAAAAAAATTTAAACCGGATTTGATTGGTTTAGTCTAGGTTTTCAACGCGACAAGTTGTTTTGTTTCTAATATTTTTGTTCTCGAATGTCGAAATTTGTTTAAGTTAAATTGATCCGTTTGTTTGCTTCGATGCGATCCACTTTGTTATTCGATTTTCTTTCGATACATTTGCCTTTTGTTTTGCAAATTTTCATATTTCGTTTTTCGTTTTTCCGGTTAGGATCCGGTTTCGAGATCGGGTCCTAAAAATTTAACTCATGAGTTCTTGTTTTGAATTAATGTAGTTTGAAGGTAAATTGTCATAAATAATTAGTACTTGCATTAAATTGATTTTTAGAATAATTGATACTGCAAACTATTATTTTTTTCATTGTAGGACATTCAAAAAGTAGAGCCAAGGATTGAAGACCAAGAGCACAAGTCAACGAGGGCAACAGGCAAGTTCACCGCGGTGAAAATAGAAGATCTTTGGAGAGACCTTTCGGACAAAGTTCGTCGCAGCAAGGATAATGTTTGCGCCACGAAGAAAGCTGAAAATTACTGAAAAAATCTTTTGGCAGAAGTTCACCGCGACGAACTCATCCTTTCATTGTGGTGACATGTACGAATTGACACAAACCCGGACCATTTTTTAAAATTTTAACAAATTGTGCAACCCGACCTAAAACCCGTTTTTGAGAAAAACCTATTTTGGGCTAACTTACAAAAGAAAAAAAAAAGAGTTGACATGTCCATACTAATATTCCATCCTCTTCACGTAGCTACTTTTCCATCATCGTCTTCTTCCATATTATCATCCATTTCTTCCATTTTCCCTCGTCGATTGCTACCATGGGTGTCTCCAGTTGCTTATCGGTTGTGAAGTCTCTTGGAGCTATGCATGGCTAGGCATCTCTCTCCTCTTGAAGATGTAGTAATGGATAGAGTTCAATGGGCTTAAAAGGGGAGTAGCTTAATCCATGTTTAGCTATAATTTATGAACTCCTATGTTTAGGATTTGTAATTTGTAGTTGAACATTTTTTATTATAGTTTAATCAAGTGTTGAATATTCAATGTGTGGTTTGGATTTGTTGATGTAGAACTTTGAGCTTAAATATATAAAGTCTCATACATGTCTTTTTGTGATCTTGTTGAATCTCTTTTATCTTGCATAGTTGTGTTTGATATTGAGTTGATTCTAGATCCCAAAGTGACTTGTTACGTTGACTTATCCACTACACACATTAAGAACATTTAACAAGGTTTTAAGAAATGGAGTCCCATTGATTAAGATCTTGGACTTAAAGATTTCTTTAAGGTTTACCCATTTGAAACTTAGTGATTTCACTTCCATTAAAAATTAATTTCGAACTATGATAGCCAAAGCTCATTTTCAAGAGGACTTTATCATTATTTGATCATTTGTCTTAATCTTTCCATTTTCTATTACCAAAAATCCAAAAATACATTTTACATATTTTTCTTACAATTCCATTTAATACAGTTAAGGTTTCCAAAGATCAAATCCCCCTCCTTATCAAATTAGCTTGCATTTCATAACACATAGGTTAACTTAGGTCCATTCGTTTTAGGTTCTGATTAAGTGAGACGACCCGAGGTTGCATCCTATATTGCAATACTTGGATTATTTTTTTATTTAACCTCCAAGGTTATGAACAAAGGTTCGAATCAAGAATATGGATGCGCCCACTATGATTCTACATCTCAAGGAGTTGTTTGGTACACAAAGTAGGGTGGAGAGATATCAAATCTCCAAGGTATTGTTTCAATGCAAGATGACAGAAGGATTTCAGTCAACCTGCATGTGCTGAAGATGATTAGTTATATTAAAAAATTAACTCAATTAGGTTTTGTTATGGACCATGAGTTAAGCATTGATCTGGTGTTACAGTCTTTAAGTTCTAGCTTTTCACAAATTTTTATGAACTTTAATATGAACTAGAAGGAAATGGCATTGCCTAAACTATTGAACAAGCTTAAGACTGCAATAGGGTTCCTTAAGAAGGAACCCAATTCTGTACTTGTTGTGAATTCTTCTAAGATCAAGAAAAAGGGCTCTAAGAAGAATAAAAAAAGAAACAAAAGGCTTCTACTAGTGTAGTGAAGCCCAAAGGAGGTGTCAAGAAGAAAAACAACAATAAGGGCGCGTGCTTTCACTACGAAGTCAATGGAAACTAAAAGAGAAACTGCCTATCTTTTCTTGCCAGCCTAAAAGATAACAAGCTTAAGGAAGTTGTCCCTTTAAATACGTTTATGATTTAGATCAATCTTTCTACTTCTATTCCACATACTTGGGTATTAGATACTAGATATGATTCTCATATTTTTAAAACCGTGCAGATTTTAACATGGAGTAGATCATTAAAGAAAGGTGAAGTGGACCTGCGAGTTAACAATGAAGCAAGAGTTGTTGCATTAGTTGTAGGAACTTATAGTTTATCTTTACCTTCTTACCTTGTGTTAGAACTTGAAAATCGTTAATATGTTCCAGTTATTACAAGAAACATCATTTCTATTTCTTATTTGGACTCCTCCTGCTTCTCTACAACATAATAAAGTTTCTAAGAGGAAAAATCGTACATTATTAGATATAGTACACTCTATGATGAGTCATGCAATCATTCCTGTCTCCTTTTAGGAATATACAATTGAAACTGCAATACACCTTCTAAACAAAGTTCCATCCAAATTAGTTGACAAGATACCATATGAGATATGGATAGGTAGAAGACTCAGATTGTCACACTTAAAGATTTGGGGATGTGATGCTTATATGAAGGATACTATATCTGATAAACTTCACATTTAAAGAAGCATATTTAAAAGGCAAAAAGCTATGAGATTTTAAATAGAATCCATGTACACTAACCAAGTATGGACTTTGGTGGATGCGCCTAATGGTATTGTACCTATTGGATGCAAGTAGTCTTTAAGAGAAAAACTAACATGGATGGTAATGTACATAAGTACAAAGCGAGGTTAGAGACTAAAGGTTACAGATAAAAACAAGGAGTTGACTTTGATGAAACCTTATCGTCAGTAGCTATGCTAAAATCCGTAAGGATCTTGTTGGCTATAGCAACATATCATGATTATGAAATCTAGTAGATGGATATCAAAATGACATTTCTCAATGAGAGTTTGCACGAGGATGTGATATGACACAACCTGAAGGTTTTGTATCCAAGAGATTTCCTAATCAAGTATGCAAGTTGTAAAAGTCCATTTATGAACTTAAGCAAGTGTCACGGAGTTAGAACATCCATTTTGATAAGACAATCAAAGAGTTTGATTTTATAAAAAAAAAAGTGAATGAACCATGTGTCTATAAGAAGATGTGTAATCGTTTTCTTAGTGCTATATGTGAATGAGGTATTGCTAATTGAAAATGACATACTTATGCTTCAGTCTGTAAAGATTTGGTTATGCAAGAATTTCTTCATGAAGGATATGGGAGAAGCAGCCTTTATTTTGAGAATAAAGATCGATATAGATATGTTAAAGAAGTTGCCTGGATAATCCCAATCCATGTATATAATCAAAGAGCTAAATAGATTAGTATGGAGAATTACAAGAAGGGATTCTTACTCATTTCACATGAGATTTCTCTCTCATAGAGTGTGTGTATAAGGATACATAAGGAGAGAGACAAAATGGATTGTATTCTATATGCTTCGACAATTGGATCAATTATATATATGATGTTATATACTAGACTAGATGTCTCTTATGCTTAAGTATAACAAGTAGGATTAAGCTAATCTAAGTGAGAGTCATTAGATGACTGTGAAAAACATCTTAAAGGATTTGAGAAGAACTAAAGATGTTTTCTTAGTCTATGAAGGATTTGAACTGAGAGTTTAAGGATATTCAGATGTTAGTTTTTAATAAGATCCCGATGATAACAAATCACAGTCAAGATACATATTCACTATAAACGGTGGTGCGGTAAGTTGGAAGAATTCCAAACAACCAACCACTGAAAATTCAACGACCGAGTTAGAGTACATTTCAGTGTCAAAGGCGGCAAAGGAAGCAGTTTGGATAAACAATTTCATCAGTAAACTTAAAGTGATTCCTAACAATTTTAAGACTATAGTATTACATTGTGACAACAATGGTGTAATTACACAGGCAATTGTCCAAACATGTACTCAGGAAGTTTTACTTGATCAGGAAGATAGTGGAGTGAAAAGACAAATTATCAGAACGAGTTCCTATTGAAGAGAATATTGCATAGCCTCTCACTAAGCCATTGCCTCAAAAGAGACTTGATCGACATATTCATAGATATGGTATTAGATATATAGGAGATTGACTTTAGTGCAAGTGGGAGATTGTCAGCTTATGCTCTTGTTGCCAATCGATTAGATGCAATTTAATGTATGACATTATTATTTAATTAACGAAAAAGAAATTTTTATCTTTGTGTATTAATTTAATTACATTCGATGTTTTAATACTAAAGGTAAAATCTAGAATAATTACTTTGTAATTGAAATTATGTTGAGATCATAATTATGAGATTTAATTTACATTTATGTATTTTCATAAAAATTCCTAGTTGTCGTTTTATTAAGACGGGATATTGTTGAAACAGTAAAACTAGTACATATTATGTTTCTTTCTTATGAAGAAAGCAACTGATCTCATGAATTAAAGTATGGAGATACTTAGACTAATGTGAAGGTTATTATTAACGAATAAGTCACTGAATTGATCTGACTATCAAAATCTCAAACGAAATATTACTTATATGTTTATGGATTTTATCATAATAATGGTTGTATAATTGATCCTTAGACTTGAGATTACCAAGGTATCTCATTGATCCTTAGACTTGAGATTACCAAGGTATCTCGTATAGGAATTACTGTGTTTTAAGGCTACTAATGAACCGTCCTAGGATAATTCAGTCAGTCTTACTTGGATGCAATATGAACTATACGAAGATAGTTGAGTAAGTCAATAAAGAATTCGTGACTATAAAGTAATTAGGGAGAATGTTCCCCTATTTTTGATTAATAGCGATTTATGGAATTCTCTAGCCATAGTGAATTGACATTTGAGAAAGATGTTTTCAAATATCAATTATAAGTTAACTACTAATTAGCAAGAGTGAACATGACTGGATGAAAAGAGAGACACTGAATTCATACTTTGTCCAATTGGATCATTGGATGACGAAACGATTAAATTATACATCATAACCATGGATGGATAGGTTAAGTCAACCAATTTGACATTCTTGAGATTTGGGTGGTTATGACATATTGTTAGACGTTAATTTTGATCTATGATTATAAATTATTTAATTAGAGAATTAAAGATAAATTAAAACAAATTTTAATTTATCTAATTCTAATTGTGAATTAAAATTATAATTTATAATCATTGCCGATATATTAAGAACCTAATAGGTCACACAATAAAGAATAACTTGTTAAGAAAAATCAATTTCAATTAAGTTTGACTTAATTAAATAGTTTTAGAAACTTTAGGGATCAAATATAAGATGTTGATTTTATTAAAACAAGTTAATTATAGTTAGAGTATGAATTTAATTATAATAACGGAAATTTAATTTTAATAAAATTACAAAACCACCGTAATAAATGTATTATAAATAAATAATATATTTATTTATAATAATGAACAGGCTCATGAGGTGAGCGCCTAGCCCTCGCAAGCCCTACCATTTCAAGGCATTTCATTATTATAAATAAATATATTATTTATTTATAATACATTATCATTTTATTGAATGAAATAAATGTATTATAAATAAATTTGTTGCTCGATTCAGTATATATTACTTATGATAAATAAATGTATTATTTGAAATAAAATGTCTATTATTATTCATAACATTATTAAATTGATATTATTATTAAATATTAACTGTTGTTATTTATGTAATTATTTATTTATGGATTTATAATAATAATAATATTACATTATTATTATTATTATTATTATTATTATTATTATTATTATTATTTCTATTCTTATTCTTATTATTATTATTATTATTATTATTATTATTATTATTATTATTATTATTATTATTATTATTAGGAGGAGTAGTTAATAATATTATTTTTAGTCGTGGGTAAATGTGTCATATAAAATAATTGAATTCAATTCTAATCTTATTGAATTTTTCCAAATAGTGTAATTGAATTCAATTCTACTATTTCTGGATTTGTTCCAAACAGTATAAATTCAATTCAATTCAATCTCATTAATGTAAATTCAAAAGTTTCCAAACAGCCTGTTATTAAAATGATAAAATTGTATTATTGTAATTTGTAATATTTTAAATACTTTGTACCTGTACCGGTACAGTTTTGTTTCAAAACTCAATCTGGTACCAAGCCCGATACGGTATTCATAACTTTGGTTTTACATATAAATGTGATGTTATATGGTTTTGTAAATTAATCATATTATAAAATTTAAAGTGATCTTGACTTTGAAATAATTAATCATATTATAGAATTTAAATTGATCTTGACTTCGAAATAACAAAATTTGGAAGTCGAGACCACTTTAAATTTTATAATATGATTAATATAAAATATAATAAAGCATAAATCATAATTTGTAATTTAGTATAAAACTTTATTATTTTCTCATTATTTCTTAGGAATCGTTTGAAATTAGTTCATCACAAGCACCATAGTATCTATATAATGTATTGAGAGAACTCTACAAGAAATGTAGAGAGAGTTAGGCAAGAAAGGCTAACTCTCTTAGAGTCTAAGCCTATTTATAATAAGAGTTAGACCTCTTATTTCAATTAAATTTTAAATAAAATTACGATAAGTTTTAATTAAATACTAATTGAGCCCAAATAATATCCATTGTCTCATATCAAACCTTATTTATTGAACATCTCATATTTAATTTTAAAGTTTTTCAAACTTTACAATCAAGTTCAACTTGATTAAAATACTTTTCTCTCTTCATCTCATTCTTTGTATGTGATCTATTAGCCATCAATATATTATCAATGGATATAAATTATAATCCTATACCAATTTTAGGATTAGATAAATTGAACTTTTTATTTTTAATTATATAATTTATCTCCAAAGATCAAGATTGATGTCTAACAACATACCATAACTGCCTAAATATTTAGAAATGTTAAAGTTATTTTGTTTAACCTTTAAGCACATGATTTTTTTAATTCAATCATTTTATTATACAATATTCCAATTAGAATAGATTATGCAATTAAAGTTTACTCTATTTGAGTTACTCATATTAGTTCTTCACCATTAGTAATTAATTCTTTTAATGATATTTGAAAATTATAACTACAGCCAATCAATTAACTTTAGGGCATAAACCAATATTCTCCCACTTGTACTAAGTTAACTGCTTAAGTATGTTATACTATGTCTCCAAATGATGACCATAGTACTACTGTGATAGTGGTTTAATGAAAGAATTTTTCAAGATTTTCTATAGTTAAAAAATGCTGAAACTTAAAATTTTAAATTTTCGTCTCAGTTATCATCATAATTAAGAGAAATTGCACAAACACATACCTGGATCTTTGATGAGACCTTAACTCTTTTTATATCCCTAATGGTTTTAATATTTCATATTATATTAATGTTTGAACGATGCAACGAACTATACCAAGCTCATTTGAAGAACTTATTAATTCAAATAATCGTTTCCGCTAAATAAAAATGTATTATGGATTGATTAGTAATTAATGCTACATTGGTAACTTTGAAATCTTAAAATAATATTGTTCTATGTAAAATATATCTTCAGCTAAGATTTACTTATAAAATTAATATCCATATAACTTTAAACTCAATTATCAACTCATTCATAGAATAATAGATATCTTTAATACTACATTAATATTAGATATCTTAAATACAAAAAATATTTTGTAAATTATCGACGTACATAGCTTATATAAGTAAATAACTTTCATATCTATCTCCGTAGATCAAATTCCCAAAAATCAAGTGGTTACCTTTTCATATATAATAAGAGTTGCTTTTAGATTACCATATCTTCATCAATTGAAAATGTTAATTATTTATATAAGTAACATGTCTCTACATACTCCCACTAAATAGTATAACAATACTCCCATTAACTTTTTCTAGACATGATAAACTCATAATCATCTCTAAAAACTCTTTGAATATATCAAAGAAGTGAATCTTTTAACATCTCATAACCTTTTAACTATATATCAAATGTATCAATAAAGTCATAGCTCTAACTGAAAGTATTGTCCAAGATTTGAATCTTTCAAATTTCATCTTACTCTCACTACTTATCATAAGAACCATTCACTTATAAGTATACATTAAAACAAACACTTTATTTAATAAGTTTACAATATTATATCTAGCTTGTTAGATATCTTATAACCTTTATTTTCTGATTTAATTCTAAACTTAATGGATAATATATGTTTTAACTAAGCACCACAACCCAAAATTATTAAATTTAACTCTTTCAAAGTGTTACCATTCTATATATAATATAGTATCTTGTTAATTGACTTAATTAGAACTTTTGATGGTAATTTAAAATATAAAGAAATAATATTGCATCATACAATATCTCATATTAACTATTCATCTTTACATAAATCTATATTGTTACAAGATTCAGTTGTGGAGGTATTCATAAGAGAATCTTATTTTTATAAATAATTTAGATATTACCATATTAATCTCATCGAAGTGTTTCAACATTCTCAATGCTTGATTTCAACTTAGAATTAAATAGTTTAGACTTTTAAAATTTTAAATAATCCATTTAATATTTATAACCCTTCCTTACAAATTCATTAATAAATATAATGAAATATAAGTATTCATCTTTTATAAATTATCATTACAATAATAATTTTATGTTTAAAATTTAACAATTCAATACCATTATCATTTTTCACCAAAGGTTGATTTGTTCATTATTCAACCTAACAAGTTTCATATGATTCATAATAAAAAAGATACACATATCTTTATATGTAACTTTATGATTTTTATTATGTTGATTTAACCATTATGACTTAAAAGGATAGTCTCAATTATCCAACTTTGTATTCTTTCCACTTTTTATTAAGTATAATTTTCCTTTTATCCAACACACATAAAATTTTGAATTTGGATCAACTATTTTACTTAACGACATATTTCTTATTATGCCTTGAACATTATAATCATGTTGAATCCAAGTTCAATTTCAAATATTCAAAAGCTTGAATTGTAAACATATGTGAACTCTATCATATCATATATTGATAAGAAAATTCATGCAGCCATTTTATTCTTATGATAATTATTATCATACTATAGTAAATACCTATAATTGTAGTCTATGTTTATGCTTATAGTAATCTAAATTGAGTTGAACAAATCTATTCGGGTAATATACCTTTCAACTATACTCTATGTAACTATTTGCATTGTGCTAACCATCTTTAATATTACCATTAAAATTTATGATACATTAGTCAACTTAAAATGTCATTACATTTTATTGTATGACATTAACATATCTCCAAAACTTTTAGTTAATATTTAATAGGGTAATAGCAAAATTATATAATGTACACATAACTTCTCCTTCTAATTTTAAGAATTCTTCTTAAACCCAACCTACATCTAAGAAATTTAGTTCACTAATAATTAGGCTATGGTTGGTAGGGCGGTTAGTAATGAAATGGTATGGAATGTAATATTATTCCATCATTTGGAAGGAGGGTTTGTAATGGAATGGAATAGAATAGGATGAAGGGGGACGGTTTCACATTACATCCCATTCCATCCTAAACAGTATAAATGAGTTACCTTTAATTGAGGGGATTTATAATGGAATGTAAAATGATAAATATGTACTACCTAATATACGCTTAACAATTTTTTATAATACTAATTTTACACTTAACCCTAATAACAAGTAGCAAGAACATCTCATTACTTGTGTTGGGTGGCTTCTAGATTGGCAGTCAATTATAGTAGAGGACGAGCACTATCACTAAGCAGTAATGAATGGGCATCATCGTCAATTAGGTAACAACAATTGCCAAGTAACACCCATTAACTTCTATCTGTCCTACTTTTACAATGCACTACTTCATTATCTTCCCTTTTTCTATTTGTGATGCACTACTTGATTAGCAATAGCTTCCCTCTTTCTCTTTGGGTTAAATCAGTTTCCTTGAAATATGATTATGGCCTCAAAACCCACCATTATGTAAGAGGGATATAAGTTTGAATTTTCTTCAGATGACTCTTAGTATGCTATGGTGTTAATTAATATATCTATTTTTAGGATGAAAATTCATGAATTGATCTATATATTCAAATCAAAGCTTTAAATTTTTGACCAAATTTAACATCAAATGTTGAATAACTACAAATAATGATTCTATAGATGAGCTCAACTACATGGACTTTTATCTATAAGAATGTACATATTTTCAATATTATCCATAATAATAAATAAATATTTATATCCCTTTATTGACACTCATAGGTGAGAAAAATTCTTCATTATTAGTCGACTAGGATGAACGATCAAGATCGTTGATGTTGTTATATAATCATAATTCCTCAATAGATTTTTACATATATATATGTATGGTTATACTATGAGGTTATAGTGGTTCCTTATTTTATTGCTTAATCTCTACTCATTTCATTCTATATTTGTTCATCTCTTTATTGGTTTTGTACATATAAATGTGATGTTATATGGTTCTGCTATAAATTACAATGGTTTATTGTCATATGATTCTAATATTTATAGTTCCTTGTTTTAATCTCTTGGATGTATTTCACTCTATATGTTTTGATATCATCATTGATTTTTACATATATATGATGTTATACAGTTCTTGATCTTACAAGTGGAGTGGTCTTTTATTCTATATGTTTTGTTCTAATAGTAGGTGACCTAGAAAGTAGGTGGAAATTAATTGGTTGTGATATGTTATATGGTTATATGTATATGGTTATATTTTTTCATTAACAAAACACTAGTTAAATTTTTACTATTCTTAATTTTTATAACATCATATATAAATGGACATATCTATGTCATATTTGGTTTATTTTCATTTTCACAATATAAAAACTACTCCTAATTTTGTTTTTTAGACATGAGCAGTGAGGTAGTAATGTGAATAGTCAAATGATCAAATTGATTCGTATACATCAATTAGCACTTGTTCATGTTGCTTGTCTTATGGTCTATTTATGGATGTTACGAAGCAGAGATTGCAATCAAGGGAGATTTTCATATTAAGAACTTTATTTCATTCCGATGGGAGAAATATAATTAGAATGCAGCCTAAACCATTTGTTGAGAAAAGGTGTGCTTAGACCCATTGTGAACACAACTATTGAAGAACAACTAACAAAGTTTCTATACATATTAGGACATAACGTTACTAATAGGGAGATTGCATTCTTTTGGAGTCGATCTGGGGAAACTAAAAGTCAACATTTTCATAGCATTTTAAAAGCAATTATAGAGCTAGAAGATGTCTTTCTAAGACAACCTGACATATTAGAAACCAGATCGAAAATATTGAACAGTAGTAGATTTTACCCATATTTTAAGGAGATTTTCTTTTCTTTTCTCAGTATAATTATAAGTAATTATATTAAACACATGTAATGTTTCATTATAATATAGTTCAATGTCAGGATTGTGTTGGTGCAATTGATGGTACACATATCCGTGTCAAAGTACCTACTCAAGATGCTCCTAGATTTCGTGGGAGGAAGGATAAAATGTGTTATGTGCTTGTTCTTTTGATATGTAGTTCATATATGTATTGGTTAGGGGGATGGAACAACATTTGATTCACAAATTATGAAAAGTGCACTAACCAAACATTACTAACTTAAAATTCTCCATGGTAAAAATAGAGATCAAATCTTATTAATTAATAAATGTCATAAATTACATTTTGGCATAGTTTTATTCATCATAGGAAAATATTATCTTGTTAATGCTAGATTCATGTTGAGAAGTGGATTCATTACACCGTCTAAATGGGAACGATATCACTTGAAGAATATTCATAGAATCCTCCTAGAAATGCTCGTGAATTATTCAATCATCAACATTCATCATTGATTAATGTTATCAAAAGGGCATTTGGTGTGTTGAAAAAACGGCTCCCTATTATATCATCCACCATAAAACCATCATATGGCATTCAAGCTAAACAAAATCATTATGGCTTGTGTCATTTTGCACAATTTCTTAATTGGTGCAGGTCCAGATGATCCATTCCTTAATAAAAAGTGTGATGGAGGGGGAAATGATAACCAAGATGGCTATGAAAATGATGACGAAATTGATGCATATAGTGGGGAAATCATAAGAAATAACTTCGCTACCCATATGTGGGCTGATTACATTTTACGATAGATATTACCACATCACAATAAATCTATGTCTCCTATGATTTTATATTGCTTTAAAAATATTTATTGATTACTTTTATCTAAATATGACGTTTTTATTATTGTTGTTAATGTTTTTACATGCAATTGTGTCTTTGTAATGCTTATTTATTATTTTCACTATTTTATTTATTGTTATTGTCGTTTATATTATGTGGAAATATTTGAAGCTCCAATATTGTGTATGTTTTAAATATAAAGTTCAGCTTTTCTAGTTGAATTTTTAATATACAAAATGCTACCTTAAAGAGATCCTTCTACAAAATTAACATCAAGAATTGAGAGGTCATGCATTTAGAATCAAGCTATGAATGATGCCTTGGTTGATGCATGCTTACACCTAAATCGACAAGGTAATTGAGTTGGTGGGACTTTCACAATGCATGCACTTGACACAATTGAAGTTGAACTAAAGGAAAAATTTCCTGATAAAGGAATCAATAAGGAAAATTTTTTGAAAATCACAACAAGATTATCAAGAACAAGTGGAGTAAATGTTTTGATTTCTTTTCAAATGGAGGTAATGGATTTGCTTAGAGTCCTATAATAAATAGATTGAGTGTTGAGACAGAAGTGTGGGAGAACTTGATCCAAGTGAACTTGTTTATTATTTTGTTGGAAGAAAATATGATATATGCTATGATTTGGTTTATTAATGAACTTGTTTTTTTAACAAGCTAAACTGGAAGCTACTAAGTAGAGAGAGATGCCTATTCATAACTATGAGAAGCTGGTAAAGACTTATGGTAGTGATAGAGCAACTAGGGAGCATGTTGAAACAACACATGAGATAAGAAATAGGTGCACCATTTCTGTCAAAAATGGATTTTCGAACAACATATATGATATTGATGACATATTGTTTCATAATGAGTTAAGTTTCAAAGACAATGTCATGATGGATGGTGATTGTATTGAAGCTCCCGTGGGAACCCCAGCTTAGTCTTAAAATGCAAACCCAAATACATCTAAGAAAAGGAAAAACAAGGCATCCTCTGATGACAATGAAGATGTCATCAAAGATGGACTTAACACATTTGTTGAAGCCACTATAAAATCCGCTTCATTGTTGGTTAAACCACTTCTGATTCCAAAAGAAGAACTATATAATCATTGGTGGAGTTGGGAGTGGAAGCTTAAAAATTGTATGAAAGTTATATCTTTCTTGTTCATAGGTCTGATGAGGTTAGGACGTTACTTCGTACACCAGTCAATATAAGTAAGAATATGATGAAGTTTATTATATCTTCTAAGGAATACAAGATGATATTGTCATTGTTACCATATCTTAGGAGTATGTTGATGACTAGGTGTCGTTTGGATACTAAAGTTTAGTATGTCTAGTCCCTTATCCCTTTCCTATATTTTGGTTAGATATTTTGTGCATGGAATTGAGCATAAAGCTTTTCAAATTGAAATAAGCATGTAATTGAGGGAATTGTTTGTTTTGCAATTTGTTTTTGATATCTATCTCTCAGTTGATGATTGAGTAGCAACTATATGAAGACTCAACTTTTCTTCATTCATTGCTTTGATATTGTTTATTCTAACCTTCATCATTTATAATATTTTCAATGCATATGATGAATATTTTGATGTTTTCTTGCATGTTTTGGTTCATGAATGAGTGTTAAATTTATTTGTTCTTGGATATATTGATTATTGATTTTATATTACTTTTGATTTGAATGATGGATGGATACAAAGCCTAAAATGATGGATTAAATGGTAATTTCAGTGACTTTTTTGCTCATTTGGAGTGAATGAAGGTAGATGGGTTCATCGTTTCTTTCTCTTATCTGCAAGTGGGTGCTGATATGTTAATTAGAATACTTACCACATCATTTTAATTTACGAAATTTCAATGCCTTCCTTATGTTTCCGTGGTGTCTCTTTTTCAAGTGATCTTGTTTACTTAAAGGAAGCAAATGTGAAATATCAAGCATGAGGGAGTTAGGTTTGAAGAGTATTGTGGCATCAGGAGCAGCAATCATGGGCTCCTCTTCCATTAATGAACCTATTCAATGTTAGTTTCTTTATTCGATCAGTTTAATCACTAAAGTCTGTTAGGAGCTTGATTGGGTGAAAATTTGTATGATTGGTTCAAGCGAAAAAGCTCAATTGTTTATTTAATTTCTGGATTTGATAGTTTTGTTGTGTGTATTCATATTGTAGCTTAGGTTTATAGAACCAGAAAAATGAACGGTTGTATTTTTATTATGTATATACTAATAAGAAAATTAAATTTTAAAAATTTTCTTTAAAATGACGTGATTATTTTGCAATTGTAGTAACATTAATTTTATGTTGTTTTGATTTTATATAACTAGAAAGCCAAATCCTATCCATATGTGTTTTGATCTATTAACATATGTTTTATTTCATCAAGGTAGAATAATCATTCATTATTATTATACATTCATTACATTTCATTCCATCCCATCCATCTTCCAAACAACTTTTCATTATATTACATAATAACCCTTTCCATCCCTCCCAAACATCAATTTTCTAATAATACATCAATTTATATTCCATTTTATTATAAACCATTCCATTTCATTATAAACCATACATCCAACCAAACATAGCCTTGGTATCAACTATACTAAACAAAAGTAGTTTAACTCAAAACTAATATAAATATAAGAAAAGCAAGTAATTGTTTATATACTATGGAAACCAAATAAAATTAAGACTTTAATAATTTATTTTGTTGCTCCCACTATTTTATTTGAAGTAGTAGCCCTTATAACTATTATAGAAAGATTACTCTAATCTCTCTAACGGAATATGATCTTATTAAAATTTAGTTGATCTTGAGGCACTCAACACATTTAGTAAACTTAAATTAGGTAGATTACATCCTTATCAATCACATCTCATGTGACTTCTAAATTCATTATGTGATAACTCTTATCAAAATATGTTGGGACCCAAGCCCAACTTGCTTAAACTAAACCAAACAGAAAATCGAAAAACACAAACGAAATGGCATAAGCGAAACCAAAGCCGAAGTGAATGCGAATCGAAAAATAAGCGAAACACACGAAGCTAATCGGATCGAATACAAATTGAAAACGAAGCATATCGAAAATCGCAACGAGATGAAATCAAAAGGCGAATGCATCGAAAGCAAAACAAATAACGAAGCGAAATCGAAACATAGAATCGAATCAGAATAAATCAAATACGAAACGTAAGCAAAACTTAATCGAAAAACGAAGTCGAATAATTGAATCAGAAACAAAAAAATGGGTCAAACAAAAAAAGAAAAGCGGAAACAAAATCGAATACTGAGACAAAACGAAAGTGGATCCGACATCCAAAACGCAAACATAGAAAACTAAATTAGCGTTGGAAACCTAGATTAAACCATATCAAAATCCGGTATAATTTTTTTCTTTTCTTTCTTTCTCATCTTATCCATCCTTATTCAATCTTATACGAATCGAACAAATATAATTTCCCCTTTTTGGAAAATTTATCCTTAAACTCAAACTAATCTCAAACTACTTGATTCTTATTATTCATCATCTTTTTCAAACTTAATAACAAAACCTATATTTTATTCCTTTCTTTCTTTTGTTATAAAAATTTTGGCAACATAACGGCTGCATTTTAACTAACCCAAAACCTGCAAAGTGTAAAACTCACTTCTATAAATCAATCGCATAGTCATCAAAATCCACCGGACCCTCCGTCCGGGATCTCAGTAAACACAATCCTATATCTAGTACTTCACATATCACAAATCATCCATATTCAATCCACCATTTTCAAATTTTTACAATACATCACAACCATTTATATACACAATTTCATAATTCACATACATCAATAAATGCTTGCTATACATTATGGCAATTCAAGCCATAAACAAAATTAATACCAAAAACCCAATTTACACTAAAATCCAAATGATACAAAATCGAACCAAACATCTTGACATTCTTTCATCCGATCTCCTGCTCGAATACCTGGAGATGGGGATAAAAGGGGGATGAGCAACACAGCTCGTGGATAATATGTTTATAAATTGAATGATAAGCGAAAACATTTGCGAAAATATTTTGCCATTTTTTTCAAACGTTTCTCAGTTGAAAATTTTGCAAATTTCTTATTTTTCAATCCTTTCAGATCATTGTTAAAATAATTTCAATATTTTATGGCTAAAATCCACTATAGCTTATTTCTCAATATTTTTCACATTTTTCTCATTTCATGAACAAAATCAAAATCGTATAAATCTTAATTTCTTTCATATTTCGCAAACATTTTTCAAATCATGCAATGCATCACACTTAGAAACAAACAAAAACAAATAACACATAAAATGGTTTAGTTCGGTTCAAAACAGAACGTACTGCACATTTTCGCATAGCGGTCCTATGCAGCCGTGAACGGAACGTACTACACCTTCCCGCATCGCGGTCCGATGTAGTCGTGACTTATGGGAGTCCGAGATCGAAACTCCAGTACCACTAGCCGACAGATGGGAGAAGGCTTTAAAAACAAACAAGTGCGTACTAGTCCCACTTATGGGACCTGACCAAACCCACATAACACATAATTCGAAATCGAAAAATTCGGATTGCCCGAAGGCACTTTTCGAAAATCTTGCATTTTCAAATTTTGCATATCATATAATGTCAATACTTGATACATTCACAATCACATATCCCACGTGAAATCATATAGCAATTCTAATACAATTCAAATCATCAATTTAATCACATGTCATATCAATCAAAATCATAACAATGAATGCAATAATTTCTTTAGATCATAAATCTGCATATTCTAATTCACAAAGCACATTTTTCAAATCATTCAAATAATTCGAAATCAATGAATTTCATAAACCTTGCATTTTCTTAAAATCATTCCGAAAGCAAGGAATTTAATCCTTCGAAATCAAAATTTTCAAACATTTTCGTAAACAATAATTTATAAAAGTTTTGCTTCTTGATTTTTCAAAAACACATACTTAGCTTCAAATTCAATAAATAAACATACTACCCACCTCGAATCGATGCTAGAAGCTTGTCCCTAGCTTCAATTTGACCATAGCTTCTTTCTTTCTTCCAATTGAAATTTACCGAACCCAATTCACCCAAATTCAACATCATATATCACATAATCTTCAAAATTGACTTCATAAAACACAAACCCATACTAATTCCAAGTTATCTAAATCAAAATTTCATGAAAAACTCGAAGCTTAAAAATTTCTCTTACCTTCAATCTCCACCATTTTCGAATTTTCTTGGGTTCCAAAGGAAACTTTCAAGCTTTTCCACCTTTTCCCTCATGAATCCATGCAAAAATCATGCTAAAAGCCCTAAAAATTCGAAATCCCCAAGCTTCTCCCTTTCTTCTCTCTTCTTTTCTTCTCCACAGCAACACTCTTCCTTTTCTCTCTTATTTGTTCATTCATTTTCTTCTTCTCTTCTCCACAGCAACCTCCAAGTTGCCATGTCATTAAATGAGGGTATAAAGACTTAATTTCCCCTCCATAAATGCCTTGTAACTTAAGTTCTTAAGTAGACTTCCAAAATTACCTTTAAACTTTATCCTCATTAATGCTTACTTTAGGACATTTTTCTCACTATCCAATTGAAGTAATTTGCCAAAACTTCCTTCTAGATAAATGTTCTTCATTGTCTTCATTTCATAATGCCACTAAAATCATCCAATTTTGAGCACTACATCCAAAGTTATGCTCCAAACAGTTCGGGCATGTCTTATGTTTAATCATTTTCCAGCAAGTTATTTCTATCCCAAAATTGGCATTCTTAAACAAAAAATTGAAACTCAATGTCTCATAAAAATTGTAGCCCTATTTTTCTAGTTTAACCCAAATCAAGAATCTCCTCATTTGGATTACTAGAGCAAAAGTTATGGCCAAAATACATTCGGGTGTTCCTAATCCCAGACTGAACTCTAATCCGAATAGGGATGGCAATTGTACCCGAACCCGATGGGTACTTGATAAAATTACCCGAACGAGGGCGGGTATGGGGAACAAATTTTTATCCGTGGGGCGGGTATGGAGATACCACCCCCATACCCATTTACCCGTTTACCCGTTATATAGTAATTACAATTTTGCCATTATATATATATACATACAAACCCAGCAATTAAATAAAGATAAGCTTATTTAAATTCAGTATGTATGTATGAATGTAGCATGAAAATTAAAAAAAATAGTCCATTTATATTAAATAAGCTTATCTTAAAAAAAAAGGCGGAGTGGCAGGCACCGATGGGGTCAAACCCCAACGGTGCAGGTATGGGGTGCCTAAAATCCCGACGGGATGGGGCGGGTATGGGTGTGGGGGTCAGTTCATGGGGCGGGTACGGCGGATGACATACCCGCCCCGTTGCCATCCCTAAATCCGAACTTCAATTCAAAAATTGATAGTCTTAGGGGCTAAATTGAAATTCAATTCCTTCATAGGATTTGTATCCCCATGTCTCTATTTTATTTTTCCTCAAGAATCACTTCCATCGGATCTCCACAGATCCCGAATTTCGCAAAATACTGAACCATGTTCAGAATATTTCATAACTCACTTTGATTAAATTAATCATCCTCAATTTAATCTGATAAAATCACAAATTTCTCCTGAGGATGTAAATAATTGTCTTAGAAATTCAACGCTTCAAAAACCAAGTCAATCGGATGTCGGATGGAAAAGATATAACTAAAAACTTACAAAAGGGTCGGATTTGGAAGGAAGAAGCAAAATGTGAAGCAAGCAGAAACGACATCATAGAACAGAATTTTTTCCAAAATTCATAACTATTGATTCTGAACTCCAAATTCAAAAAATTTGGTATCAAAAGAAAGCTTAAAGGAAGCTCTACAACTTCCTTGTAGAACATAAAAACTAATTTTGTCGCTAAAGGAGTCAAAATGTTAATCAACGATTCTGCCAAATTTGAAATTGACCTACACAATGCCAGAAGTTTGAAAAATCATATCTTTTAACAAAATAGCCTAAAAATGTCACATTTTACCTCAATGGAAAGATAAAAAGATTCTTTCAAACTTTCATGAAGGGTGCATAAATAAACTCTGTCATTAAAGAAGGTAAAAACTCACTTAAAAGTACTGCTCGTGTAAAAACCAATGGAACAGTAACTTTTATCAAATGAATAGCAACTGTAAGTTTCCCAATCTCATAACTTTTTACTCCTAACCCCAATACTTGCATACTATACATAAATGGAAAGGGAGAAAGATGATCTACAATTTCTATGAAGGATGCAAAATCCAAAACAGGCTCTAAAGGGGTGAAAAATCCTTCCAAAAGTTATGCACAAATCTGCAAAATGAACAGTAACTGAACTAGGTCTAACCCCCATAAGTTTTTATTCCTAACTCCAAATAAGGCACATTATACACCATTAGAAAGCTCTAAACATGTGCTGCAATCTTCAAGAAGACCTCCCAATCCAATTCAAGCTCTAAGAGGGTCAAAAATACAAACAAAGTTTTTGTCAAATACTAGTCAACCCAAACCAAAACAAAACAAATACATAACTTTCACCGTTCATAACTTTCACTCCCTATATAAAAAAATATCAAACTTTATGGCGACAGAAAGCTCTCAACATAAGTTATAAGTTTCATGTAGATCATTTTCTCAAATTTTGCGTAAATAAAAAAATCAACTCTCAGTGGCCAAAAAGTCAAACTTTTCATATTTTCACACTTTTTCTCTTTATTTCTTGATTTTCAACTTAATTTTCAATTTCTCATTCACTTAAACTTGTATAATCCATACAAATCTATTTAAATCTCAAAGTCATCAAAATCTATCAATTCTTTTTCTCATCAATTTTCTTAAAACATAATCACATCTATTTCATAATTTATATTCAAACATCCTTATTTCATACTTTTATATTTCTAAATTCCACTTAAAATCGGGGTCCAACAAAATATATCTTATATTCTATTCATAGCCATAACTATAAATTCATATGATCATTAGTCTCTCATCAAAATCATACAAATTTAATTAATTAATTAGGACCTATGAATTTAAAATAAAACATATTTAGGTTAAAGGAGCCTTGGTCACTTAACATTCCTTACAATAAATAAAATCTAGTTTTATATTTAAATAATATAAGACAACAATCACTTTCTCAATATGTACTTAATATTTTAACAAGAGAATTAATTTTATTAGTCTTATTAATAAAAATGCTTGTAAAATATCATTCATATAAAAACATGCAATTTCCCATACAAGTATAATCAAATTATATGCATGGAACATTAAGACGTACTTGATTCTATTATTCATTTTATAATCTAAAATACGATTTCCAACTCTTTGGACAATTAAATTAGATTAAATATGTTAATTCCTAAATGAATTAAGTTCTTCTGTAAATAAAAATTTTAGAAACAAATTTTGAATTCAATTGAAAATTATTTTCAATTATCTTGACTCCTTGAATAAAATTAATTCAAATATTTTTAATAAATTACTCATCATTCTTATTATAATTTACAAAAAACTCTTTTTTCAAAATTTTATAAGTTGTTACTCTAATCTAATTAGAGAACTATTTATAATCTAAGTAGAAAATTATTTTAATCTAACTAGAAATAAATTTTCTTGAGATAAAATTGTTTTATAATGTTAAAGAAAACTTCTTCCAAAATTAAATAAAACACTTTTAAATTTAACTAAGAAATTTCTTCATTATTTATTTTGAGATTAGCTCTCAATTAATTGGAGAAACATTTCTTAATAAATTAGAAAAATACTTTCAAAATTATTAAAGAGTGTTCATTTTTCTTAATTAATAAATAAAACATCTTTCCATATTTATTGAAGAAAATATAGTTTCTAATAAATCAAGAAAATGTTTTATTCAAATTAATAAAGACATAATTTTAAATAAATAGAATAATAATTCATTAAATAAATAAAATAATAAATGTAATTTATATCAATCAAATTAAAATAAATTTTATTAAGAAACATATTTTTAATTATAAGAAAATAAATTTTAATTTTCAAGATTTTAATTAATTAATTAATTAATTATAATTTAATTACAAAAATTAATTCTAAATTTACAAACAACTTTTCTAAAATTCAAATTTAGAATTCAATCTAATTATTAACCTTAATGATATTAAGAAAAGATTTGATTTAATTTTTAATTAAAATTTGAATTTTAAACACTTTTAAATTTTGTTTAGCTATAAAGTTAATTTATTCTAACTTTGGGATTGCACTAGCATTAATTACAATATTTTATGCTATGGGCTTTATTATCCTAATAACCAAACAAATCTTATTCTGTGTTTAGGTTACATTAACTACAAGAAACAGGCCAAAATTGATTATTGTTAAGGGATATATTCCAATCATAAAACCAACAACCATTGTTCCCAGTTAAGCTTCGATTGTGCTCCACATCGTTGGTAGCAACATTGACTGTTCATTACTTCAATAGACAAAATCTTTTCACCTCCTACTTTCGGCCTACTTTAGGATCCCGAAGCCAAATGTTAGACCCTTAAGTCCTAATAGCATAATCGAGAAATTGTTGGCGAGCCTTCACCAATGTTTGACACTCGGGATGACAAAACAGGGCAAAGAATCACAAGTACGTAAGGAAAATGGACATTGTTGATGAGTTGGCATTTGTTGGTGCACATTAGAAATATTTGAAAAGATATAAGAGTCAGATGTGATACTAAAAGATAGCTTGAGATGGACCTTGAGTTGAAGGTTAGCTGGATCACACGTATAAGGGAGACAAGTGAGAGCTTTAAGAACTTAATGTGTTCTCAAATAAACAAACCATGACTAATTCACTTGACATGGGTAAACATTGGACCGGACCAATATGTTATGAAAGGCTTTGGATTAAATGACTCATCATCAATGAATAGAGATGAAGAAAATATCTTAGATGATGTGGTGGATAAGATCACAGTAGATCTACATCAACTCTAAAAAATAAAGACCATACGAGAAGATCATCTAAATGTAGTGGAGTTATTCATGGATATAGACCTATCATTCCTTGCTAAATGTAATTTCTTATCTTGTTAATAGTGATGTAGATAAATCCTATCAGATAGAGTCCTATTTAGATAAGGATGTCATCATATCGGTTAGTGTGATGTAATTTCATTAGGATAAGATGTGATCTAGTTAGCTCAATTCAATTAGAATTCTGAATTGTAAAGCTAAAGATGCATATAAATGGCTTATTTAAGCCTTACTCCTAAGAGGGGATAGATAGGAGGGGAAGGGAACACTTTGAGAGAGAACATCCATTTGTATACTTTTGAGAAAGTAGTAAAGGTTGATTTTTATCATAACTCTTATGCGTTTCTAATTGCTTATAATTATTTAATATTTGATTGTGTGAGTTAAAAACTACAAAGGTTGTGAGGCATTTGATAATAAATTTTTTTAATTAACGTTCAAGTGGGGGAAGGCTGAGTCTTGCTTAAACAGAACTAAGTGAGATAAGGAGTAGGCATGAATTCGATAAAAGTTTAGTATCTAGGAAAACCTTTTTACTGGTATTAGAGCCATATATTGATATGGTAGGAGGTAGCAATTTGATAGAGCATGTCAACGTAATAGAGGCACTTATAGGGCTAATTCCATAAGAGGAGGAAGAGATCACTTCTTACTCATCTTGGTTTGAGATTTTGGAGGCACAAATTCAAAAGTTTCAATATGAAATAGCAAACATTATGAAGGCATAAGAGGATTCTAGATTGGAGATCATGATCCTAAGGCGTGTCATTGGAATACAGGATGTTGGGAGTGCTGAAAGCACTTTAGTGAAGGTGTAAGAATCTTAAGTTTTCGATGGCAATCAAAGTTCCAAGGAGTTACAAAATTTCTTGTGGGATATGGAGAAATACTTTATAGTAATAAAGGTGTCCAATTTGGAGAAGATGTCAATCACGACTATAAATATGGTGGAAGATGCAAAGCTGTGGTGGAGAACGAGAAACTTCAAAAGATATCGGTATAAGTAAACCTTTCATTAACACTTCGGAGAAAATGAAGAAAGGGTTAACGAGTCAGTTACTTCTCAACAACACTTCATGGCTCGTAAAGGAAGCTTTGAAGAGGTTTAAACCAAGATGACTCAGTGTCAGAGTATATGAGAAAATTCACATCTTTAATGTTGGATGTGCAGAACATTTCTAAGGAAGACAAGTTGTTCAACTTCATAAGCAACTTATAAGGTTAAGAACAAATGGAGCTTCAAAGGCAAAACATGAAAGACCTCCCCAAGTGCGATAGTGGTTGTAGACGCCTTGGTGGATCTCCATATGCCACCACCAGTTTAAACTACCAATGAGGGAAAGAAAAATCATAGGACACGATATGACTCAAAGAAAGGCAAGGAAAAGGTCTGCAAATCTTTTCAATATAAGTCCAAGAAATAAACAAAACAAGATATTACTTTTATCATTTAAGAAGGGCCACAATTTGTTCATGAATGCCCAAGATAGAACATGAATTCCATTTTTAAAAAGGATCAAAAAGAAGTTAGTAAAGACTCGATAGAAGAATTCTACCTTAATTTTTAAGTTATATAAGGTGCAATAGACCTTGTAAATGAGCATTCAAATAAAAACAAGGACAAACTCGATAGAGAGGAAAAATGGTGCATGGGAGATATGCTAATAATTAAGGAGTCTTCGAGGGAACCACATTTAGAGGAGGATCTATAGATTATTTCAACAAGAATGTCGAGTTCTTCTGGTGGGGATAATTTATTAGACCCTTAAGTCCTAACAGCATAACCGTGTAGGTATTGTAAGTCTTAACCAATGTTTGTTATTTGGGATGATAGAATAAGGCAAAGACTTGTGACTAGGTAAGGAAAATGGGCATTATCAATGAGTTGACTTGCATTGATGCACATTAACAAAAATCTTTCATGAGATGCGTAGCTTGAGATGGTCCTTAATTTGAAGGTTAGATAGATCATATGCATAAGGGAGACATATGAAAGCTCTGAAAACTTAATATGTGCTCAAAAAAATGGACCATGACTAATAGACATGATATGTGTAAGCGTTAGACTAGACTAATATTTAACGAAAGGCTTTTGGTCTTGAATGACTCATCATTAGTGGATAGATATCAAGAAGATATCTTGAATAATGTGGCAGATAAGATCACAGTAAATATATATATGATCTAAAAGATAAATTCCACGTAGGATGATCATCCAAAGATAGTAAAGTTCTTCATAGATATGGATGTATCATTCCTAGTTAAATTTAATCTCTTATCTTGTTACTAGTGATGTAGATAAATCCTGTTAGATAAAGTCCTATTTGGATGAGTATGTCATGATATTGATTAGTCTAATGTAATTTGATTAGGATCAAATGTGATGTAATTAGTTCAATTTAATTAGAGAATTCCTTTGTATACTTTTAGGGAAGAAATAAAGGTTGGTTTTTACCATAGCTTTTGTGTGCTTATTGTTAACTATGATTGTGTTTACTGTTACCTATGATTATTTAATAAAATTGTATTACTCTTACTTGAGTGTGTGAGTTAAACACTACAAGGGTCATGAGGCATTCAAGAACAAAGTTTTGGTGGTCAACAATCACATGTGGAAAGGTTAAGTCTTACTTAAACGGACCTAAATGAGATTACATAGAGTAGATGTAACATCTCATTACCCATGTTAAGGCTAGAATTATGATTTATGAGAAAATACTGAGAAATTAGGAAATGCACATCATGCTTTAGTTAAATATGACATGCACATTTTTGCACATGAATATGATTGTACATGCATTCATTGACATTTTTCGGGTATAATTGATTTATAAATGTGATTAAAATGTGAATTGTTAGTTATTTGTTTTAAAATTTTATTTGGAGACAATTAGTATTATTTCAAAATTTTTAGTGAATTTGAGGTACATTTGGACTAGGACAAATGCCAAGTGGTAGGATAAATTGATACATGAAAATTTTGGATGATTAAGCCTAAATTTGAGTAACATTTGGTTTAGTTAAATTGGTGAAAAATGTACTAGTAATTAAATGACAATTAGACCAATCTTGGAGTGACATGTGGACTGATTAAAGGGTGACAAATGTCAGCATAATGAGTGGATTAGTGGTAGCTTAATTGTTGAACAAATGGCTAGCATGCTTTAAGACATATGTCTTTGTAAGTTATTGATGCCTAGCATGTTGATGTGGCAAATTCTGGCACCCAAGTTTCTACTTCCTTTCTTGCTTCCTTCACCAAAATTTTCTCCAACTTTCTCCTCTCTAATTTGCTTGAACCCTAGCCAAATTGATGCACCAAAACCAGCTTTTTACCTTACACAAAATAGCCAAGAAAACTAGTTGAAAGTTACCTTCATTTTGTTGTCCAAAATCAACCTGTTTTTATCATAAGTTTGAGATGAATTTTGCTTGCATGAAGACTTGATTTAATTTGAAGTTTGAGCTGAATTGAAAGCCTAACAAGTAAGTGACAATCTGATCCTTATGATATGTTTGGTAGTATGAGAATTATGCCTGAATTGGAATGACATAAATGAGATATTGGTGAAGAAGTACGCTAGAATATTATGAACTGGAGAATTTTCATTGAATAGACTTCGGTATTTTGATGATATCTTGAGCTATAGATGTCCAAATACAATGATTATTGATTCAAACTAAATTAGAGACATAAGTCTACAAGTTTTTTGAAGAAGTAAAATGTTAATTCTATCTTTAAGCATTTAAAATATAGCTGGAATTAGAGTTAGGAATTCTGTTACAGTTTAAAAATAGTCTTAACTATTTTAGGTGTAACTTTCAGTATACTGAATCAAATTGTATGATTCTGGTGTTATTAAAAGCTGGACACATAGTGGAACAATTGTCTAGAAGAAAGTACTACTGAAATACACCATTTTCCTTGTCATAATGATCATGAAAAGTTATCCTGAAAGGGGGTGTTAGCATGAAAATGTTGAGGTGTGTTGGAATTTGATAACTGGAATGTTTTTACTGAACATACTTTGATATTTTGGGTATATTTTGACCTATAGATTTACTAATTAAATGATTCTTGATTTAAATTGAACTAGAGACATTTGGATAAAAATGTTAAAAAGAAATTGAATTTGAATTATGTCCTTAAGGGTCTTGAAATTGAGCTTGAAAGTAAGTCTTCGCTTATGAGGTAGAACTATCAAGGACAAAAATCAAGTCCTGTTGTTATTGAATAAACTTTATTGATATAGGCAGAATCAGACAAAGATGTCTTCACAAAAGTTATATCTTATTCTCTTAGTTTTTTTATTGGTATAAAGTTTGTAATTTTTGGATATTGGAATTGAGAGATATGAGGTGTACTACTTGAATGCATGATCATACTTCAACTAAAATTTCAAATGTACACAGTCTGTGGTATTTTGAGCATAACTCATAGAATAATGAACCAAATTAAATGATCTTGGTATCATTAGAAACTTAAAACATTGGAAAAGAACTTTCCAGAAGGAAGTATTGCCTAATTTTTTTCATTTACCTTATCAGAATAATTATGTAAAGTTGACTTGAAAGAATATTATGAGAAAACAATCTGAAATGATCAATTGGGTTCTGAAATTGGTTTCACATTATTTTATTATGGTCTAAACCCCTAAGTACAAATTAGACTAATGAGGTTTTTTCTATCTGAATGATATGGTGAAAAAATATTGATAAGATACTCAGAATTATCATAGAACATTCATTGTGCATATTGTCTATACATTGATGTGTATAAAGAAAGACTTATACATTTGTGCAAAATTGTGATATATGTAAATGTGTTTTGTATGATATAGAGGAGCACATTGGACACCAGTCGGATATTGCTAGACCATCTAGGCAATAGGATATTGGAGTGTACTGTGAGTAACCTAAGATAGTCTCACCTTGATTTGTTCTGTTTATTACTGAATTGAATTTGATGTTGATGAATGTGTACTGAATTGTGTACTAAATTTTGGACAATAATTTTTTGAGGCGTTTGATGCATGTTAATATCATTGGAAGTGTTACTTGTATGTGAATGAGACTGCCTACTTCAATATTTTGATTCTCAACTGGAAAGTCACAATAATAAAAATGAATGTGAGTCTCATGCATATAGCATTCATATATGATTGAAATTCGTTGAATGATTTGTAAAGATAAAATGTAATGATAAATTGATATGAACTATATGACTATATGAACTGTGTGATTATATAATGATTAAATTTTGTTATATGAGTGAGCCATCGAGGATGGTTACTCAACTGAGTTCGCAAAACTCATCAAAAATTGCAACATGGCTTTCAAGGTTTAGTAAAGAACTCTAGAGAGGCTCCGAGTAAGAGTTCCAGGTTAGGATCAGTGTGCACCTGTATATGCCTTCAATGAATTTTGTGTTTTTGAATTATGTTCTGCAAGATTTGTACAAAGTGTATGTTTATGATTTGGTAATGAAATGACTTTATGATTGCAAGTATTTTGTTCTCTAATGGGCCTAAGTGATTACTGAAACTTTGATGAGTTCAATAATGATTATAATTTTTGTAACTGAAATTGTTTAAAAATAAGTTGGATCAAAATTTATTATTGATTTTCCACATATATGTAATTGTTTCAAACAATTTGCAATGAGTTTTAATCGATGACCGTTTTAGCATGCCACTCTTGCAGGCTTCATATTCGGATATTACTCAAGATGTCGGGTACATGTCTTGTGAGAGTGGGGGTTTACATTTTGGTATTAGAGCCCAAATTTAGTATCTTACATAGGCATTTTTTGAAATATGTGTCAAGTTATATGCATTTAGTCATGTCATAGCAGGCAGTAACAAGTAATCCACAGTCTGAGTTACATGTATATGAGTCACATACTTGAGAATTTGTTAAGTTTTTGAATTGATGGAAGTAGTGGGAAGAATAATGATTTGTCTGAAAGTGAAAAAATGAAAGTTTGTGGATATGTAGATATGGGAAATAGTATATGGTCAGATATGATCAATAATGATTTAATGCCTTTGAATTGGTGAATGTATTATGGAATACGACATCAATCGTATATTGTGGTAATATATATCCCCCAATGCGATATAGATGTGAATATTTTATCATAGATTGGTTGAGGAAAATAGAGAAATAAGTGGAAATGATGAGATTAAAGTATACAAGCATAATAAAATGAAAAAAATGATCCTAAGAAGATGAACTTGGAACTAATCTGGTTATTGATTAATGTGACAAGAGTTATGATCCACTATAAGTGAATTTCAGGATGATTATGTATCTATAATTCCGAATTGATAAGTGAACATACGTATGTATAACGATATAATGGTAATTGGATGAAGGGATAATGATAATGATATATGTAAAAGTTGTCACGATTAAGTTAATTTATTATTTTATGAACACATATTTAATAATAGGATCACCATGATAAGTGAGAGAATCGAGTACATACGTATTATATGGGTGGAGATGTTATAGGAAGCAATCTATGATATATGAATATTTGATAGTTATAGTCCCCATAGTTCAAAATCTAAGATGAATTAGAGCAACGCGTGAAAGTGCTTATAGTGATCAATCGGGGATAGATTGAGATTGTTAATGATTTTATGATGTGTGATTAATTAGAGGAAAAAGAAGAAGGGCAAGATTGTGGCATAGTCCCCTCGACCGAGGACAGGCACAAAAAGAGAAGTGTTGACCTAAATCAAATGAGATTAAGGTATCCTAAACATAAGTTATTAATTAGTAAATTTTTTTAAATACATCTCTAGATAAGATGTAAAGATTTTGATGGTATATAGCAAGGTATAAAAGTAATGGATATGCTTAATGCTTCACTAAGCCTTATTATAAGGGATATTCTGATCATATAAGTTATGACATAAGTTGATCTTACTGAGATATGAGGAATAGTTGAAATTGATCTTTTTGAGGTACTAAGCAATGATGGGAATAGTTGATTGATAAGGATTCGATGAACCATATAGTTGATAGTAGCAAGAAATCTTCTTTGGAAGAAAAATTACACCGAATAAGGTTAAGTAGACCAGATGGTTTACCTTTAAGAATGAACAAAAATGGAATTAATTAAAAGTGAATATTGGAGTTCTATTCCTAATAGAGACTCAAGCATAAGATGTAGAATATACTACTGAGAGTGTATGCATTTTTTTTATGTAAAGTATCCAATTATGTGATTGGATTTTTGAAATTATGGTGACACTCTTACTAATGTGAGGAGAACTTAGCCCACATTATATTATGCAAATATGTTTAGGAAATATAAATTTGATTTGATGAATGTGTTGCCAATATAAGAAGTTAAGATTGTGAATAAATTGAAATGAAGGGAGAAACTAGTAAGAATGGTTCGACATTGCAATAAATCAATGGGTAACAAGAGGAAGTCGAATGAATGGAGAAAATCATTTAAGAAAATGAGACAATAAGGGAAAACCAAAAATAACATGAGATAATATTACTTCATTGAGGAATTGATTACTTAAGGAATTATGAGAACTAATCGTGAGTACATAGAGTTTTGGTACATTATTATGGCTTTGAAGGATAACGTGATCCAATTTTGTTTGAATTAAATAGTGACTATGATCATAAATGGTATTTGAATGTATTCAAAAAGTGATTTTAAATGTATTTGAATGTATCCAATTTTGTTTGGTGAAAGGATGATGATGGTAATGAATTGTTAAATCTTATACTTGTGATGTATTGGATAGAATAACAATTCAAAAAGATAATATTTATATTTCATTAGATTACTAATGACTTTATATGATTAGTATATTGAAGCAATGAGAATATTGAAGCACTTCTATGAGATAACTGCTGTAAGTTTAATTTTTTTGCTATTTATAGGAATGAGATTCTCTGGTGAATACCTTCATAACTAAATTCATAAGAGTGTGGATTTATGTGAGAAAATACAATATGAGATATTTATGATGTAATATTATTTTCCTATAGCTATATGCCCATTACAATGACTTGCCTTCAATAGTTACAATTAAATCAATTAGTAATATTTCATAGTAGATATAAAATGTCAAGCCTTTGAAAGAGTCAAAGTTAATGATTAAATGATGTTAGTATGGTTGAAGCATATATTATTTATTAAGTTTAGAACTAAATTGGGTAATAAAAGTTTATGAGATATCTAAAAGGTTGGATATAATCTTATAGATCCATTGAACAAATTATTTGCTTCAATGTATACTTATAGAGGAGTAGTTCTAAAGATAAATAGTGAGCATAAGATGAAATTGAAATTGTCAAATTTCATGACAGTACTGCCCGTCTATAAACTAAAAACACCATACTTGATTTTCACACAATCACCCATCCATCCAAAATGCAACACATTAAGGAATATAACAAAGTCAACATAACCAACAGTTCCTAGTTTTCCATAAAATGAACAATTGATTCTAAAAATTCTTTTCAACTTAAAAGTTAAGGCTTGATCAATTTCATCACACAATTGGGTTCCAACTTCATTAAGCCAATGCATAGGAAATCATTTACCAACCTACCAAGTCACTCAACTTAGGAAATGAATGTGAGACTGATATGTTATTCATTATTCATTATTCACGGCTTGCCTAGGATGTCATGAGGCATTTTACACGACTACGATCCATTTGTGATGGTCGTCCTCGGTTACTCAACGCATCACAATCCTAGGTGGCTACTAGCATTGCTCATACTCCCTCTTTGCTTTTGGCCTAAGTGTCGACATGGGTTTCATGAAGACCCCGGGTTACTTTACTGGAGTGGAGCAGTGGAGCAAAATTTTATTTCATTTATTATATATTTTTTCTTTTTTCTCTCTCTCTTTTTTTTTCATTCACTAAAATTGAGCAACTAGACGAGCTGGGTCAACAATTCCTATGCATGTGACGTAGATTTAAAGCAAGCAAACTTAGGTATTCCACTCTCTTAATTCCAAGCCTCAAATTGTAAGTTAAGAAGAATCAGTAGGTTCAAACACTCTTTTTATGAAAAACTGAGAATAAGTCTGCTTATATTAAATTTATTATATAACTTAGCATGTCCCATAATTTCAAGATAAGAAAAATGTGTGAATTCAACCTCGGGTGTGGATGTCCTATCATGAAAACTATTTAAGCCATAAGTACTCCCCCACACTTAAATCCCTCATTGACCGTAATGAGTAACATATCAAAATATAAAGACAGATCAACAAAAATATGAGGAGAAAAAAAAGTGGAAGGAGACTGCCCTGAGTGGTGGACTAAGACAGAGGAGTGGGTGGAGGAATATGATGATGTTGTTGGAGAGTAAGCAAGGTAGCGTCAATGCGGGCAACCTGTGTGGTGAGGGTTTCCAAGGCTTGTTCCAAGCGGTGTAAGCGTTCTTCTAAGGACGAAATGGGTGATGGGGGAGCAGCAGACGTGGACGGGGCAGGTGGTTGTTGTCCTCTGGTGGAGACTGTACCTGTAGGCACAAAAGACAAGCTACTGTCCTCGGCTTGACGGATTAGGTGCATGCGTTTCAAAGTGTCAAGATCTAAAGGAAGCATAGGACAAGCGAAATGTAAGCCAACATCACTCCAACTATCCAAATTAAGCAGATGATGCGTTACAGCTATTTGGGTGATGTAAGAGCCTGAGATTAAAGGTCTATGGAAAGAAATAACAGCAGAAAATTGACTAGCAAACCAGCAACCCAAATCAATCCACCTTTTGTGCACCATACACCATAGGAAAAATAATTCAGTTTTCGGCCAGAGAAGGAAAAAACGATGAATCTATGCACATAACGTAAAGCTGGATCGATAATACGAAGTGCCTTAGAGTGACTAGGGTCATAATCAGTAGTGGGGTCCCCAGTTAACGCTCGATAAGCTGCAACAGGCCAAAAATCAGTAGGATAATCACACAAAGGGGCAGAACGGGCATAAGGAACAAAAGCATCTTTGTCAACAAAACCCAAGGCTACATTGAACTCAAAGATTGACATAGAAAAAGGGTGACCCATCAAAGTAAACTTAATCAAGTCAGGGTTGCATAGTCGACATTGTCGTAGTGGTCAAAAACGAAAGTAGCATAGAATTCCTGAACCAATTCCACAAAAGCAGGGTATTTGATAGAAGCATAACTCAACCACCCATTGTTACTCAATAAATGCAACACATCCTCTTTAATTCCAAGAATGCGAATGGTATCATCATCGATGGATTTACATGGCACTATAGGAAGCCGTAAGAGGGTATCATACCTGACTTGGTGGGTTGGATCGTAAAGTGGGGGGCTCCTCGAACTTGGGGAATCTGAGCAGCATGGCGTTTGTTCTTGAGGTTAGTTCGGGATTTGCGCGGAGGAGGGGTCGAATCATCACTGGAGGAGGAGCTTGTGCGTGGTGGAGAAGGTGGGGATGACGGTACGGGAAGACGGCTGCTAGAGCGTGTTTGACATCGATTGGGCGGCGATGCGACGACGGTGGCGGCGGCAGCTCCGGCGGAGGTAGTGTGGGTCTTGGCCATGGGTGACGGTGCGACGATTGGAGAATGGAGATGGGTATCGGTGGTTGTGTGGAAAAAAAAAAGAAATTGGGGGAAAGGTTGTCTTAAAGATGACCTAACAAAAATTAAAGGTAAATATTATAAGGGAGAAAGAATAATAGAAAATTGAAACTAAACAAAAGTAAAAGTAAGAGTAGAATAATAAGGATACGCCTTAAACATGGGTTGCCTCCCAGAAGCGCCCTGGTTTAACGTCTTAGGCCAGACATCTTGTATTCCTAATTCCTTTGATGAATCGTAGCGAAGGTCAATTCCTCGACCCTTTGAGCTTGAAAGCCTTCATAGAAAGGTTTGAGACGATGCCCATTCACTTTAAAAATCTTGTGCGTTTCTAGACTTCGGATTTCAACTGCACCATTAGGAAATATATTAGTGATAACAAAGGGACCAATCCATTTAGATTTCAATTTACCAGGAAACAACTTTAAATGAGAATGATAAAGTAAAACTTTTTGCCTTATTATAAAGTGCTTCCTGGAAATCATGTGATCGTGGAAGGCTTTCGTTTTCTCCATGTAAATTCTGGAATTTTCATACGCATCGTTTCTGATTTCATCCAACTCTTGTAACTGCAATTTCCGATGTTCTCTAGCCTCGTCCAGTTGCATATTACATTGCTTGACGCCCCAATAAGCACGGTGTTCCAATTCTACCGGGAGATGACAAGGCTTTCCAAAGACAAGGTGATATGGGGACATACCGATGGAGGTTTTATGTAGCACCCCAACTCCCGCGAGACTCGAACCCGACATCTACAGTGATATCCGAGCTCGTGACCCGCGAGGGTGGCATGCTAGAGCAAATCGAAAACTCACTATGACATTTTTCTTTTCAAATCGGTTAAATGTGCGGAAATCAATAAACACTTTGGGCCCGATTTATTTCAAAAACATTTTTAAACAAAACACTTTCAGTCATTAATTAGCACTTAATACTGCTCAATCAGTGCATAAGCAGAAAGGCATGACCCGACTGGGCTCCAATGCCATTTCTGAACACATTTCAATAATACAATATAATTACACAATTACCAAAAGGCCCACTGAACAAAACACTATACTAATGCAGATGTGACGACACTGATCCCGACCGCTACTCGGCCTTGCTATAACGATCATACTCCGTTGGTCTAACGGGGTACTCTTCAATTCCTGAAAAACAGTTGCAATATTGAGTGGGTTTGCGAACTCAGTGAGAAACCATCATCGATGGTTCACCCAACTCATGCATTCACAATCATATACATATAACACACAGTAGCATTTACAGTAATATCACAATCAATTTCCTTATTCACAATGTTCGGTCATTTACGGTCAATTCGCATTTTTCGATCGATCATATACATATGCAATGCGTGAGACACTTTCATTTTCTTTTCGTTGTTGTGACCGTACGTCTGAAATCATTTACGTTGAGCCAGTGGCTCTGAAATCGTTGGGCATGATATGCCCTGTGGTGAGCCTGAGGCTCTATCAATCGTTGGACCTGAGGTCCTGTGCGTTGAGCTTAAAGCTCTCATATCGTTAGGCGTGATCGCCTGATAAGCCCGATGGAGGCACGATGCATTGAGCCTATGGCTCTGCATACGTTGGTACCACTGGTCACAACTACCATTATCTGATCATTCAGTGATGCATGAATGCATGTGTCACTTCCCAATTTCAGTCATTTACAGTTCCAATCATTTTCGCTAATGCATTTACAATTTAATTCATTCATGCATTCATACATATTTACTCATCTTTGCACTTCAATATCACAATCAAATATTTCGAACACCCATGGTCCGAAATCAATCAAATCAATCACACATCTATCCATCCGCGCTTCCTCATGGCAATCAATGCATATAATTAATAAACACATAAGGCTGAGAAACCAACTAGGTTACTCACCTGCACTTCCGAGCTACAGCCTGGAAGTCTCAGCACTGCCCGTGGAATAGCTCCATCGGTGCCTCTAAAATAATCAGAATAATCGAATATCACTCATTGCACCAATTCAATGATCAAAACATGCACATAAATCGAATAGATTGCGTACAATACATGTTATGACAATTCCGATCCTATTCCCGAATTTTCTCAATTAATCACTTTCACTCTAAATCATAACAATTCCAAATATCTAAATTCAATTGATCCAATAGCCAAACTCATAAGAGATTAATCCTCAAAATTACCATTAATCGAACCAATTCAAAGTTGAACTCAAATTTCTCCAATTAAAAGAATTACCATCGGCCTTCATCGGTGTCCTCGCCGTGGCGTGAGATCGCTCGTCGCGGCGAGACCACCTCGCCATGACGCGGCGTGCGTGCGACCTTCTCCCAGCGTGGCGTGACTTTTCGCTCGCGGCGGCGTCGTGCTTCTTTGCTGGCGTCTTTGAAGGATTTCACTCGCCGCGGTGAGCATCGCCACCTCGCGGTGTGCGGGTGGGGTATCTCGCCGCGGCGTGTTCATCACACGTCGCGGCGTGCGAACCCAGTTTCGCATCCGAAACTCAGAAATTCCCAAATTTTCTGATTCTAATTCATCCAAATCCATTCTAAACACCCTCAATCACTTTTAAACATTAAACCCAACTTATTTCTAACCTCAGATCATCATTTAACTCATTTTTCATCAAAAACCCAAATCAAAACTTTAAAACCCTATCATCCGAAAATTTCGAATTCTCTAAACCATTTCATACTCAAATCACTAATTAAATCAAACGATTTAACTCATAAACACATAGAAACATACTTGATTCAAGCTTGGAACCTTCAAAAATCTCCAAATCCCAAGCTCTACGCACCTACCAAGACAACCCCAATTTCTCGAGGCAAAGGAATTCGTGGATGCCCATTTCAAAAGGTTTCAGCATAAATATATATGAAATGACTTAGGGCTTGTTTGGCAATTTAATTGCCACAAGTCCAAATCTGAACCACCTCAATCCAATTTCTGATTCTAATTTCTCCCGATTCTCAATAACAATTAATAATAATTCCTAAAATCATAACTCAAATTGTCTCATATCAATTGCCAATCAATCTCGGACCCGGAATCCAATTTATCAGTCAATATGCCATTTTTCCGGTTTGGACTCGACTCTCTAAAAATTTCAAAAAAATTCCTATAAATTCACAAAATTAGGAATTACAATTTCCTACACTCAAATTTCAATTGCCAATATTCGAAAATCAATTTCATTTCCAATTCCATTTTCAAAACCTCATTTATACACTTATCACACAATTCCACAATTCAATCGGAAAATTATCATACATGTACGCATATACATATGCTTACGCAATAATAGCTCATTTACCGATGACTATAGAAGTTATAATGCATGCACAATTCACATTAGCCTGTACTCAATCTTAACTCGATCCAAATTACAGATATACCGTCATCTCAGTAGCGGATGTTACAATTCTCCTCCTAATAAAATTTCTTCCTCGAAATTTCATATTCGATTGATCAGGATGGCAGGGGAATTAATCCGATCACTATAACACTGTTTTCCCACTATACTATACAAATGAGTTTCTGTCAATTCACTGAAATTAATACAATCATACACACATCCGATCATATCAAGTATTCCTATCTCTATTCATATAACACTTGCATAAATCCAAATCACCTTTTAGTTTTACATTAACTTACCAATTTATAGTTCTATTCACAGCACAATCATATCAAGGCCACTTACAACAAATTTAGTTTCTCCCAATTTTACCTTTATCTCAATCTAAGTGTATCTTGGTCGAGGTGATACACTTCAAAACATTTCATTATCAGATTACATCACAATAGGGTTCAAACACCAATTTCATAAAATTCTAAAACTCTCGATATAAGAGTCATTTCGACTCATTATCATTCACTATGATTTCTCAATCCCTATTATAAATTCATTTCACCTGATCAACACTGTCTCTAATAGAGCACACCTTTGACCCATTATACACTTTTCAAATGATAACTCTAATAAACAATTAATATGCACTCAATCAATTTGAACTGTACATCAACCTCATATCCCTATGAACTCCATAATATCGATTTCATATTTATCTCCAACAGTCAAGTCTGTTGGTTACTCACACTTGTAATCATTCGATCTTACATTTTAACTCCTCAATTACTCTTTTCATGACTCTTACTCGCACATCAAAAAAATTTTTAAACCGTTCCTTACAATTTCTCTAGCAGTTCCTTCAGTGGGTTTTACCCACATTTCTTAATTCAGTCCTAATTATCATTTTCTCCAAAGTCGAATTCATTCATAATTCCTCAATACGGTCCGCATTTTCGAAATTCACAATTCTGCTTTACCAATCCTTTTTACACACACATCTGATTTGAAAACTCCAATTGTTAGAGGATTTTCTTTTTGTCCCATACTAATTCGACAGCTCACACTCAGCAGTACAATAGGTTCAATAATCTTATCGCTCAATCTGAAATTTTCTGTCGTCGCATTTTCCAATTCAATACGTCACATTGCATTACTACTAAATTCTGAAATACTCAAACACATACTTCTGTTCAAATCTTTCAAATTCCCGAAATACCTTAGTCGCATAATCCTTTTAATACTTTCAAATTCACTAATACGTTAATCATTACCGCTTTGCGTATCCATAGCTGTATTTGAAATGTTCCTATCCGAATAATGTCTCCAAGCTTTCAAATCAATAATCAATATAATACATTTCAGTCATCACTCAAAATGTAGCACATGAGGCTACGCTTACCTCGAGGTACGTAAAACCACTTTACATAATTTCACCAAATAGAATCATAACCTTTACTGGGACATTTCTGAACGTAGTGCAAAATCTCCAAATCTTATACACACATGTCCCTTGCAATTTCGCATTCTATCATCACCTTTATCAACGTTAAGTCTCCCAATGTGCCATATTCAAATACTGATTCAATCACTATTTATTTGTTCAACTAAAAATCCATTCTTACGATACTTATTTCCTCAACAATGCCAATTCATACACTCCATTTATTCAATTGATCATCAATGCTCATAGTCATTATCCACTCTAAACACAATTGAGACATTTTACCTTTCAGTAACATAATAAACTCCTCATACCCATAATCACTTCATATAATTCTCTAATTATCAATTGTCTCCAATGAGGAACAATTTCCTGCAAATTTCTCAGTTTCATCACAACATATTCTGACACCTGTTCCTTTACACTAATTTCTCCACATCATTCAATTGATTCACTGGCATTACAAACTAGGTCGATAACACATTTATCATATTCACTTCTACTTAGATTACACCAATATTCGCAAACTGATATTTTTCCCCATTTGCGCATCTAATGTCTTTTCACTGTTCCATAATCCTATTACACAGTCAGATTCTTTACCTGAGCATAGTACACATCCTTTCAGTCACATATTTTATTTCTTACTCTTGAGTCTCCGCCAGGATTTGGACTCCCAATAATAGCTTTTCATTCGTTTCATACTTATCTACAATTAAATCATTTAATCATCTCAACCCGATTCAGGGGAACTCATCAATACCACTTATGAAATTCCTAATCATCAACAATTGTCACATTTCTTGCCAAACATTCGCAATGCCTTTAGAAATCAATTTTGACTATACTCATACTATCCCATATGAATCAGTTATGCCTCAATTCATATAAATCATAACATCCTTGTTAATACTGTTCATTGAGGTACATGTCATCTAGATCGTTTCATCAATATCGAGAGAGAAAGATGTGAAATAATTCACTAATTAATCACTTACACTGTTCAATCTATAATTCCATTCATATCCTATTTACAACCTCAACACATTCCAGTAGATCACTCTACTCACTTTTATTTCTTATTCTAACTCATATCGAACTTTACACCATAAGAACTATGATTGGCGGTTATCCACTAACTCGCCAACCATGGTACTCTTTTAATCAGATGTGCGTTCATATAGACAAATCAACATAACCTTGACATCTATTTCTTCTTCCATTATCGTTTTCTTACATTTCAATCCTTTCATTATTGTATCATACCCATAAATTTTCACTCTCAAATCAATATCATAACTATACAATCATTCTCGATTTCCCACTTAACACATTCTGACTTTAAGTCACAAATCCCTATTCATTACTCTTATCACCGAAATCAAACCCAATTGTATTCTCGATAAATCGCAGAACATTTTATTTCCATTCACTTTGCTTGTACACTGTCAATTTTACCAATTTTATCATATCGCTATTTCCCTCTATCAATTCACCACTATACATTCATATCTATTTTCCATTCCAAGATACACTCCAGTATAACACTGATATTACCTTTCATAACATATACGCTAATACCAATACACGAAATCCTCATTTGTCAAATCGAACCATGCACTTTCTCTTATGTCACGATATTCACAATTTCCTTTTTATCACATTCTCACATATTATCTTTTTCCTCACTATTTCTCATCACTTAATTTACTAATACAGCTGCTCGCGTCACTCATATACTAAATCGGGATCGATTGTCTTTGTCTCACGGTGATATAACTTAAATGCATGTGACTTGACACATTTTCGAATGCCCATGTAAGATTGTACGGGCTCGATACCATATATGTAGCACTCAACTCCCATGAGACTCGAACCCGACATCTACAAAGGATATCCGAGCTCGTGACCATGAGGTGGCATGCTAGAGCAAATCGAAAACTCACTATGACATTTTTCTTTTCAAATCGATTAAATGTGCGGAAATCAATAAATACTTTGGGCCCGATTTATTTCAAAAACATTTTTAAACAAAACACTTTCAGTCATTAATTAGCACTTAATAGTGCTCAATCACACATAAGGTAAAGGCATGACCCGACTGGGCTCCAATGCCATTTCTGAACACATTTCAATAATACAATATAATTACACAATTACCAAAAGGCCCACTGAACAAAACACTATACTAATGCAGATGTGACGACACTGATCCTGACCCGCTACTCAGCCTTGCTAGCAACGATCACACTCCCGTTGGTCTAACGGGGTACTCTTCAATTCCTGAAAAACAGTTGCAATATTGAGTGGGTTTGCGAACTCAGTGAGAAACCATCATCGATGGTTCACCCAACTCATGCATTCACAATCATATACATATAACACACAGTAGCATTTACAGTAATATCACAATCAATTTCCTTATTCACAATGTTCAGTCATTTACAGTCAATTCGCATTTTTCAGTCAGTCATATACATATGCAATGCGCATGAGACACTTTCATTTTTCTTTTCGTTGTTGTGACCGTGCGTCTGAAATCATTTACGTTGAGCCAGTGGCTCTGAAATCGTTGGGCATGATATGCCCTGTGGTGAGCCTGAGGCTCTATCAATCGTTGGACCGAGGTCTCGTGCGCTGAGCTTAAAGCTCTCATATACGTTGGGCGTGATCTGCCCTGATAAGCCCAGTGACGGACACAGTGCATTGAGCCTGTGGCTCTGCATACGTTGGTACCACCGGTCACAACTACCATTATCTGATCATTCAGTGATGCATGAATGCATGTGTCACTTCCCAATTTCAGTCATTTACGCCCAATCATTTTCGCTAATGCATTTACAATTTAATTCATTCATGCATTCATACATATTTACTCATCTTTGCACTTCAATATCACAATCAAATATTTCGAACACCCATGGTCCGAAATCAATCAAATCAATCACACATCTATCCATCCGCGCTTCCTCATGGCAATCAATGCATATAATTAATAAACACATAAGGCTGAGAAACCAACTAGGTTACTCACCTACACTTCTGAGCTACAACCTAGAAGTCTCAGCACTGCCCGTGGAATAGCTCCATCGGTTCCTCTAAAATAATCAGAATAATCAAATATCACTCATTGCACCAATTCAATGATCAAAACATGCACATAAATCGAATAGATTGCGTACAATACATGTTATGACAATTCCGATCCTATTCCCGAATTTTCTCAATTAATCACTTTCACTCTAAATCATAACAATTCCAAATATCTAAATTCAATTGATCCAATAGCCAAACTCATAAGAGATTAATCCTCAAAATTACCATTAATCGAACCAATTCAAAGTTGAACTCAAATTTCTCCAATTAAAAGAATTACCATCGGCCTTCATCAGTGTCCTCGTCGCGGCGTGAGATCGCTCGCCGCGGCGAGACCACCACGCCATGACGCGGCGTGCGTGCGACCTTCTCCCCGCGGCGTGACTTCGTCTGCTCGCCGCGGCGTGCGTCCTTGCTTGCCGCGGCGTGCGGAAGGATTTCACTCGCCGCGGTGAGCATCGCCCACCTCGCGGTATGCAGACTAGGGGTATCTCGCCGCGGCGTGTTCATCACACGACGCGGCATGAACCCGAGCCAGATCCAAACTCGTAAATTCCTGCATTTTACGATTCTAATTCATCCAAATCCATTCTAAACACCCTCAATCACTTTTAAACATTAAACCCAACTTATTTCTAACCTCGATCATCATTTAACTCATTTTCATCAAAACCCAAATCAAAACTTTAAAACCCTATCATCCGAAACTTTCGAATTCTCTAAACCATTTCATACTCAAATCACTAATTAAATCAAACGATTTAACTCATAAACACATAGAAACTTACTTGATTCAAGCTTGGAACCTTCAAAATCTCCAAATCCCAAGCTCTACGCACTACCCACACAACCCCAATTTCTCGAGAGGCAAAGGAATTCGTGGATGCCCATTTCAAAAGGTTTCAAAGATAAATATATATGAAATGACGTAGGCTTGTTTGGCAATTTAATTGCCACAAGTCCAAATATGAACCACCTCGATCCAATTTCGATTCTAATTTCTCCCGATTCTCAATAACAATTAATAATAATTCCTAAAATCATAACTCAAATTGTCTCATATCAATTGCCAATCAATCTCGGACGGAATCCAATTTATCGGTCTAATATGCCATTTTTCCGGTTCGACTCGACTCTCTAAAATTTCAAAAATTCTATAAATTCACAAAATTAGGAATTACAATTTCCTACACTCAAATTTCAATTGCCAATATTAGAAAATCAATTTCATTTCCAATTCCATTTTCAAAACCTCATTTATACACTTATCACATAGCCCACAATTCAATCGAAAATTGTCATACATGTACACGATATACATATGCTTACGCAATAATAGCTCATTTATCGATGACTATAGAAGTTATAATGCATGCACAATTCACATTAGCTTTGTACTCAATCTTAACCTAATCCAAATTACGATATACTGTCATCTCAGTAACGGATGTTACAATTCTCCTCCTAATAAAATTTCGTCCTCGAAATTTCATATTCGATTGATCAGGATGGCAGGGGAATTAATCCGATCACTATAACACTGTTTTCCCACTATACTATACAAATGAGTTTCTGTCAATTCACTGAAATTAATACAATCATACACACATCCGATCATATCAATATTCCCTATCTCTATTCATATAACACTTTACAAATCCAAATCACCTTTTTAGTTTTACATTAACTTACCAATTTATAGTTCTATTCACAGCACAATCATATCAAGGCCACTTACAACAAATTTAGTTTCTCCCAATTTTACCTTTATCTCAATCTAAGTGTATCTTGGTCGAGGTGATACACTTCAAAACATTTCATTATCAGATTACATCACAATAGGGTTCAAACACCAATTTCATAAAATTCTAAAACTCTCGATATAAGAGTCATTTCGACTCATTATCATTCACTATGATTTCTCAATCCCTATTATAAATTCATTTCACCTGATCAACACTGTCTCTAATAGAGCACACCTTTGACCCATTATACACTTTTCAAATGATAACTCTAATAAATAATTAATATGCACTCAATCAATTTGAACTGTACATCAACCTCATATCCCTATGAACTCCATAATATCGATTTCATATTTATCTCCAACAGTCAAGTCTGTTGGTTACTCACACTTGTAATCATTCGATCTTACATTTTAACTCCTCAATTACTCTTTTCATGACTCTTACTCGCACATCAAAAAAAAAATTTTAAACCGTTCCTTACAATTTCTCTAGCAGTTCCTTCAGTGGGTTTTACCCACATTTCTTAATTCAGTCCTAATTATCATTTTCTCCAAAGTCGAATTCATTCATAATTCCTCAATACGGTCCGCATTTTCGAAATTCACAATTCTGCTTTACCAATCCTTTTTACACACACATCTGATTTGAAAACTCCAATTGCTAGAGGATTTTCTTTTTGTCCCATACTAATTCGACAGCTCACACTCAGCAGTACAATAGGTTCAATAATCTTATCGCTCAATCTGAAATTTTCTGTCGTCGCATTTTCCAATTCAATACGTCACATTGCATTACTACTAAATTCTGAAATACTCAAACACATACTGCTCAAATCTTTCAAATTCTCAAATACCTTAGTCGATAATCCTTTTAATACTTTCAAATTCACTAATACGTTAATCATTACCGCTTATGATCCATAGTCAGATTTGAAATGTTCCTATCCGAATAATGTCTCCAAGCTTTCAAATCAATAATCAATATAATACATTTCACCATCACTCAAAATGTAGCACATGAGGCTACGCTTACCTCGAGGTACGTAAAACCACTTTACATAATTTCACCAAATAGAATCATAACCTTTATCGACATTTCGAACGTAGTGCAAAATCTCCAAATCTTATACACACATGTCCCTTGCAATTTCGCATTCTATCATCACCTTTATCAACGTTAAGTCTCCCAATGTGCCATATTCAAATACTGATTCAATCACTATTTATTTGTTCAACTAAAAATCCATTCTTACGATACTTATTTCCTCAACAATGCCAATTCATACACTCCATTTATTCAATTGATCATCAATGCTCATAGTCATTATCCACTCTAAACACAATTGAGACATTTTACCTTTCAGTAACATAATAAACTCCTCATACCCATAATCACTTCATATAATTCTCTAATTATCAATTGTCTCCAATGAGGAACAATTTCTGTAAATTTCTCGGCCATCACAACATATTCTGACACCTGTTCCTTTACACTAATTTCTCCACATCATTCAATTGATTCACTGGCATTACAAACTAGGTCGATAACACATTTATCATATTCACTTATACTTAGATTACACCAATATTCGCAAACTGATATTTTTCCCCATTTGCGCATCTAATGTCTTTTCACTGTTCCATAATCCTATTACACAGTCAGATTCTTTACCTGAGCATAGTACACATCCTTTCAGTCACATATTTTATTTCTTACTCTTGAGTCTCCGCCAGGATTTGGACTCCCAATAATAGCTTTTCATTCGTTTCATACTTATCTCCAATTAAATCATTTAATCATCTCAACCCAATTCAGGGGAACTCATCAATACCACTTATGAAATTCCTAATCATCAACAATTGTCACATTTCTTGCCAAACATTCGCAATGCCTTTAGAAATCAATTTTGACTATACTCATACTATCCCATATGAATCAGTTATGCCTCAATTCATATAAATCGTAACATCCTTGTTAATACTGCTCATCGAGGTACATGTCATCTAGATCGTTTCATCAATATCGAGAGAAAGATGTGAAATAATTCACTAATTAATCACTTACACTGCTCAATCTATAATTCCATTCATATCCTATTTACAACCTCAACACATTCCAGTAGATCACTCTACTCACTTTTATTTCTTATTCTAACTCATATCGAACTTTACACCATAAGAACTATGATTGGCGGTTATCCACTAACTCGCCAACCATGGTACTCTTTTAATCGATAATGCGCTCATATAGACAAATCAACATAACCTTGAAATCTATTTCGTCTTCCATTATCGTTTTCTTACATTTCAATCCTTTCATTATTGTATCATACCCATAAATTTTCACTCTCAAATCAATATCATAACTATACAATCATTCTCGATTTCCAACTTAACACATTCTGACTTTAAGTCACAAATCCCTATTCATTACTCTTATCACCGAAATCAAACCCAATTGTATTCTCGATAAATCGCAGAACATTTTATTTCCATTCACTTTGCTTGTACACTGTCAATTTTACCAATTTTATCATATCGCTATTTCCCTCTATTAATTCACCACTATACATTCATATCTATTTTCCATTCCAAGATACACTCCAGTATAAAACTGATATTACCTTTCATAACATATACACTAATACCAATACACGAAATCCTCATTTGTCAAATCGAACCATGCACTTTCTCTTATTTCACGATATTCACAATTTCCTTTTTATCACATTCTCACATATCATCTTTTTCCTTACTATTTCTCATCACTTAATTTACTAATACAGGCTCATGCGTGCGACTCATATACTAAACTGGGGATCAGTTGTCACTGTCTGCCGGTGATATAACTTAAATGCATGTGACTTGACACATTTTTCAGAATGCCCATGTAAGATTATACTTCTGGGCTCTGATACCATATATGTAGCACCCCAACTCCCGCGAGACTCGAACCCGACATCTACAGTGATATCCGAGCTCGTGACCCGCGAGGGTGGCATGCTAGAGCAAATCGAAAACTCACTATGGCATTTTTCTTTTCAAATCGGTTAAATGTGCGGAAATCAATAAACACTTTGGGCCCGATTTATTTCAAAAACATTTTTAAACAAAACACTTTCAGTCATTAATTAGCACTTAATAGTGCTCAATCAAGGCATAAGGTAAAGGCATGACCTGACTGGGCTCCAATGCCATTTCTGAACACATTTCAATAATACAATATAATTACACAATTACCAAAAGGCCCACTGAACAAAACACTATACTAATGCAGATGTGACGACACTGATCCCGACCCGCTACTCAGCCTTGCTAGCAACGATCATACTCCCGTTGGTCTAACGGGGTAGTCTTCAATTCTTGAAAAACAGTTGCAATATTGAGTGGGTTTGCGAACTCAGTGAGAAACCATCATCGATGGTTCACCCAACTCATGCATTCACAATCATATACATATAACACACAGTAGCATTTACAGAATATCACAATCAATTTCCTTATTCACAATGTTCACCATTTACGGTCAATTCGCATTTTGATACCATATACATATGCAATGCGAATGAGACACTTTCATTTTTCTTTTCGTTGTTGTGACCGTGCTACCAAATCATTTACGCTGAGCGGTGGCTCGAAATCGCGTTGGGCATGATATGCCTGTGGTGAGCCTGAGGCTCTATCAATCGCTGGACACGAGGTCCTGCGTTGAGCTTAAAGCTCTCATATACGCTAGGCGTGATTCGCCTCGATAAGCCCAAAGGATTCGGCATAAAGGCATCGAGCTCTGTGGCTCGCATACGCTGGTACCACCGGTCACAACTACCATTATCTCGATCATTCAAATGATGCATGAATACATGTGTCACTTCCCAATTTCAGTCATTTACGCCCAATCATTTTCGCTAATGCATTTACAATTTAATTCATTCATGCATTCATACATATTTACTCATCTTTGCACTTCAATATCATAATCAAATATTTCAACACCCATGGTCCAAATCAATCAAATCAATCACACATCTATCCATCCGCTTCCTCATGGCAATCAATGCATATAATTAATAAACACATAAGGTGAGAAACCAACTAGGTTACTCACCGCACTTCCGAGCTCTGACACGGAAGTCTCAAAGATCGCCGTGGAATAGCTCCATCGGTGCCTCTAAAATAATCGTAATAATCGAATATCACTCATTGCACCAATTCAATGATCAAAACATGCACATAAATCGAATAGATTATGCATAATACATGTTATGACAATTCGATCCTATTCCGAATTTTCTCAATTAATCACTTTCAATCTAAATCATAACAATTCCAAATATCTAAATTCAATTGATCCAATAGCCAAACTCATAAGAGATTAATCCTCAAAATTACCATTAATCGAACCAATTCAAAGTTGAACTCAAATTTCTCCAATTAAAAGAATTACCATCGGCCTTCATCAGTGTCCTCGCCGCGGCGAGACCACCTCGCCATGACGCGGCGTGCGTGCGACCTTCTTCCCGCGGCGTGACTTCGTCTGCTCATCGCGGCGTGCGTCCTTGCTTGCCGCGACGTGCGGAACGATTTCACTCGCCGCGGTGAGCATCGCCCACCTCGCGGTGTGCAGACTGGGGGTATCTCGCCGCGGCGTGTTCATCACACGTCGCGGCGTGCGAACCCGCCAGATCCAAACTCGAAATTCTGATTTTCTGATTCTAATTCATCCAAATCCATTCTAAACACCCTCAATCACTTTTAAACATTAAACCCAACTTATTTCTAACCTCAGATCATCATTTAACTCTTTTTTCATCAAAAACCCAAATCAAAACTTTAAAACCCTATCATCCAAACTTTCAATTCTCTAAACCATTTCATACTAAATCACTAATTAAATCAAACGATTTAACTCATAAACACATAGAAACTTACTTGATTCAAGCTTGGAACCTTCAAAATCTCCAAATCCCAAGCTCTACGCACCTACCAAGACAACCCCAATTTCTCGAGGCAAAGGAATTCGTGGATGCCCATTTCAAAAGTTTCAAAGATAAATATATATGAAATGACTTAGGCTTGTTTGGCAATTTAATTGCCACAAGTCCAAATCAACCACCTCAATCCAATTTCGATTCTAATTTCTCCCGATTCTCAATAACAATTAATAATAATTCCTAAAATCATAACTCAAATTGTCTCATATCAATTGCCAATCAATCTCGGATCTTAATCCAATTTATCACTAATATGCCATTTTTCCTATCCGGACTCGACTCTCTAAAAATTTCAAAAAAATTCCTATAAATTCACAAAATTAGGAATTACAATTTCCTACACTCAAATTTCAATTGTCAATATTCGAAAATCAATTTCATTTCCAATTCCATTTTCAAAACCTCATTTATACACTTATCACACAATTCCACAATTCAATCGGAAAATTGTCATACATGTACGCATATATATATGCTTACGCAATAATAGCTCATTTATCGATGACTATAGAAGTTATAATGCATGCACAATTCACATTAGCCTGTACTCAATCTTAACCTGATCCAAATTACAGATATATCCGTCATCTCGGTAATGGGATGTTACATTTTATATGCTGTACGATAAGGCCACAATGCATCATCTAAACGCAAAGTCCAATCCTTCCTATTTGGATTGACCGTTTTCTCCAAGATGGACTTAATTTCTCTGTTTGATACTTCAGCTTGTCCGTTCGTTTGTGGATGGTAAGCCGTGGACGTACGATGAGTCACGCCATATTTGTGGAGGAGTGTCTCAATGGCCCGATTGCAAAAGTGAGTTCCTCTATCACTGATGATTACTCTTGGGACACCGAACCTGGCAAAGATATTAGTCCTAACAAAATTGGCAACAGTTTTGGCATCGTCAGTTCGGGTAGCCTTGGCTTCTACCCATTTAGAAACGTAATCTACAGCAAGAAGAATATAAGTATAACCAAATGACAGTAGAAAAGGGCCCATAAAATCAATACCCCACACGTCAAATATTTCACAAATGAGTATAGGTGTTAGTGGTAACTGATCTCTGTGTCCTAAACTACCAGTGCGTTGACAATTGGCACAGGATTTGCAAAACATGTATGCATCATGAAATAAAGAAGGCCAATATAATCCACATTCAAGCACTTTACGTGCTGTTCTTTTAGGGCCAAAATGCCCGCCACATGCATAAGAATGACAGAATTTAAGAGCAGACTCAATTTCTATTTCGGAAACACATCTCCTAATGACTTGGTCAGAGCAATGCTTCCACAAATAAGGATCATCCAACACATAATACTTAGCCTCCCTTTTTACTTTGTCTTTAGCGGACCTAGTGAGTTCATTAGGTAAAGTACCAGCGACTAAGAAATTTACAATATCAGCATACCAGGGAGTTTTATTTTGCATAGAGAATAAATACTCATTGGGGAACTCATCTCGTAAAGGATATGCTTCTTCAGCAATAGGCAGACGACTGAGATGGTCAGCAACCAAATTCTCAGACCCTTTCTTGTCTCTGATCTCTAAATTAATTTCTTGCAACAAAATGATCCAGTGTATTAGTCTCGGTTTCGCTTCCTTCTTCTTGAGTAGGAACTTCAATGCTGCATGATCAGAGTACACAATAACTTTAGTGCCCAATAAATAGGAACGGAATTTTTCTTAAGCGAAAACAATAGCTAGAAGTTCTTTTTCCGTCGTGGAATAGTTGCATTGAGCCCTGTCCAGAGTTCTTGAGGCGTAGTATATGGCATACGGTTGCTTCTCAAGTCGTTTTCCTAATACTGCACCTACCGCCCTGTTGCTAGTGTCGCACATAATTTCAAAAGGGTGATGCCAATTTGGTGGTTGAATTATTGGTGTCGAAGTCAGCTTCTCCTTTAGAGTGTCAAAGGCTATTTTGCATTCTTATTTGAACTCGAAAGGCGTCTTTTCAGAAAGTGATTTGCTTAAAGGTTGAGCGATTTTTGAAAATTCCTTGATGAAACGTCTGTAAAATCCTGCATGACCAAGAAAAGAGTGAATCTCCCGTACACTTACGGGGTAAGGCAGAGATTTTATAACGTCTATTTTGGATTTATCGACTTCAATTCCTTTAGCAGAAACAATATGTCCCAAAATTAATCCTTGATCCACCATAAAATGACATTTTTCAAAATTTAATACTAGATTAAATTCTAAGCATCTTTTTAGGACCTTTTTAAGGTTAACTAAGCATTCATCGAAGGAACTGCCATGAACAGTGAAATCGTCCATGAAAACTTCTATAATATTCTCAACGCAGTCAGAAAAAATACTGACCAGGCACCTTTGGAAAGTGGCTGGAGCATTGCAGAGTCCAAACGGCATCCGTCGGTAAGCAAAGGTTCCGAATGGGCAGGTGAATGTCGTCTTCTCTTGGTCTTCGAGTGCAACTAGTATCTGGTAAAAACCTGAATATCCATCAAGACAGCAATAATCAGTTTTACCAGCTAAACGTTCAAGCATTTGATCGATGAATGGGAGAGGGTAATGATCTTTCCTGGTTGAAGCATTTAATTTTCTATAATCTATACAAACCCGCCACCCATTTTGGACTCGGGTAGGTACCAACTCACCATTCTTATTTGTAATCACGGTGATAACTGTTTTCTTAGGCACCACTTGAACCGGACTTACCCATTTGTTGTCCGAGATTGGGTAAATCATACCAGCATGTAGTAACTTCTCTATTTCTTTTTTGACGACTTCCATCATAAGAGGGTTCAAACGTCTTTGAGCCTCCCTACTTGGTTTGTTGTTATCTTCTAGAAGGATCCGATGCATGCAGGTAGATGGACTGATACCTTTTGATGTCTGCAATTGTCCAACCTGCACCCAAATACCCCCTAAGAGGATACATGGATGCCACCCAAGACAGGACAAACAAATCAAAATGTTTCACACATGCATTTTTAAAAACTAAACGTAACACACATATAATACATCTCATAATTTCATAAACAAATCCAAAGAATATTTACAGACCCAAACAAACCAAACAAAATACATTTTCGCGCGACACAAAACTCAGACTCTTTTGGCCACTGCGGTTGACTTGTCTCAGTCCTTAATCTCTTAGCTCCGAACGTACAAGGGGCAAATCCACCGTGCTAAGCATATAGCTTAGTGAGTAATAACTAATCTATATTAACCGATTTCAGGAAACAAAAAGAATGCATTTTAGAACAGATTTTTATACTAAACAGAACGGCAAAACACAAGAGATCCTTCAAAATCAGAATATATTTTAGTTTATATCGTAATCAAGCAGATATCGTAATACGTAACAAATCAAACTATAAATCCATGAATGTAGTGGGTAACGGACTTATACAGAGATACATAATTAGTATCGCAGGAGAGACATATGTCTCGACATCGAGACACCAAAGTGTCAAATAACGAGAGCAGCATTGCAGACCCTTCTAGCATGCCTATTTACCCACAACTAGACTTAACAGTTTTAAAACAGAACAAGGTCATTTCAGTCATTTCATGTGCAAGCAAATAGCACTTCCAATAAATCAATCCTAGACATCATCTAGGTTAACTCACAAAATTTATCATTTAAACAAATTTACTTACCTAAAGTACTTACACTGAAATTTCCTACGTATATTACATACTAAAATTACTGACCCGTATTACTTACCTAAATCGCCCTTAGTGTTTATTGTCCCGATAATATCTGGCAATGGTCTTTCCTGTATCATAGGGAACACGGAAACAAATTATTATTGTGCTTAATTACTGTATGATAACTGTGTATGATGCAGGTTCATGACAAATTTCTGGGATTAATCAACAACTCATAGTACCAAATGATCCATGAAGTTTCAGGAAATTAGCGATACTGTAGCAAGACACTGTTCATCATCTTCAACGTTCGACTTCCGATTCTGAAACTTCTTCTTTTCTTCTTTTTTTTTTCACCTTCCTTCTTCAGTTTACAAGTAACTTATTTAACAATTCTAACCTATCAGAATTATCCTAATCTTCAAACATGATAAATCTAAACAAAAACAAAAACAAAGATGTAACTCGCGTATGATAAACGAACCGTCAAATTCTACTTAACAGCTTTCCAAAGAAAACTTCAATAGCAGGTGTTGGTGAGTGAATGACTTCGCTATCTCTACTGATGGATGGGTAAAGAAGGCATTCGGTGAGGAATAAACGATAAAGTTCGATTTAAATCGTTGCGTGTAGGTTTGGATGCGATATGACTAATAAATGTACTAATAGGTCCAAATAGTAATAAATAACCAAAAACATTGTTATGAATTATTATGTGTAATAAATACCCAAAAGTTCCAGAAAACTTCCGAAAATTTACCAAAATTCCATCAAAAAATAATGACTCAAACAAAATTGTCAACTCAAAACTAATCCTCCATTAATTTTTAAAAATATTTGAAGTATACAAAAATTACGAAAATTATAATAATACTGTCCAAATCAATCCGAAGTTTCATTAAACCAATTGACCCGGAAAATGCCATGAATGCATGCCAAAATACTTATGCACAATTTAAGCAAATAGTGAATGAGCAAAGAACAAACATAATTCGTACTAAATTCCTTTAATATTCTAACCCCTAATGTGGGGCGTTACAACTCTTCCCTCCTTAAGAAATTTCGTCCTCGAAATTCATACCTGGTCCGAATAATTGCGAATACTGGGCCTTCATGATTTCCTCTGGTTCCCAGGTTGCTTCCTCAATTCCATGATGTTGTCAGAGGACTTTTACCAATGGTACTGTCTTGTTCCGCAATTGTTTCACTTCTCTGGCTAATATGGAAATTGGCCCTTCTTCATATGACAAATCCTGTTGCACCTGAATCTCTTGCATCGGAATCTTATGTGTGACATCAGACCGATATCTCCTCAACATAGAAACATGGAACACATCATGCAATCCGCCAATTCTCCAGAAGAGCTAAGCGATAAGCTACGAGGTCCAACCTCTTCGTAATTTCATAAGGACCAATGAATCGCGGACTAAGCTTACCCTTCTTTCTCGAATCAAGTATATTCTTCCATGGTGACACTTTCGTAAACACCTTATCACCCACTTGAAACTCAATATCCTTCCTTTTAGATCAAGATAAGATTTCGTCGATCACTAGCGACTTTTAATCTTTGTTGAATTATCTCAATCTTTTCTTCAGATCTTGTCACAATGTCCGCCCGATCATCTTGTTTTCACTTAACTCCGCCCAACATACCGGAGTTCTACACTTCCTACCATACAACGCTTCATAAGGTGCCATACCGATGCTCGTCGATAAGCGTTGTTATAAGCAAACTCCATCAAAGTCGATAATTATCCCAACTCCGGAAACTCTAACACACAACCCTCAACATATCTTCCAAAATCAGATAACTCGCTCTAACCGTCCATCTGTTCAGTGGATGACAAGCGATTAAACTTAAGTTGAGTACCCAATGCTTCTCAGAACTTTTCCGTAATCTCAAGTAAATCGAGGATCACGATCGAAATAATCGATAATGGTACTCCATGCGGTCTTACAATCTCATTCACATACAAATCGCAAGCCTATCCAATGAATAGTCGGGATGAACAGTAGAAAATGAGCAGATTTGGTGAACTTATCCACAATAACCCATACCGCATCATGTTTCCTTTGAGTAAGAGGAAGTCCAGTGACAAAGTCCATAGTAATGTTATCCCATTTCCATTGAGGAATAGGAATAGGATTTAACAAACCAGATGGAACACGGTGCTCACCTTAACTCGCTAAAGATGTCGACATTTTCTACATAATCCACAACATCCCATTTCATACCTGACCACCAGTAATACTGCTTCAAATCCTGATACATCTTGTTTCCACCCGGATGCATAGTAAAGACTGTATTATGAGCCTCAAACAATATCTTCTTCTCCAATTCATCATTAGCTAGCACACACAACCGGTCCTTATAATACAATTCACCATCACCCTGCACAGAAAAATCAGTCTGTTTACCTTCCTGAGTAGCCAAGATAAGTTGTTGTAACTTATCATTAGCTCTTTAAGCATTACAAATCTCTTGTCTCAACGTGGGCCTTGCTATCAATTGAGCCATCAAGGCTCCATCAGATCCCAACTTCCATCCAATATGCTTCAGTGATAAAGCAGAGATAGTCTTTCGACTTAAGGCATCTGCTACAACATTAGCCTTACCCGGTGTAGGAAAATCCCGGGAGGAACATCACATGTTTCAGCAGCGGAAAACAAAAATTTTGTTCCCGGACCTTCCGAAAACCAGTGATCCGGTGTCGGTATGAAAACTCAAACTGAATAGCCAATAGAGACTATCTCTAAAGGTATCCACGCAGAGATCGAAACCCAACCGGATCAAACACCTTTGACCCGGAATAGCTAGAATAGAATAAAGCCTGCTAGAGCCTACCTACATCCCTGGAGAGCTTGAATCAACGCTGGAAAGAGGATGAAAATCTTGGAGGAGAAGATGAAGAATCGATGATGAAGATGAGAACTTTGGTTTTTCTCAAAAACCTTGCTTCTAATCTTTCAATCCACGATTACCACTCTTCTAACTCACCTTTTCTATCTCTTTTTGCATTTTTCAAGACATAATAAATGCTTATCGTGAGTCATCCATCCACCTAACCCTTTATATATATATATATATATATATAAAAGGCAAAATGGATGACTTCTCCTCCTTCCTCCATGTTTTGCATATATATATATATATTAATTAATTCTTTAATTAATTATATATATATATATAATAATAATAATGCTGAAGTGGTCCAGTCATACTGGGGTCGGTCCTACCGGCCTCACAAGCCCTTGCAGATCGAAAAATCACCGAGACTGTCTCAAGAATATCAATGTCGCGATCTCATGGGACATATCTCGATCTCATCGGGATCCATTTAATCCATTGCTCTCCATATATTGAAACTCACCAAAACTATTTTACTTAATTCTCCAAACACTCTTATGCGTGTGAACCTTTAGGTTCCGGTTATGTTGGCCACTTAGATTAACAATTAATCCGAGCAAGTCATGAGCGCGTCTAGCAACACATCATGACCCCAATTGACGAAAGTAATCGGTTTGATGAATTCATCACAAACCGTATCACTTAACCCTTCCATGTACAACCATCAGGCAATTCGTCCTTTCATCATCCTATACCCCACTTGGTTATGAGTATGGCTAATATGTCAACTCTTACTAGACTAAGTCTAGCCCAGTGAAATCGGTTCTTGTCGAGGACTCATTACTTTATATGTCCATGAAGACACTCTTCATGACATATTTATGCTCCGCCGAGACTTAAAGTAATGATCCCGATAAGAGGTTGTGGTATCTCTTCTCGCTATCACGAGTGATGAATCCTTTATTGGCTACTCAATTACCTTTGAATACCTCAAGTCGCACCTAAGCACCACCCTATGAGTTACCTCCGAAGGCAACAAGGAATGGAGTCAGTACAGGATCAAGATTCAAGATATCCTCGAGTACCTCAAGTCTAAGGATACTTGCACCATTGCTATGATGAGATTATCACCGACATTTGAATAGGACATCCATGTGATGATCTCATGGCGGGTCATCCAATGTACTTACTACCACTAGTAAGCATCCATATGTCAACTCTAAATATCTCATATTTAAGGTTTCGAGATCCACCGCTGATCCAATCAAGGAGTATGACATATGCTAATCATGGGATTAATAATGTCCATCTCATTAATCCTATGACTAGGAGAATTTAGATCTTGACATAATTGCACATGATAGGAATCTCGTGATTATGATCACATCATAATTTCCTTCATGCTATGTCATATATCATGGACTTCATTAATTTGATTAAAGATCAATATCAATTTATAAAGAACATCAAATAAATGAAACATGCCTTTCTTTATTTATTCATAAAGTCCGTACATGACTATGAACAAAAAGCGCTAAAGGGATTGCCTTTTTAGGCACTACTCTAACAATCTCCCACTGACCTAAAGTCAATCGCCTTGGTATCTAATACCATAAGCGAGTACATGAGAATCAAAATTCTTTCGTGACAATGGCTTCGTCAACGGATCAAGAATGTTCGCTCGTGGGAATCCTCTCGATCGCGACATCACCTCTAGCAATGATCTCTAATCGATGATATCTGCGAAGCACGTGTTTAGATCATTGGTGAGACCTCGGTTCTTTTGCTCGAGCAATAGCCCCATTGTTGTCACAATACAATGTATGGGTCCATCACGACTAGGAACCACACCAAGTTCGAAATGAACTTCTTGATCCAAACGACTTCCTTTGCCGCCTCGATGCAAAGAATGTACTCGCCTCGATCGTCGAATCGTGATCGTCTCTTATTTGGAATTCTTCCAATCGACCGCTCCGCCGTTTAGCGTGAAAACTTAACCCGGTGGGATCCGAGTCATCCTTGTCGATTAGAAACCGCATCCGATGCCCGCCACTGAGATTTCCATCTCCATATATCAAGAAAACATCCTTAGTCCTTCGCAAGTACTTGAGGATATTCTTCGACACCACCCAAAGGACCCTCACCAGATCCGATTGGTATCCGCCGTGACACTTTCGAGCATACGATACATCGGGCCTCGTACATAACATAGCATACATGATCGATCCTATCGCAGATGCATACGGATCCGATCCATGCGAATCCTCTCATCTTGTGTCTTAGACATAGATTTCGAGTGTTATCCCATGAGTAATGGGAAGAAACCTCTCTTGGATTGCTCCATGCTAAACCTCTTTAGCATCTTGTCTATGTATCGATGATTGTGAAAGACCAAGCAACCTCTTTGATCTATCTCTATAGATCTTTATCCCAAGGATATAAGTTGCTTCACCAAGGTCTTTCATCGCAAATTGTTTGGACAACCAAATTTTAAGCGACAGATCAATGAGACATCGTTTAGAGTAGCAAGATGTCATCTACATACAACACAAGGAAAACGATTGCATTCTCATTAACCTTTTGTACACACAATGCTCATCCGGATTTTGTGAGAAACCAAACTCTTTGATTGACTCATCAAAGCGGATGTTCCAACTCTGGATGCTTGCTTCAATCCATAGATGGATTTCGAAGCTTGCATACCTTTTCGCCATCTCTCGAAGTGAAGCCCTCTGGTTGTGTCATGTACACATCCTCGGCCGATTTCCGTTAGGAAAGTCGTCTTCACATCCATTTGCCATATCTCATAATCATAATGAGCGCAATGGCTAGGAGTATCCGAATGGATTTAAGCATTGCTACGGGCTAAAGGTCTCGTCATAGTCAACTCCTTGTCTTTGACGAAATCCTTTCGCCACAAGCCTTGCTTTGTAGGTAATCACATTACCATCCATGTCGCTTTTCTTCTTGAAAACCCATTTGCACCCTATAGGTTTTATCCTTGGTGCATCAACCAAAGTCCATACTTGGTTTATGTACATGGAATCCATTTCGCTTTCATGGCACAAATCCATTTTTCGACTCGAACTTTCGTAACCTCTTCATAGGTAGCGAGCTCATCATCTTCTATGAGCAATACGTCATTCTGCTCACTTACGAAATCCATATCTCTCAAGAACAAGGCGCATCCTACTTGACCTCTGAACTTCGTGTGTCACGAAGGTTGAATGTTACTTCATCCGAATGAGTGCAGCCTCGAGTTCAGCATTGATCATGCTTGTTTGAGCATCTTGAACTTCTTCAAGTTCGACTTTGCTCCCACCGTCTTCTTGCAGAAGAAACTCTTTCTCTAAAGACAGCATGCTTCAAACAAACACCTTTTGTTCCTCAAAGAAGGTAGAATTGATATCCCATGGTCTCTTTAGGATATCCTACAAATAAAAACTTGTCGACTTTGCTTCAAGCTTATCCGATCAATCCGCTTCACGAAGGGGACAACCCCATACTTTCGGATGAGAAAGATAAGGTTTTCGCTAGTCCACATCTCATATGGAGTAACATCAAGCTGTCTTAGGGAACTCGCTTAACAAGTAAACAAATTGTCTCTATAAGATACCCCCAAAACGATTTTGGTAACTTTCATAAACCCATCATTGATCGTACCACGTCCAACATGTTCGATTTCTCCTTTCAGCCACACCATTGTCTTTGCGGCGTGTAAGGAGGAGTCCACCGAGATAATATCCCATTATCTACGAGATAATCTGGCTGTTGGTCTAAGTATTCTCCACCACGATCGGATCGTAATGCCTTGATACTTTTACCAAGCTGGTTTCTACTTCATTTTGAATTGTTTGAACCTTTCAAATGCTTGATTTGTATCTCATCGATACAAGTACCCATATCGTGAATAATCATCGATAAAGGTAATGAAATAACGACAACCACTTTCGACATGGATGGACATCGGACCACATACATCTGAATGTATTAGGTCCGATACTCCAATCGCTCGCTCACCCTTTCCTTGAAGGGTAACTTAGTCATCTTGCCTAATAAACAAGATTCGCATGTGTCATATGATTCATAATCAAATGACCCTAAACCGCCACTCTTATGGAGTTTAGCGATGCGTGTCTCATTTATATGGCCGTTCGACAATGCCATAAGTAAGTTGACTTTAGATTATCTCTTTTATACCGCTTGGTGTCATTGACATTTAAAATTGGATTAGACATATCTAATATGTAAATACCATTGCACAATGTACCGATTCCATAAAGCATTCCATTAGAATTGATAGAACAACCATTGTTATTAAAATTCATATGGAATCCAAATTCTATTCGCACAAGAAGCAGATAATATATTCTTTGTCAAAACGGTACAAAATAACAATCATCCAATTCCAAAGACAAGCCCAAGAGGGAGATACAAAACATAAGTTCCTACGGCTAATGCAAGAACTCTTGCTCCATTTCCAACACGTAGGTCTACTTCTCCCTTCATGAGTTGCCCATCGTCCACGAGGCCTCGTGATATCATTACATATGTGTGAGCCACAACCAAGATCAAATACCCAAATGTTGTGATCAAGATAAGATTAACTTCAATGACATACAAACTGAAGTAGTCGAGGCATCTAATGCCTTCTTACGCTTCAATGACTCAAGATAGACTTTGCAATTCGCCTCCAATGGCCATCCTTACCATGAATGGAAGCAAGTTCTTTTCGAGGCGACTTCTTTGGTCTTCTTCTTGATGGCGCTTCCTTTGGTTTCTTTGCCTTCTTCTTCTTTGGGTTCTTTTTTTCTTGGAACTCAAGAAGAAGAAGTTACTACCAAGACTTGCTTACTATCACTCTTGATAGTCCTTTCAATTGCCTTGGCAGATTGATCACTCGTATTGTAGTAGATATTGTTAAGTCAAACCGGACTTCACGTACTAAATAATTTTGATAATAAACAAAGAGAAATATCTGAAGGAAAAAGCACTAAGGAAAAGGCAGAAAGAAAAGGCATTTATACAAAAGCGCATTTATACAAAATGTAGGCGGAAGGAAAAGGCATTTAAAGAAAAAATGATTTAAAGAAAAAGTATTTATACAAAAGTAGACAAAGAAAAAATGCGGAAGAAAAGCGGGCGATACAAAAAAAATTTTAAGCTTTATTTAAGACAAAAGGCGATATAAAAAGCGATTTTAAGCTTTACGTAAGACAAAAAGCGGGCGATACGAAAATAAGATGTAAGAAAGAAACATCAATTTAAGATGGTTACGGAGCTAAACTGAATAACCGTTTCTTTAAAGATTCAAGAAGCGAGATAGTAAAAAGCAGTTGAAGTTCCGACTATAAATAAGAGTCGAGATTGAAGAAGAAATAACTTTTGGAAAAAGTGAATGAAACTCTGTGTATTCAATATCTGTCTATCTGAGAAGAAAAATTGTGAACTATTTTCGAGTGTATATTGTGAAGAGCAACTCTTTTGTAAAAGCTCTTTATCAGTTTTTCATTTTTGAAAAAGTGCTACAGATAGCCTGAAGAGGCTAAGAGTAAAAGAATACTTGCTGTTAAGAGACCTGAAGAGGCTCAGTCTAAAGAATACTTGTAATCGTTTGAGATAGTGAAAATCTCTTTAAGAATATCGAGGATCGGACGTAGCCCACGGTTTGGGGTGAACCAGATAAAATTGTTGTGTTTCTCTCTAACTCTTACTTTTCTTAAATCGTAGTTTTCATTATTAACAAAGTTTTCAAACTAGTTAAGAATTGATTTGATAAGTTTTACGAAAGAACAAGCAATTGTTATTGAAAGGATTAAAGAAAAGTTTATCACAATTCAACCCCCTTCTTGTGTATCTTGGTCATATTATTACTCAATATATTAAGCGTGTGATTTACTTCAATTGGTATCGAGCAAGGTGTTCAAGAATCACTCTAATAAAGTGTGAACTAAAGAAAATGGTGGAATCACACACGATATTGCGTATGAGCCTCGGTCACGGACCTCCAAAGATTCAATGGTGAAGACTACCACTATTGGAAGGATCGGATGAGATTGTTTATCGAGTCTACTCACATTGACCTTTGGGACATCATCGAGAATGGACCTTACACACCAAGATGATGATAAAATCCAATTCCACGAGAAAGATGGACGGTGAAGCGTAAAGCAAGATTTCAACTAAACTCCAAAGCGAAATTTTTCTTGAGTTGTGCATTGAAAGCGAAGCGAGTATGACAAAGTGCATGGATGCGATCTCGCCAAAGAAATGTGGGATACATTATCAATTGCACATGAAGGAACAAATCAAGTGAAGGAGTCCAAGATAAGTATTTTGGTGCATCGAGACGAGTTATTCAAGATGAAAGAAGAAGAGACCATTGATCAAATGTTTGGAAGATTCCAAACAATTGTTAATGGGCTAAAAGCTCTTGGAAGAACGCATACTGATCCAAGACCATGTTCGAAAGATTTTGAGGAGTGCGCCAAAAGATGGAGACCCAAAGTAATCTTCTTTGACAAGAAGCCAAAGACCTAAGCGTCTTGAAGCTTGATGAATTGCTTGGATCGTTGAAGATACGAAGTAGAGCTTGATGCGGAAGATAAGCCCAAAAGGAGAAGTCCATAGCGCCAAAGCAAGTCAAAAGAATCACAAAATCCGAGAAGAAGAAAACAAAAGGAATACATCAAAGGCGTTAAAGATTGAAGAAGTAAAGGATGATGATTCCAAGAAGTCGTAATCAATCAAGTGATGAAGGCGATGAGCTATCTTTCATTTCAAGAAAGATAAGAAGAATGTGGAAAAGAAGTCCAAAGGAAATTCAACATTTAGAAGGAACAACGCAAAGACGATGAAAAAGTCGATAAAGCATCCATTACGTTATGAATGCAAGAAGCGGGACATTACAAGTCCGAGTGTCCAATGTTGAAAAGACAACCCGGATGAGTAGAGATAACAAGAAAAGCATGATGGCAGCGTGGGAAGATCTGGATTCATCGTAATCGGATACAAGTTCACAAGCGTCGTAACATGCTAACATATGTCCGTAGTGAAGAAGAAAGTGATGAGGAGGTAACTTCCACTATAATGATATACAAGATGCATATTCGTAATTGTTAGAGGATTCTCATGCTATTACGAACAAGTATAAAACATTGAAGAAGAAATATGTAGAAAACCTCAAACATACTCATGAGATAGAGAGTGAGAATATAAGTTTGAGAAAGCAAGTTGAGGAATTGAATAACAACAAAGTTGTAGATAGATCTGAAGAGATTAATCAATTGAAAGCGAGAATTAATAATCTCTCAATTGATCTAGCTAAATTTGAGATAGTACAAAAGGATGAATGAAATGATAGGAGAATACGACATCAGGGGATAAAAGCTGGATTAGGGTTTACTAAAATAAGCTGACATTACGTAGTAAAATCGGTTGCTCAAAAAATAAGAAAAGATATCAATCGATTTTCGTAAAGGTCATCAACATTATCATTCTACACATCATTATCATTCATTACATCGTACTAACCTAAAGGACCCAAGAGAATCTGGGTATCTAAAATAAAATAATATCTCCCACGAAATCCTTCGTTGGAAGAACCAAAGAAGCACCATTGGTATATGGACGGTGGATGCTCGCGTCACGTGACGGAAACAAGTCTATGTTCCTAAATCTTGAGACAAGAAAGGAGGATCAGTAACTTTTGGAGACAACCAACAAGGAAAGATAATCGGGTTTGGTAAGATTGGTAAGAATTCTCATGCATGCATTAATAACGTACTACTAGTTGATGGTTTAAAGCATAACTTGATAAGTATTAGTCAATTATGTGATTATGGTTTTGAAGTTTCTTTTAATCAAAAATTTTGTGAAGTCAGAAACAAAGATGGTTCCATCTTCTTTTCACCAAAAGACGAAACAATCTTTATAAAATTGATTTAGACGATTTTCAGTCTCAAAATATTTCATGTTTTTTATCTACTGAAGATGAAAGACTGATCTCGCATAAAAAACTAGGTCATGTCAGTTTTAAACATATTTCAAAACTTTTGAAACATGATTTGGTAAAAGGTTTGCCACAAATTCGTTTTGACAAAGATTTTTTTGTGAAAGTTGTCGAGAAGGGAAACAAGTTAAAACCTCTTTCTCTTCAAAACATTTCATAACTTCTTCTAGACCACTTGAGTTGTTACATATGGACTTATTTGGTCCAACAAGAACAATAAGTCTTGGTGGAAAGAAGTATGGACTTGTGATTGTTGATGATTTTACAAGGTTTTGTTGGATACTTTTCTATCACATAAAGATGAGTCTTTCAAGTGTTTTAGAAACCTTTCCATGAGATTACAAAATGAAAGAGGAATGTCTATAGCAAGCATAAGGAGTGATCATGGAGGAGAATTTGAAAATGAGAAGTTGAGTATTCTGCGAAGAAAAGAATTTTCATAACTTCTACGCCCAAGGACTCCACAGCAGAATGGAGTTGTTGAGAGGAAGAATAGGGCGATTCAAGAGATGGCAAGAACAATCTTGTGTGAGATGAATCTTCCTAAATACTTACGGGAAGAAGTCATCAATCTGATGCTACATTCGAATAGAGTCTTTCTTTGCGACCAATGTCAAGAAAACTCCCTATGAGTTGTGGAATGGAAGGAGACCAAACATTTCTTATTTCCATCCTTTTGGCTGCAAGTGCACTTTTACGAACACAAAGGAAGCTCTGGACAAATTTGATGCGAAGACACTTTCGGGAATTTTTCTAGGTTATTCTCTCACTTCAAAGGCATTTAGAGTCTTCAACCTCACCTCAAAGACATTGAATAAACTATTCACGTTAAGTTCGATGATAGCTCTCAACCCAATAAGGAAGAGGAATCAAGAAGATGATCTTTATTCTGATGCCCTTGGCGCGGTGTAAGGAAGTATCTTCATCAGAACACTTCATGATGAAAAGGCAGATATCTCTAAAATTTTGAGTTAAAGAAAGATTGGAGATACAAAAGCTCTCATCCTAAAGAGTCAATTATCGGAGAAACCTCGGAAGGTGTAAGAACAAGGTCCAAGTTCGTAAGAGAAGCCAGCGTGGCATTTATATACGAAGTAGAACCTAAAAGATTGATGAAGCTCTAAAAGATGAAGCATGGATATTAGCTATGCAAGAGGAGTTGAATCAATTCAAGAGGAATAAAGTCGGTCCTTAGTTCCTAAACTTGAAAAGAAATCCATTATTGGTACTAGATGGATATTCAAGAATAAGCTAGACGAATCAGAAAAGTAAGTCGAACAAGGCAAGATTAGTAGCATAAGGCTATAATCAGCGAGGAAGGAATAGACTATAATGAGACATATGCTCCAAGAGCAAGACTTGAAGCAATAAGGATATCGCTTGCATATTTGTTTGCCATGATATAAAGCTTTTAGGATGGATGTAAAAGTGCATTTCGAATGGCTTTATAGATGAAGAAGTCTATGTCAAGCAACCTCCTGGATTTGAGGATATAAAGTATCCAGATCATGTCTGAGACTTCATAAAGCCTTATATGGATCAAACGGGCTCCTAGAACATGGTATGATAAATTCGAGCTCATTTCTTATTGAAAATGGATTTACTAGAGGTAAAGTTGACAAAACTCTTTTAGGAAGAACTTGTATAATGATTTTATTATTGTGCAAATCTATGTTGATGATATTATTTTGGTGCCACCTCAAAAAGTTATGCATAAGCTTTGAAAATATGATGAAAATGAATTTGAGATGAGCATGATGGGTGAGTTAAAATTCTTTCTTGGATTGCAAGTAAAGCAAACTAAGGATAAGATTTTTATCCATCAACAAAATATGTCAAAGAATTCTTGTCTAAATTTGATATGTGCAAAGTGTTAAAAGTATGTCTACACCGATGCATCCTTCAAACTTGTTGTCGAAAGGCGAAAGTGGTAAGAAGGTGGATCAAACCCTATTTAGAGGATGATTGGTTCTTTGCTTTATCTTACGGCAAGTAGACCGACATTCTATTAGGTGTATGCTTGTGTGCAAGGTTTCAGCCGATCTAGAGAATCTCATTACATAGATGTAAAACGAATTTTGAGATATCTCGCAGTACTCTTGATCTTTGTTTAATGTATGAGAAAGGTAAAGATTTCAGGTTGAATGGATATTGCGATGCGGACTATGCGGTGATAGGATTGAAAGGAAGAGCACGAGTGGTGGTTGTCACTACCTTGGACCAAACACGTGTCATGGTCAAGCAAGAGACAAAGCTCGATTGCATTATCAACCATGAGGTTTGAATATATATCCGCCAAGTTGTTGTTCACAATTATGTGGATCAAGTATCAATTGGAGGACTACTCAATACAAGAGGAAGAGATTCCAATATCTGCGACAACACCGGCGCCATCACTTGTCAAAGAATCCAATTCAACATTCAAGGTGAAGCACATTGAAGTCGACATCATTTCTTGAGAGATTACGTTCGGAAGAAAGTTGTCGATCTACAATTCGTGGAAGCGAAATTTCGGTGGGGAGATATCTTCACAAAACCATTAAGTGAAGATCGCTTTAAAGAAATCGAGACGCAACCTCAATATGGTGATGTTAACGGACCAATCATCGGTTTTTCGCAAAGAAGAAAGCAGATGAGCGGAGGAGTTAACGGACCAATCATCCGGTTTTTCGCAAAGAAGAAAGCAGATAGAGCGGAGGAGTTAACGGACCAATCATCCGGTTTTTCGCAAAGAAGAAAGCAGAGAGAGCGGAGGAGTTAACGGATCATTCATCGATTTTAAAGATAAAGACAGAAAGCGCAGAGTTACAGATTGATCATCGATTTTCAAAAGAAAGACAATGAAACGGTGGAGTTAAGCGGCGTTGGCGGTTTGGACTTAAAACTTCTTTCACAAAGAAAAATTTTAGTGGGAAAAAGGTCATCGATCATCGAGAAGTACAATCGTTCTAGAATTTGCTATAAAATCCCTAAAAGCGGCGTTTGGGATCTCTAACAAATTCGAAATTGCTAGTTCTCTGAAATCTCTCTGAAAATTCTTCAAGCAAGTTCCTACTCACTCGGAATCAACAAGATGAATGTCAAGCCCATTTTCGAGTTGATCCAGAGCAAGCTGGGAAGATTGGTAAACTTTGAAGATCTAAGAAGGAACAAATGGATATAGAGGAGATAATAGCGGCAGGATGGAGAAACTTCTTTCAAATACGAGAGCAAGTTTATCTCAATGAAGTTTATGAGTTCTAGAAACATACTAAAGCATGGATAATACAATCGTATCGTATGTAGAAACACTCCACGTGATAGTAACCAAGGAGTTCTTGGAAAGAGTCCTTGAATGTCCGAGTAGTGGAGTTCAACCTACTAACATGGTGAAATGGATGACTAAGCTGAAGTTGAGCGAAGAAGAAGTTACTAAATCAACTTTATGGTCGTAACAACCCAATCTGAAAGAAGAGCCTCTTGGCTTGTACCAAAAGCAAGGGTTTTGTTCTTGTTTTGTGTGTTGTGTGTTACCTAGGATAGGTTCAAGACATCAAGTCACTACTTTGGATGAACAATGTATCCTTCATCTCTTGAATCACCAACCAATAGATTTACCATTTTGATTTATCAATATATGGTTAAATCAATAAAGGATACAAACACTCTCCGTATGGGATGTTGTTGACAAGGATGTTTAAAGAATCAGAATCGATTGGGTTGGGAGTCGATGGAAGGTATCTGTAAGAAGTTATATAGATTCTACATCGATTGCCAAAATGGGTGCGAGATTTTCGGACAAACAAGGAGCGAAGAATCAAGGAAAGCAACAAGCGAGGGGAGCCTAAACCGAAAAAATCCTCTATGAAGGAGAGAAGATCACACTCTCAGGAGTCGAAGTCAAGATCTATTCGATTTTTTGAATCAGGTGACTTAAAGCGGAAAGGGGAACCTTTGGTGAGTGACATTCATAAGCAAGCAAGAACGTCACCCACAAAGGAAGCTGTCGACGAGAAAGAAGCCGATCCTTCCAGAGATTCAAGCAAACCAAAGCATTATGAGCAGCGAGATCAAAAGTTACAAAATCAACATCATCAATCCTTGAGAAAGTTTGAAACTCAATCTCAAGGAAATGAAGGAAAAGGAAAGTAGAAGAACACGAGAAGAAGGCGGTTCAATCAAGAGGTCACCAAGGTTAAAGAAAATGAGTGCAAGAAAAGAAGAAAATCCAACAACAGAGGCAAAGGCTAAGAAGACAAGGCTAGAAGAAGCTGTTGTTGACATTTCTCAAAATCTGCTGCATGTCTTTGTTAGTCTTTGTTGATCTTCTTTGAAGTTAATATGGAAGCACTCTTGAAGCGATTGTGGAAGGCATTAAGGGTAATATTAAGGATTCTCACAAAATTCTTAATAATCCAATTTTGAAGAAATAGTTCCTACTACTTTTCAGTCCACACTTGTCCATAAACAAGTTGCTACACATGTTTTGGAACAGAAGGCTACTTCAAAAGTTGTAAGTGTGATGACTAATGTTCCATCCAAGTATTTAACTTCTCAAAGAGAAAGATGGGAACATAGATTGGTTGTAAGAGAGGAGAAGAAGACCAAGTCAGTCATCATCAGAGACAAACCCAAGAGATTTGTCAAAGCATTCTTCAAATCTGTAGAATATGATAATGGCATTTCTCATCTGTTGGATAGGGGTTACAAAAATTTCTATGATCAACTGAAGAGAGTTGGGAGAGAACCATATCCACCAGAGCCATTTGGAGAGCGTATCACTTCTTATCCTATACTGAGCAGTACAATAATCAAGGTGGTACCTGATCTTCAACCACCAAATTTTGTTGAACTCAATTATGAGAAGCTAAAGCTGAAAGTTCAACCTGAGCAAGTATTGGATGACATGTCTTCTGATCAGATTGAAGAGGCAGTAAAATTGATTGATGAAGCATGTAAGGAGAAAAGGAGTGGTAAGTCCATCTGCGTGTATCAAGATCCAAGACCAAGTCTAACTAAGGCTACAGTAGATGATCCACAGGGAGGCAATATCAGAATGGGTCAGTATTGTTCTATTCTGATTGCCAACTCAGAATGTTGTTTTACTATAATACAGAACATTCTGCGAAATCGACCTCTGGGAGATCACTTCAATTCGAAGCTATGCCATGGTTTGGGCGCACTTTTCAGCGAATAAGAGATTCCTATGATCTTGATATCAATGAACAAGCTGTATTTGTTCCTCCTCCTCTTCTACAAATCATTGAACCAAATGTCTTTAATAAGGAAGCTTATACAACAACGGTGGCTATCGTTGAAAAGCAAGTTGTTAAGGCAAGTACCCTCGATTGCAGATGAATCATCAACTCTAAAGAAGCATGTTTAGAAGCTTGATAAAGATATGAAGAAGATTAAGAAGATTTGGAAAAGTTGGTGAAGCAGTTGGAAAATAATTTTTGATCGATAACAAATAGGGGAGAAGGAGAAAGAAGAGAGAAGGAGAAGGAAGAAATCAATTTGGAAGGATGAAGTCCGGATGATGGAAGGATGAAGTCCAGATGAAGATAATTTTTATCTTAATACTTCATATAATTCACAAGTATATGATACTTTTCATATTTTCTAAATTCACAAGTATTTGTTATTATCAAAAGGGGAGAATGTTAAGTCAAACCGGACTTCACGTACTAAATAATTTTGATAATAAACAAAAGAAATATCTGAAAAGAAAAGCAGACTAAGGAAGGTATTTAAAGAAAAGGCATTTATACAAAAGGCATTTAAAGAAAAGCAGAGCGGAAGGAAAAGGCATTTAAAGAAAAAGCAGGCGGAAGGAAGAAAGCGATACAAAAGGCATTTAAAGAAAAAAAAAGGCGGAAGAAAAGCGGGCGATATAAAAAAAGCGCAGCCGGAAGCTTTAATAAGACAAAAAGCGAGCGATACAAAAAGGCGGAAGCTTTACGAAGACAAAAAGGCATTTATACGAAAATAAGGCGAAGAAAGAAACATCGATTTAAGGCGGTTCATGAGCTAAACTGAATAACCGTTCTTTAAAGATTCAAAAGCGTATAGTCAAAAGCAGTTGATGTTACGACTATAAATAAGAGTCGAGATTGAAGAAGAAATAACTTTTGGAAAAAGTGAATGAAACTCTGTGTATTCAATATCATCATCTCGAGAAGAAAAATTGTGAACTATTTTCGAGTGTATATTGTGAAGAGCAACTCTTTTGTAAAAGCTCTTTATCAGTTTTCATTTTGAAAAATACTACAGATAACTGAAGAGGCTAAGAGTAAAGAATACTAACATTAAGAGACTGAAGAGGCTCGATCTAAAGAATACTTGTGTCAGTTTGGAGATAGTGAAAATCTCGGAAGAATATCGAGAATTGGGCGTAATACGGTTTAGGGTGAACCGGGATAAAATTGTTGTGTTTTCTCTCTAACTCTTACTTTTCTTAAATCGTAGTTTTCATTATTAACAAAGTTTTCAAACTAGTTAAGAATTGATTTACGATAAGTTTTACGAAAGAACAAGCAATTGTTATTGAAAGGATTAAAGAAAAGTTTATCACAATTCAACCCCCTTCTTGTGTATCTTGGTCATATTATTACTCAATATATTAACGTGTGATTTACTTGATTGGTATCGAGCAAGGTGTTCAAGAATCACTCTAATAAAGTGTGAACTAAAGAAAATGGTGGAATCACACGTATATATTGCGAAGGAGCCTCGGTCACGGACCTCCGGCATTCAATGGTGAAGACTACCACTATTGGAAGGATCGGATGAGATTGTTTATCGAGTCTACTCACATTGACCTTTGGGACATCATCGAGAATGGACCTTACACTGAAGATGATGATAAAATCCAATTCCACGAGAAAGATGGACGGTGAAAGCGTAAAGCAAGATTTCAACTAAACTCCAAAGCGAAATTTTTCTTGAGTTGTGCATTGAGCAGAAGCGAGTATGACAAAGTGCATGGATGCGATACTGCCAAAGAAATGTGGGATACATTATCAATTGCACATGAAGGAACAAATCAAGTGAAGGAGTCCAAGATAAGTATTTTGGTGCATCAGTACGAGTTATTCAAGATGAAAGAAGAAGAGACCATTGATCAAATGTTTGGAAGATTCCAAACAATTGTTAATGGGCTAAAAGCTCTTGGAAGAGCATTACAACATCAAGACCATGTTCGAAAGATTTTGAGGAGTCTGCCCAAAAGATGGAGACCCAAAGTAACTGCTGTACAAGAAGCCAAAGACCTAAGCGTACTGAAGCTTGATGAATTGCTTGGATCGTTGAAGATACACGAAGTAGAGCTTGATGCGGAAGATAAGCCCAAAAAGGAGAAGTCCATAGCGCTCAAAGCAAGTCAAAAGAATCACAAAATCCAGAAGAAGAAAACAAAAAGGAATACATCAAAGGCGTTAAAGATTGAAGAAGCAAAGGATGATGATTCCAGCAAGTCAGAATCTGAATCAAGTGATGAAGACGATGAGCTATCTTTCATTTCAAGAAAGATAAGAAGAATGTGGAAAAAGAAGTCCAAAGGAAATTCAACATTTAGAAGGAACAGCGGCAAAGACGATGAAAAAGTCGATAAAGCATCCATTACCTATTATGAATGCAAGAAGCCGGGACATTACAAGTCCGAGTGTCCAATGTTGAAAAGACAACCCAGAAGGAGTAGAGATAACAAGAAAAGCATGATGGCAGCGTGGGAAGATCTGGATTCATCGTAATCGATACAAGTTCTGGCGTCGAACATGCTAACATATGTCCAGTAGTGAAGAAGAAAGTGATGAGGAGGTAACTTCCACTATAATGATATACAAGATGCATATTGTAATTGTTAGAGGATTCTCATGCTATTCTGAAACAGTACAAGCTGTTGAAGAAGAAATATGTAGAAAACCTCAAACATACTCATGAGATAGAGAGTGAGAATATAAGTTTGAGAAAGCAAGTTGAGGAATTGAATAACAACAAAGTTGTAGATAGATCTGAAGAGATTAATCAATTAGGCGAGAATTAATAATCTCTCAATTGATCTAGCTAAATTCTGAGATAGTACAAAAGGATGAATGAAATGATAGGAGAATCTGAGACATCGAGGATAAAAGCTGGATTAGGGTTTACTAAAAATAAGCTGACATTACGTAGTAAAATCGGTTGCTCGAAAAAATAAGAAAAGATATTAATCGATTTTCGGAAAGGTCATCAACATTATCATTCTACACATCATTATCATTCATTACATCGTACTAACCTAAAGGACCCAAGAGAATCTGGGTACCTAAAATAAAATAATATCTCCCACGAAATCCTTCGTTGGAAGAACCAAAGAAGCACCATTGGTATATGGACGGTGGATGCTCGCGTCACATGACGGAAACAAGTCTATGTTCCTAAATCTTGACAAGAAAGGAGGATCAAGTAACTTTTGGAGACAACCAACAAGGAAAGATAATCGGGTTTGGTAAGATTGGTAAGAATTCTCATGCATGCATTAATAACGTCTTACTAGTTGATGGTTTAAAGCATAACTTGATAAGTATTAGTCAATTATGTGATTACGGTTTTGAAGTTTCTTTTAATCAAAATTTTGTGAAGTCGAAACAAAGATGGTTCCATTTTCTTTTCAGCCAAAAGACGAAACAATCTTTATAAAATTGATTTAGGCGATTTTCGGTCTCAAAATATTTCATGTTTTTATCTCGAAGATGAAAAAGCGATCGGCATAAAAAACTAGGTCATGTCGGTTTTAAACATATTTCAAAACTTTTGAAACATGATTTGGTAAAGGTTTGCCACAAATTCGTTTTGACAAAGATTTCTTTTGTGAAAGTTGTCGAGAAAGGAAGCAAGTTAAAACCTCTTTCTCTCAAAACATTTCATAACTTCTTCTAGACCACTTGAGTTGTTACATATGGACTTATTTGGTCCAACAAGAACAATAAGTCTTGGTGGAAAGAAGTATGGACTTACGATTGTTGATGATTTTACAAGGTTTTGTTGGATACTTTTCTATCACATAAAGATGAGTCTTTCAAGTGTTTTAGAAACCTTTCCATGAGATTACAAAATGAAAGAGGAATGTCTATAGCAAGCATAAGGAGTGATCATGGAGGAGAATTTGAAAATGAGAAGTTGAGTATTCTGCGAAGAAAAGGAATTTTCATAACTTCTCGCACAAGGACTCCGTGAGAATGGAGTTGTTGAGAGGAAGAATAGGGCGATTCAAGAGATGGCAAGAACAATCTTTGTGCGAGATGAATCTTCCTAAATACTTACAGGAAGAAGTCATCATCTGACATGCTACATTGAGAATAGAGTCTTCTGCGACCAATCTTGAAGAAAACTCCTATGAGTTGTGGAATGGAAGGAGACCAAACATTTCTTATTTCCATCCTTTTGGCTGCAAGTGTACTTTTACGAACACAAAGGAAGCTCTGGACAAATTTGATCGAAGACACTTTCGAGAATTTTCTAGGTTATTCTCTCACTTCAAAGGCATTTAGAGTCTTCAACCTCACCTTAAAGGCATTGAAGAAACTATTCACGTTAAGTTCGATGATAGCTCTCGACCCGATAAGGAAGAGAATCGGAAGATGATCTTTATTCTGAGTGCCCTTGGCGCAGTTGTAAGGAAGTATCTTCATCGGGAACACTTCATGATGAAAAGCGGATATCTCTAAAATTTTGAGTTAAAGAAAGATTGGAGATACAAAAGCTCTCATCTAAAGAGTCAATTATCGGAGAAACCTCGGAAGGTGTAAGAACAAGGTCGAGTTAGGAAGAGAAGCCAGCGTGGCATTTATATACAAGTAGAACCTAAAAGATTGATGAAGCTCTAAAAGATGAAGCATGGATATTAGCTATGCAAGAGGAGTTGAATCAATTCGGTAGGAATAAAGTCCTGGTCCTTAGTTCCTAAACTTGAAAAAATCCATTATTGGTACTAGATGGATATTCAAGAATAAGCTAGGCGAATCAGGAAAAGTAAGTCGCAACAAGGCAAGATTAGTAGCACAAGGCTATAATCAGCAGGAAGGAATAGACTATAATGAGACATATGCTCCAATGAGCAAGACTTGAAGCAATAAGGATCCGCTTGCATATCCGTTTGCCATGATATAAAGCTTTTTCAGATGGATGTAAAAGTGCATTTAAGAATGGCTTTATAGATGAAGAAGTCTATGTCAAGCAACCTCCTGGATTTGAGGATATAAAGTATCCAGATCATGTCTGAGACTTCATAAAGCCTTATATGGACTGAAACAGGCTCCTAGAACATGGTATGATCGTCTGAGCTCATTTCTTATTGAAAATGGATTTACTAGAGGTAAAGTTGACAAAACTCTTTTTAGGAAGAACTTGTATAATGATTTTATTATTGTGCAAATCTATGTTGATGATATTATTTTGGTGCCACCTCAAAAAGTTATGCATAAGCTTTGAAAATATGATGAAAAATGAATTTGAGATGAGCATGATGGGTGAGTTAAAATTCTTTCTTGGATTGCAAGTAAAGCAAACTAAGGATAAGATTTTATCCATCAACAAAAATATGTCAAAGAATTCTTGTCTAAATTTGATATATGCGAGTGTTAAAAGTATGTCTACACCGATGCATCCTTCAAACTTGTTGTCGAAAGGCGAAAGTGGTAAGAAGGTGGATCAAACCCTATTAGAGGATGATTGGTTCTTTGCTTTATCTTACGGCAAGTAGACGACATTCTATTCGGTGTATGCTTGTGTGCAAGGTTTCGAGCCGATCTAGAGAATCTCATTACATAGATGTAAAAGCGAATTTTGAGATATCTCGCAGTACTCGATCTTTGTTTAATGTATGAGAAAGGTAAAGATTTCAGGTTGAATGGATATTGCGATCGGACTATGCGGTGATAGGATTGAAAGGAAGAGCACGAGTGGTGGTTGTCACTACCTTGGACCAAACACGGTGTCATGGTCAAGCAGAGACAAAGCTCGATTGCATTATCAACCGCAGGTTTGAATATATATGCGCATGAGTTGTTGTTCACAATTCTTGTGGATCAAGTATCAATTGGAGGACTACTCAATACAAGAGGAAGAGATTCCAATATCTGCGACAACACCAATACCATCGACTTGTCAAAGAATCCAATTCAACATTCAGGGTGAAGCACATTGAAGTCGGACATCATTTCTTGAGAGATTACGTTCGGAAGAAAGTTGTCGATCTACAATTTGTGGAAGCGAAATTTCGATGGCGGATATCTTCACAAAACCATTAAGTGAAGATCGCTTTAAAGAAATCGACGCCAACCTCAATATGGTGATGTTAACGGACCAATCATCCGGTTTTCGCAAAGAAGAAAGCAGATGAGCGGAGGAGTTAACGGACCAATCATCCGGTTTTTCGCAAAGAAGAAAGATAGATGAGCGGAGGTTAACGGACCAATCATACGGTTTTTCGCAAAGAAGAAGCAGATGAGCGGAGGAGTTAACGGATCATTCATCTTATTTTTAAAGACAAAAGGCGGAAAGGCGGCGAGTTAGCAGATTGATCATCGATTTTCAAAAGAAAGACAATGAAGCGGTGGAGTTAAGCGGCGTTGGCGGTTTCGCACTTAAAACTTCTTTCACTGAAGAAAATTTTAGTGGGAAAAAGGTCGTCGGATCATCGAGAAGTACAATCGTTCTAGAATTTGCTATAAAATCCCTAAAGCGGCGTTTGGGATCTCTAACAAATTCGAAATTGCTAGTTCTCTGAAATCTCTCTGAAAATTCTTCAAGCAAGTTCCTACTCACTCGAGAATCAACAAGATGAATGTCAAGCCCATTTTGCGAGTTGATCCAGAACAAGCCGGGAAGATTGGTAAACTTTGAAGATCTAAGAAGGAACAAATGGATATAAATAGGAGATAATAGCGGCGGGATGGAGAAACTTCTTTCAAATACGAGAGCAAGTTTATCTCAATGAAGTTTATGAGTTCTAGAAACATACTAAAGCATGGATAATACAATCGTATCGTATGTAGAAACACTCCACTGTGATAGTAACCAAGGAGTTCTTTGGAAAGAGTCCTTGAATGTCAAGTAGTGGAGTTCAACCTACTAACATGGTGAAATGGATGACTAAGTGAAGTTGAGCGAAGAAGAAGTTACTCGTCAACTTTATGGTCGTAACAACCCAATGAAAGAAGAGCCTCTTGGCTTGTACCAAAGGCAAGGGTTTTGTTCTTGTTTTGTGTGTTGTGTGTTACCTAGGATAGGTTCAAGACATCAAGTCACTACTTTGGATGAACAATGTATCCTTCATCTCTTGAATCACCAACCAATAGATTTACCATTTTGATTTATCAATATATGGTTAAATCGATAAAGGATCAAACACTCTCCGTATGGGATGTTGTTGACAAGGATGTTTAAAGAATCGGGAATCGATTGGGTTGGGAGTCGACGGAAGGTATACGTAAGAAGTTATATAGATTCTACATCGATTGCCAAAATGGGTGCGAGATTTTCGAGACAAACAAGGAGCAGAAGAATCAAGGAAAGCAACAAGCGAGGGGAGCCTAAGCGAAAAATCCTCTATGAAGGAGAAGATCACACTCTCGAGTCGAAGTCAAGATCATTCGATTTTTGAATCGGTGACTTAAAGCGGAAGGGAACCTTTGGTGAGTGACATTCATAAGCAAGCAAGAACGTCACCTGAAAGGAAGCTGTGACGAGAAGAAGCCGATCCTTCGGAGATTCAAGCAAACCAAAGCATTATGAGCAGCAGAGATCAAAAGTTACAAAATCAACATCATCAATCCTTGAGAAAGTTTGAAACTCAATCTCAAGGAAATGAAGGAAAAAGGAAAGTAGAAGAACACGAGAAGAAGGCAGTTCAATCAAGAGGTCACCAAGGTTAAAGAAAATGAGTGCGAAAAGAAGAAAATCAACAACAGAGGCAAAGGCTAAGAAGACAAGGCTAGAAAAGCTGTTGTTGACATTTCTAAAATCTGCTGCATGTCTTTGTTAGTCTTTGTTGATCTTCTTTGAAGTTAATATGGAAGCACTCTTGGGCGATTGTGGAAGGCTATTAGGGTAATATTAAGGATTCTCACAAAATTCTTAATAATCAATTTTGAAGAAATAGTTCCTACTACTTTTCAGTCCACACTTGTCCATAAACAAGTTGCTACATATTTTGGAGCGAAGGCTACTTCAAAAGTTGTAAGTGTGATGACTAATGTTCCATCCAAGTATTTAACTTCTCAAAGAGAAAGATGGGAACATAGATTGGTTGTAAGAGAGGAGAAGAAGACCAAGTCGGTCATCATCGAGACAAACCCAAGAGATTTGTCAAAGCATTCTTCAAATCAGTAGAATATGACAATGGCATTTCTCATACATTGGATAGGGGTTACAAAAATTTCTATGATCAAGCTGAAGAGAGTTGGGAGAGAACCATATCCACGAGCCATTTGGAGGCGTATCACTTCTTATCCTATCTTGAAGTACAATAATCAAGGTGGTACCGATCTTGACCACCAAATTTTGTTGAACTCAATTATGAGAAGCTAAAAGTGAAAGTTCAACCTGAGCAAGTATTGGATGACATGTCTTCTGATCAGATTGAAGAGGCAGTAAAATTGATTGATGAAGCATGTAAGGAGAAAAGGGTGGTAAGTCCATCTGCGTGTATCAAGATCCAAGACCAAGTCTAACTAAGGCTCTGGCGAGAGATGATCCACAGGAGGCAATATCGAATGGGTCGATGATTGTTCTATTACGATTGCCAACTCGAATGTTGTTTACTATAATACAGAACATTCTGCGAAATCGACCTCTGTGGAGATCACTTCAATTCTGAAGCTATGCCATGGTTTGGGCGCACTTTTCAGCGAATAAGAGATTCTATGATCTTGATATCAATGAACAAGTGTATTTGTTCCTCCTCCTCTTCTACAAATCATTGAACCAAATGTCTTTAACAAGGAAGCTTATCTGACAACGGTGGCTATCGTTGAAAAGCAAGTTGTTAAGGCGGTACCCTCATTGCGAGATGAATCATCAACTCTAAAGAAGCATGTTTAGAAGCTTGATAAAGATATGAAGAAGATTAAGAAGATCTGGAAAAGTTGGTGAAGCAGTTGGAAAATAATTTTTGATCGATAACAAATAGGGAGAAGGGAGAAAGAAGAGAGAAGGAGAAGGAAGAAATCAATTGGAAGGATGAAGTCGGATGATGGAAGGATGAAGTCGAGATGAAGATAATTTTTATCTCAATACTTGTATAATTCACAGTATATGATACTTTTCATATTTCTCTAAATTCACAGTATTTGTTATTATCAAAAGGGGAGAATGTTAAGTCAAACCAGGACTTCACGTACTAAATAATTTTGATAATAAACAAAGAGAAATATCTGAAAAGAAAAAGCAGAGCGGAAGGAAAAGGCATTAAAGAAAAGCGAGATGATACAAAAGCGGCGAAAGAAAAAGCAGGCGGAAGAAGCAGAAGAAAGAAAAAGCAGAGGAAGGAAGCGAAGCGATACAAAAGCGAGGCGAAAGAAAAGCGAGGCGGAAGAAAAGCGGGCGATACAAAAAAGCGGGCGGAAGCTTTACGAAGACAAAAGCGAGGCGATACAAAAGCGGATGGAAGCTTTACGAAGACAAAAAGCGAGGCAATCACGAAAATAAGGCGAAGAAAGAAACATCGAGTTTAAGGCAGTTCTGAGCTAAAGCTGAATAACCGTTCTTTAAAGATTCAAAAGGATAGTCGAAAGCAGTTGATGTTCGACTATAAATAAGAGTCGAGATTGAAGAAGAAATAACTTTTGGAAAAAGTGAATGAAACTCTGTGTATTCAATATCATCTATCGAGAAGAAAAATTGTGAACTATTTTCGAGTGTATATTGTGAAGAGCAACTCTTTTGTAAAAGCTCTTTATCGAGTTTTCATTTTGAAAAAGTGCTTCTGAGATAACTGAAGAGGCTAAGAGTAAAAGAATACTTCTTTGTTAAGAGACTGAAGAGGCTCGATCTAAAGAATACTTATGTCAGTTTGGAGATAGTGAAAATCTCGAGAAGAATATCGAGGAATGGGCGTAGCCACGGTTTGGGGTGAACCAGGATAAAATTGTTGTGTTCTCTCTCTAACTCTTACTTTTCTTAAATCGTAGTTTTCATTATTAACAAAGTTTTCAAACTAGTTAAGAATTGATTTCGATAAGTTTTACGAAAGAACAAGCAATTGTTATTGAAAGGATTAAAGAAAAGTTTATCACAATTCAACCCCCTTCTTGTGTATCTTGGTCATATTATTACTCGATATATTAGCGTGTGATTTACTTGATTGGTATCGAGCAAGGTGTTCAAGAATCACTCTAATAAAGTGTGAACTAAAGAAAATGGTGGAATCACACCGTATATTGCGAAGGAGCCTCGGTCACGGACCTCCGGCATTGATGGTGAAGACTACCCTTATTGGAAGGATCGGATGAGATTGTTTATCGAGTCTACTCACATTGACCTTTGGAAGGATCGGATGAGAGGAAGAATGTTAGAATAGGAATAGCTGCATAATCATAAGGACTTGAATGATATGCAAAAAGAGCTCCTACTAGTTTCATAGAATCCATAACCCTCATTCTGAATCCAAAGAAACAAAGTGACATAATGTCTAGTGGGTTGATATCGGATATTGCTAAGAATGACCTTGGGTTTACCAACAAGCCCTGACTTAGGTCAATCGGTGGTATCGAACATACCAATTGCATCATCGATAACAGAGCATTGAGAATGACCTTGGGTTTACCAACAAGCCACCTTATGTCTCGGGAGGTATCGGATATACCAATTACATCTTAGACCAACTATCGATCGGTCTTATCAACTTGTTGATGTATGCACTTACATTGAGTATCAACTCTTTGATGCGCATACATCCGATGTATGCTACCCAATTTCACCTCATCCACGTTGACCTTGAGTTTACTCAACAAACCAACGCTTCGGTGAAAACCAACCCATTAATCGAAAATCATATTTTCATGGTTCGAACATATCCAGTATAGAGTGAGCTTGGGTTTACCCAACAACCCATCCTATAAGAACTCTGGTTCTTACCATATTAATGGAAGGCGTTAGTTTTCATATACTGAGGAGGATTTAGAAACTCTAGACTCAGTGAAGGATCATAGTCACTAGGACTATGTGGCATGATTTAGGTTTCATCGATCAAATTGAATCAATCCTTATAATCATCGACTGAGCATGTCACAAGTCGACTTTCATCGAATGCAAGTCACCTTATGCTTCTGCCACACACAAGTCGACTTGTATGAAACAAGTCACCTTATGGCACCTGCCCATGTACAAGTCAGCCTTGTAATGTCTTCAAGTCGACTTATACTAAGACCTTGAACAAATCGACTTATTCCATACACAAGTCGCCTTATCCAAGGAAATTTGCTAAAATCTCTAATGGCTAATTCCTCAATCCATGCAATTCCAATTCACAATACCATCATACCTAGGGTAATATTTGTAAATAGATGCCTCAATGAACACTTCGTTGATTCATGAATGCCTTAAATAGTCAAACTATATGAAAAGCTTGAAATGAGTGATAACTCTAAGATTTCCAAATAATTTAGGAACACCCAAATTATCACCCTAAGCATCTCAAGCTAGTGTATACACTCTCAAAACTATTCCGGCACTTGTCACAAAAATTGTGACGGCCAAAACAAGCAAGAAAATGAAATATACTAACGAGACACAAATGTGACCAATTCGGCATTCAAAAATTCTTGGAAAAGCAAATTCAAGCAATGCACTTTGGCGATCATACCACATCAAGATAACACATTTTAATCACATTAAAAATGGTGCAAAACATGGAACTGAAAAGCACACTCAATCAAGCCAAGCAAAACAGTCCCAACAATTTTCACCAAAACTGTCCAGTTCTGTACATTGCTCGAAATGATCAATGAAACAATTTCAATAAATTCTGAGAAACTTACATAGTTTATTACATGTTCTGAACATGCTACCTGAATTTTTTCAGGATTTTAGGCCATCAAAAACTCAGTCAACCAAAATAACAAAACCGATTCAAAATCTGTGTTCATCAGCACGGCAATTCCCAACAATATAGAATAAATTCGTGAATGAATATCCAATCACCTTGAAATCCAATTTCCATGCTCACAGACATTCACCAACATCTTAGAGACATGTAAGTGAAGGAAAATTCAGAAAAAGATTTTTATAGAATTTATTCTCGATTTTATACTACTGCCTGTCCACAGAGTGTTTCACAAAACAGCATCTGGAACCTTAGGGAATTAATTAGCAAAACTATATCAAATCAAATCGATAAATTCTTAAAATTCATAGACATATTCTCTAACATGTTATGAACAATCCTGGGGAGAAAATTTTCAAAAACCCTATCTCTATAGCAATACGAAATCTGGAAAGAATGCATGCTACAACATCACAAGCAATGAGGGTTTGTGATCTAGCTTCAATTAAAGCTTCATACCACACACGGCACGCTCTGATACCACTGTAGGAAAATCCCAGGAGGAACATCACATGTTTCAGCAGCAGAAAACAAAATTTTGTTCCAGGACCTTCCGAAAACCCAGGATCCTGGTGTCGGTATGAAAACTCGAACTGAATAGCCAATGAGACTATCTACAAAGGTATCCACGCAGAGATCGAAAACCTAACGGATCAAACACCTTTGACACTGGGAATAGCTAGAATAGAATAAAGCCTGCTAGAGCCTACCTCTGTCCTTGGAGAGCTTGAATCAGCGTTGGAAGAGGATGAAAATCTTGGAGGAGAGCATGAAGAATCGATGATGAAGATGAGAACTTTGGTTTTCTCAAAACCTTGCTTCTAATCTTTCAATCCACGATTACCACTCTTCTAACTCACCTTTTCTATCTCTTTTGCATTTTCAAGACATAATAAATGCTTATCGTGAGTCATCCATCCACCTAACCCTTTATATATATATATATATATAAAGCATAAAATGGATGACTTCTCCTCCTTCCTCCACGTTTTGCATATATATATATATATATATATATATTATTTAATTAATTATATTTATATATATAATAATAATAATGCTGAAGTGGTCCGATCATCTTTGAAATTGGTCTACTGGCCTCTGGAGACCCGATGCTAGAAAAATCACCGGAGATCTGTCTCGGCAATATCGATGTCGCGATCTCATGGGGACGTATCTCGATCTCATCGGGATCCATTTAATCGATTGCTCTCCATATATTGGAACTCGGTCCAAAACTATTTCTGAATTCTCTGAAACACTCTTATCGTGTGACCCTTTAGGTTCCGGTTATGTTGGCGACTTAGATTAACAATTAATCTGAGCAAGTCATGGCGACATCTAGCAACACATCATGACCCCGATTGATTAGGAAAGTAATCGGTTTGATGAATTCATCACGAACGGATCACGAACCCTTCCATAGACAATTCTTGTGCAATTAGTCCTTTCATCATCCTATACCCCACTTGGTTATGAGTATGGCTAATATGTCAACTCTTACTAGACTAAGTCTAGCCAAGTGAAATCGGTTCTATGTGAGGACTCATTACTTTATATGTCCGTGAAGACACTCTTCGTGACATATTTATCTTTCTGACGAGAGACTTAAAGTAATGATCTGATAAGAGGCAGGTATCTCTTACGCTATCACGCAGTGATGAATCCTTTATTAGCTACTCAATTACCTTGAATACCTCAAGTGCACCCAAGCACCACCTATGAGTAACCTCCGAAAGGCAACAAGGAATGGAGTCAAAGCGCGAATCATTATCAAGATATCCTTGAGTACCTCGAGTCTGAGGATACTTGCACCATTGCTATGATGAGATTATCAACGACATTTGAATAGGACATCCATGTGATGATCTCATGGCGGGTCATCGATGTACTTACTACCCTTAGTAAGCATCCATATGTCAACTCTAAATATCTCATATTTAAGGTTTACGAGATCCTTTGCTTGATCGATCAAGGAGTATGACATATCTAATCCATGGGATTAATAATGTCGGTCTCATTAATCCTATGACTAGGAGAATTTAGATCTTGACATAATTGCACATGATAGGAATCTCGGGATTATTATCACATCATAATTTCCTTCGTGCTATGTCATATATCATGGACTTCATTAATTTGATTAAAGATCAATATCAATTTATAAAGAACATCAAATAAATGAAACATGTCTTTCTTTATTTATTCATAAAAGTCATGTATGACTATGAACAAAAAGCGCTAAAGGGATTGCCTTTAAGGGCACTACTCTAACTGCCGGATGGTAGTCTACAATACAATCATAGTCTTTAAATAATTCCAACCAACGCGTTGTCTCAAATTAAGTTCCATACGAGTGGCAGATACTTGGACTCTTATGATCTGTAAAAATTCTACACCTTTCACCATACAGGATAGTATCGCCAAATTTTTAAGGCAAACACTAATGCTCTGCTCAGGATCATGAGTAGGGTAATTATGTTCATGAGTCTTTAGTTCACGAGAAGCATAAGCAACTACCTTCCCTTCCTACATCAAAACACAACCTAACCCAATCCTAGATGCATCGATATCTGAACATACTCCTTACAGTAGGTTGAACTAATCACAGAGCTTGATGGCATACATTTCAACCGATCAAAGCTACTCTGACATCTATCAGACCATTCATACTTCACTCCTTTCTGTAAAAGTTTAGTTAATGGGGTTGCTATCACTAAAAACCCCTTAACAAACCGACGGTAATAACCAGCCAGACCCAGAAAACTTCTCACCTCTGTCACGTTCCTTGGTGGCTTCCAATTAACAACCGCCTCTATCTTACTAGGATCAACTCTAATTCCTTCAGATGAGACAACATGCCCTAGGAATGATAACTCCTGAAGCCAGAAATCACATTTACTCAACTTAGCATACAACTACCTTTCCCGCAGGGTCTGTAATACAATTCGGAGATGTTCAATATGCTCATGTTCATTCTTGGAATAGACCAGGATATCATCAATAAACACCACAAAAGCCAGTCGAGATAAGGCCTGAATACTCTATTCATCAAATCCATAAATCTGCTGAGCATTAGTTAACCCGACGGCATTACTAGGAATTCGTAATGTCCATGCTTGGTCTAAATCGATCTTGATATATCACATCCTTTACCCGGTCGATAATACCCGATCACGAGATCTATCTTGAAAACACTCCGCATCTCGAGGCGATCAAATAGATCGTCAATCTTGGCGGTGGATACCTATTCTTCATTGTGACCTATTTAAGCTGCTTAGATAATCGATGCACATGCGCGATGTACCATCCTTCTTCTTCTGAGCAACACCGGCAAGGCGCTTACGGTGATACATGGGTCTAATAAACCCTTATCTAGAAGTTCTTGTAATTGTAACTTCAACTCCTTCAACTCATTAGGAGCCATTTTATACGGTGCTCTAGATATCGGAGCAGTACCAGGCATAACCGATAGATAACTCACTTCTCTCTCGGAGGAAGCCGGGTAGTTCCTCGGGAAAACATCCGAAACTCATTCCTCTACAGGAATATCAAGCGGTTTATCCTTACCACCTTCCTTCTAGGAATCAAGTACAAATGCTAGATAAGCTTCACACCCCTTTCTTAGAAGCTTTTGAGCTTGCATAGCGAGATACTACATTAGTTAAAGCACTTGTACAACCACCATGAAATACAATCTCGGTGGTCGGGCCTCCTCGAAAACTATCTTAGCCTACGGTCAATTCTTGCACGATGTTTAGGGCAATCCATACCGAATCAAATCAAATTCGTGAAGCGGCAATCTAATCGGATCTGCTGCATACTCACTGCCTTGAATCATAACTGGACAATTCCTAACCACCTGATTCACCAACACACTACTGCCCAGAGGACTAGTTACATGCATGTCATATTCTAACTGATCTATAATTATTTCCTTATCAAACATTTCTCCAAAGACAGATATATGAATGTGAAGATCCGGGATCAATTAATGCATACAATTGAGAACCAAAGAGAGAAACCATACCAAAGCAATGACATCGGTGCATCCACGATCCTCACGAGCTTCGGTCATAAGCCCAGTGAAGCGAAGGCACTGTTAGTCGATTCACGATTTACGAGTGCGAGCTCGGATTATACTATTTTGATTATATCGCCTCGGCCTCTTCCTCGACCTCTATTCCCAATGAAGCATCTGAAACCTCTCCACTAGCTTTTGTCATCCGGAATCGTCTCGGAGGGCAATTTGCAACCATATGCTCCGTCTTGCCTGGCGAAAACATGCACTGTGGCTCTCTAATAGACACCCCGATGGTGAATAGGCGGTGTGGGCACTCTGGAGCACTAGAACCTTGACCCCAGAGGAACCCTACTAGATGCGATCGGTGTAGGAAAGTTTTGTTGCTTTCCCTCATCACGGATCTCTGAGCAACTCTCGTCACGGATGAACTACTTTCCGACTTCGTTTCACGAAGGTGACCTCCTTTATTAAAGCCTCTTCTCGACTTCTTTCTTTCACGATCGTCTCTTGTCTTTCTACTTTTATTATAGCTGTACCAACCGATGGTAAGTAGCGTGTTGTAACATAGAAAGCGCTGCGGATGCTCCTTGATCGAATCATGCAATCCCTCCTCGAATTGATGACATCCGAACTCTTGATCGATCTGATTCAGGGGCATATTCTTGGCCGATTAAACTCCGATCATACTCGACAGAATGACAAACTCCTCTACTTAAGATTAGGAATTGCTTCCACCGATCCTTCTGTAAGCTTCATCACATACTTAGTTCTAAATTCTTGGGCAAGAATTCCCAAGTCGAGCACCCGATGGCGGGGACTCCGTAAAACAAATTTCCACCATTCATAAGCGGCTCCACGAAGAAGGAAGCGACGACGATGAACCATCGCTCTGCTGGACAACTAATCTCATCCGATACCCTCTTCACCTTCTCAATCGAACTTCGCCCCTTGATTCCTCGAGAGATGTCTCGAAAAATTCTTGTTGTACTTCCTCGGTTGATCAATGAGCCTTAAGTGTTGTCATTCGATACAACAAGGTCATCATATCTGGGATAAGCAATCAAAGCTTCTCCTTGAGCTAGAGGAGGAGGTGGAACCTCGACTTCTCCTCGATTGACCCTTGATGGTCTGGTGTTTCGAGCGTGTTTGCTCATTGATTACTCTCGGTAACTTTGTAAACAATCTAGCGAGATCCTTCCATCGTGCTTACTATAGACAAAACATGGGACACGCATTAGGCCATAACACAACGTAAACACTCAACGACAAACAATAGGCAAGTATTTGTTAAGCGAGCCAAATCTAAACCAGCGCTACGATACCAAAATGTAACACCCAAATACCCCGAGAGGATACATGGATGCCACCCAGGCAGGACAAACAAATCAAAGCGTTTCACACATGCATTTTAAAAACTAAGCGTAACACACATATAATACATCTCATAATTTCATAAACAAATCCAAAGAATATTTACAGCCCAAACAAGCCAAACAAAATACATTTTAAAGCGACACAAAACTTCAGACTCTTTTGGCCCTGCGGTTGACTTGTCGATCCTTAATCTTTTAGCTCCGAACCTACAGGGCAAATCCACGTGCTAAGCATATAGCTTAGTGGTATTAACTAATCTATATTAACCGATTTGGAAGCGAGAAAGAATGCATTTTAGAGCGATTTTTATACTAAAATGAGCGGCGAGCAGGAGATCCTTCAAAATCGAGAATATATTTTAGTTTATATCGAATCAAGCAGATATCGAATCTGAGAACAAATCAAACTATAAATCCATGAGCAGTGGGTAGAAACTTATCTGAGAGATACATAATTAGTATCGGCGGGAGAGACATATGTCTCGATATCGGGAGAGACACCAAAGTGTCAAATAACAAGAAAGCATTGCAGAGACCCTTCAGGTATGCCTATTTACCCATAACTAGGACTTACGGTTTAAAAGCGAGCAAGGTCATTTAAGTCATTTCATGTGCGGGCAAATAGCACTTCAATAAATCAATCCTAGACATCATCTAGGTTAACTCACAAAATATATCATTTAAACAAATTTACTTACCTAAAAGTACTTACTTTGAAATTTCCTACCTATATTACGTCTTTGAAATTACTGACTGTATTACTTACCTAAATAAATCCTTAGTGTTTATTATCCAGATAATATCGGCGGTGGTCTTTCCTCATCATAGGAACACGGACACAAATTATTATTCTTAATTCTGTATGATAGCTAGGTATGATGCATGTTCATGACAAATTTCGGGCTTAATCAACAACTCATAGTACCGAATGATCCATGAAGTTTGAGAAAATTAGCGATCTTTGTAGCAGATCTTTGTTCGCGAAACCTTTGTTCATCATCTTGACCTTCGACTTACGACTCGAAACTTCTTCTTTTCTTCTTTTTTTCATTCCTTCTTGGTTTACAACTAACCTATTTAGCAATTCTAACCTATCGAATTATCCTAATCTTGAACATGATAAATCTAAACAAAAACAAAAACAAAGATGTAACTCGCGTATGATAAGCGAGCCGTCAAATTCTATTATGACTTTCAAAGAAAACTTCAATAGCGGTGTTGGTGGTGAATGACTTAGCTATCTCTCTTGATGGATGGGTAAAGGAGGCGTTCGGTGAGGAATAAGCGATAATGTTCGATTTAAATCGTTGCATGTAGAGTTTGGATGCGTCTGACTAATAAGCATTAATAGGTCCAAATAGTAATAAATAACCAAAAACATTGTTATGAATTCTTATATGTAATAAATACCAAAGTTCGAGAAAACTTAGAAAATTTACCAAAATTCAATCGAGAAAATAATGACTCTCAAAATAAATTGTCAACTCAAAACTAATCCTCCATTAATTTCTAAAAATATTTGAAGTATACAAAAATTATAGAAAATTATAATAATATTGTCCAAATCAATCGAAGTTTCATTAAACCAATTGACGGAAAATGCCATGAATGCATCCCAAAAACTTATGACCAATTTAAGCAAATAGTGAATAAGCGAAGAACAAACATAATTAGTACTAAATTCCTTTAATATTCTAACCCCTAATGTGGGCGTTACCTGACACCTCAGTAACTTCCTTTCTTCCTCTTTGTTAAGTTTATTTGAGATGATTCTTTGGAAGAGTGTCTCCTTCTCCTAAGAAAGCATATTTTAAGTGGCTGGGTAGTGGCTTTAAATTTAATTTTGGTGGCTGCAAAACAGAAGGCAAGGGAGCGACGTTAGATATGTGTAATTCTTTGCAAGGAGTAGAACTCACCATTGGTTTAGATGATTCCAATTCGTACATCACTTCGTGGAGCTCATTATGTGAGGTTTCTTTATTGACGTCATCGATGTTATCTGGGGTTAGACTTTTGCAAAGTGCAACCATTAACTTGTCTCTTGTGTCCATTTCAAATCTTTATGCGGATTAATGGTTGACGATATCTATCTTTGGAAACCAACTCACATCATTAGGATATTTCATGGCATCATAAACATTAAATTTAATTACTTCTCCATCAAATTCCATAGTAAGTGTTCCATCGTGAGCGTCGATCTTAGTCTAGCGATCTTAAGGAATGGTCTCCCCTAAAGAATATCGAGATGAGTTAGAGGACTTATCATCCTCCATATCTAAAATAAAGAAATCTGCTGGAAAAATTAGACCATTAACCTGGACTAACACATCCTCTAACACTCCCTTGGGATAAACTAATGATCTGTCAACCAGTTGAATTATTACCCCAGTTTCTTTCAATGGGCCAGCATTTAAAGTAGAATAAATTGATAATGGCATAACATTGATTGAAGCTCCTAAGTCACACATTGCCCTTTTTATTCCCACATTCCCAATAGTGCAAGAAATAGCAAACATACCTTGATCTTTGCATTTGGGGGTAACTTCCTTTGAAGGATAGGACACATTTCCCCCACTTACCTTTTCATACTCGGTTAATTTTTCTTGTTAGTCATAGTTCCTTGAAATTTAGCATATACAGGAATTTTACGATTGCATCTAATAATGTTATGTTAATTTCCACTTTTAGGAATGTGTAGAAATTTCCTTATCCTCCTTGTCTTTCTTAGATTTAGCCAATCTCTACAGAAAAGTGCGATTTCCAAAATTTTAGGTTACATTGGTGCGAAATTTCTGGACACTCTTTACATTTACGAATTTCTACCTCTGTTGCGGCGGGGAGGTGTTAAGCCGTGCCACGCCTTGTTTTGGCAACAGAGTTACGGTTCCAACTCTTTCCCATTCCTTAAGGTAATTGCACTTACATTTTCCTTTAGGTTCTTGTCGTCTGAGAAGGTAATTTACCTTGAGACTCAACTTGCTTAGGGGCGTTGCCGGTTGACCGACTTGATTCTCCAGTTTTGTATACTTGCTCTCATCTCTGTTGGAATTGTTGTGTGTTAGTTGCAAGTGATTTGACTATATCTTCAAGAGACATACCTGATCTCGGAGGATTTGATTAGGGTGGCCTTTGTTGAAATTGTTGAAAATTTGTGATCTAGACCCATGCTGAGATTTGGGTTATCTCTCACTGGGATTGTAAGTATTTGAGTATGGGTCATATTTCCTTTGTGGCGGTCGGGAAAATTTCAATGGCTGCTTGTTCGATGGTATCTACCTGCGGCGTGGGGTACATATCAAGTAGGATGACGGCGTGGTATGAATTCCTGCGCCTTCCACTTTTCGTATTTCCCTGACCAAATTTTGAACCAAGAGGTTAGTTGATTTAATTTATCTTCGGGAAGAGACACTTACCTCATTAACCCTTCTTGAGGGTTCTTGGCGAAACCAATTGTTGAGAATTTACGGCCATTGTAGAAATTAAATTGCGAGCACCTTGTGGTGTCTTGTTGACAATGGCTCCTCAACTTTGCATCCATCATTCTCCTCTCCATAGGTAATAACCCTTCATAAAAATCTGAATAAGAGCGATCGATATCCCATGTTGGGGCAGGTAGCACGTAATCTCTTGAATCGCTCCCAATACTCATGAAGATTTTCCGAATCCTTTGCTTAATCCCACAAATATCTCTTGAATCCAGTGCATAGGGCGGGAAAAAATTTATCTAGGAAAAGATGCACCATATCATCCGTGAATTAATACTCCCGGAAGTAAGTAGAACAACCAATCCTTGTTTGCATCACTAGGGAAAATGGAAAGGCCCTCGATTTAATTTGCTCTCTGTTACTCCTTGTGGTCTCATGGTTGAACAAATGACATGAAATTCTTTGAGATGTTTATGAGGATCTTCGTTCTCAATCCACGAAGGTAGGCAACAAATGGATCAAGCCGATTTTAATTGAAGGAGGTTTTAAATTAGGGTAAGTAATGCATAATGGCTGCTTGATTAACGGGGGATTGCTAACGCGCTCTCAAGGTGTGATTGTCTTGAGCCATCTAGTTATCTAAATCTGATTAGTTGGAAAGATAAAATGACTCGAGGGCTATTTGTTCTTGATCCTTTGGCTGCGGTGAAGATGCTAGCTTTAACCTTGCTTCTTTCCTTAGCTTTTTGTTGTCTTTTCTATTTCAAAATTGAGCTGTAGTGCTCCTACGATCGGACCTGGTCATAAAAGGAAAAAATCAATCAAACCAATCCCAACAACGGCCTTAAAATTTGATGGGTGTCGAATCACAAAAATAAAATCTACTCTGAAAAATCAATTAAATTGTAGCTAGAGTGGTAGAAGTCGTATCCTGAGGCGGAGATTAATCAATCCTTTTGAAAACCGGAGAATCAAGAGCGAGGAAATAAAAAGGGGTTTGTAATTGATAAGTGAAAATACTGAATTTAATAAATGGAAAGTGAATAAATTCAAATTGAGAAGAAATCGGATTAATGGCATCTAACAAGGTAATCTCATTCAACTTCTATGGTTGATCATTGAAACAAGGATAAATCCGGATCTACAATAGATCGGTTATGATTATTGAAATGCTTCTAATAATCTCATCTTTTCTTAGTTTTAGATTAGTCGGACCAGGCGCTTCTAACTAACCCACTTATTGACGAACAACCCGAAGCAGCGCCTAGGATTTAATTAAGCTAATAGCTTTAAGAACTAGAAAGACCCAACCACGACCAACAAGATCAACAAGCGTATTTGTTTAAATCAGATTATTCACCTCGTAATATAACTTGGAAATTATATTACACCTTTGTTATCAAAATTAACTAGACAATTACGGATCTAGAAACCTTGATTGACTAATTATGACCTGTCGATTGCCTGACGAGCTCTTTTGCATCAATCAACAAGATGATAATAATATGAATAAAACAAAGAGTGAATAAATCTTGTAGAAATACAAGAATAACAATTGAGTTTAGATCTCTCAACACGTATAAACTTGAACTCGATCATTACTTGCTAGACTAGACTAAGTTTAGCCACTCATTGTTAGTAGTGTGCCCTAGGCGATAAACATTTGTGATTCATGTATTAACATTATGATTTGTTAATAATATATTATGAGGTATTCATTTTATATATGCATGTATTTCATTTATGTAATGTGAGTTACATTCCATGAATAGTATTAAACTTATGTCATCAGTATGTGACTTGCTAGTAAAACCATAAGTGTTATAATACTATTCAAGCTGTCACTGGTCGATCATTATTGGTGGAACAATAATGAATTAAAGGCTAGTATGTGTTACGATTGATGATCACGTTTTCTTGATCATGGATATGAATATCAAATCGAAACATAGATATATGTTTAGAACATATATTGGATCGACCCGAAGAACACTACATGGTTTCATGTCATTAGTGATTCTCGATATGGTTTGACTTTAGTCCTTTGACTGAAGTCATCATGGTTCCTACATGAGGAATTTAGTGTTTTGATATTAGACTAAGTTATTTTTAAGCGAATAACAAATAGTCTTATGTTGGACACTAAATGAATCATGCGGAGGATATGAATGATGTAGATGGGATTTGTACCTCTCTTAAGTGAGAGAGATATCATTTGGGCCTCTTGACAAGTGTGATTGAAGAAATGCATGGCGTGCTCAAATGAATTGATGAAGAGTCATCAATGTCATTTGTTATAATCGATCAACTTGCGGATCAGAAACTATGATTAATCAAGGTTGACATGTACCATGCCTTGTGATTAATCTTGATATCGTGTTACAAAGGGTGAGCTTATAATCATGATTCTGAGTTAAATCAGATTATCGATCCTCATTTGATTTGGGTAGTCATAATGTCTTGCTAGAGGCGCTTATGACTTATGGGCCTTGAAGTGTAATCAAGCCATTGCCAACATCAAATGAGCCTCTGAGTCGCATACGAAAAGTGATGTGATCTGGGCTTACACTCTTGGGCTAATTTATTAGGTGTTAAATAAATATATTTAGATATATTTATTGGGCTAGATTTAATTAAGTTGTGGGGCTTTTATTATATATGATATAATGGGCGAAACTTAATAGAACTGAATGAGATTAGGGTTTCTCTATAAATAGAAGCTTAGGTCTCATTAGGTTGGACTTACAATTGTCGAGAAAACCTAGCAGCATCAGAGAGAATAATCGTGCGGTGTTGGAAGAGTTTACGAGCGTGCTAGCACCACAACGCATGACCGGATCGTGCGTGCTCATGTATGGATACCGGTAGAGGGCATTACGCATTTTGCGGTGTCTTGGAATCAGAAAGAAGCAATCCATTCACGAAAATAAGGTATTTTCATTAATCTTCGTGTTTTCGATTATCTTGATGTTTTTGTATGGTCTTTTAGCGGTATTGTGAATACCGGACCATCTGGCGATCAACAGTGGTATCGAGCCGAGTTTGTCGTTAATCTTGGATTAAAGGCTTGATTTTATTGTTGATTTGTTTTGATGTTGAAACACACTATCTTGTAGAAAAAGGTTTACATTTTAATGTATGTCATCTTAAAATTGTTTCCGAAGCTGGAAATTATTTCAATCTAATTTGTGTTGTCGTTGATCGTGATCTGAAATTGTTTCCTCAACTGCCGCATATCTGATCTAAGGGTTTGAAATCCTTGTTATTTGATGCATGTTTGTGATGCTACGGAAATTGTTTCCTCGCACCCATGTTTTGCGCATGTTCCTTATTTTGAATCCAATTCTACAAAAGCATGAAGGGTTTTATCGTTTATCCAGAAGCCATGTTTTGCCTCTGTATATGTTTTGAGTTTTAAGCCTTTAGATCTGGATCAAATTTGGCTTATGTGATTTCTTGTGTTCTGGTTAAATCATATACTCGGTTTGGCTTTATGGTTTACGATTTGTGGATTATGAATCTGCTGTGTTGATATTATAATTACGATTGTTTTAAAATTGCATATGGGATTGTTTACGGAATCCTCTATCTGCGTTTTTCTGGGTTGGTTTTGCAATGGTGCGTTTTCCCTCTTTTCCATAGATCTGAAAAGCGATGGGTTTGTTTGAAACTTTCCCGTGGATCTGCGTTTTCTCTTCTCTGAGATCTGGAAAATCGATGGGTGGTAACACCATCGACGGACGACTTGACACCATCGTTAGATGATGGTGTGCATGGCAATAATAGTCTCTGGTGGCGCCATGGGCTCTGAAACCATCGGGTGGAGACCCGCGGTTGAAGATCGTTCATTCCTTGGAGATCGGACGGTTGTGCGTGGGGCGTGAAAGTGCGGTTCAACGTGGTTGTGGAAACATGGGAGTGGTAGAAGGAAGATCCGAGAAGAAAGGGAAGAAAAAACCGAGAAGAGGGCGGGCTACTTGGAGAAGGCGGCAGGCGTGTGAGACGCGCCCGTGTCTTCGAGCGTGAAAGCACGCTCCACCGATATATGTTGGCGTCGCGGCAACGCCCAGGCATGACTAACCCCTCCGATTTTTTTAATTTTTTAAAATTGTTTTAAAATCCTAATTTAATTAATTTAATAGAGATTAAATTAATAAATATTCCTAATAAAATAAAATGGTATTTTATTAAATTTGAAAATTGTTTTCAAAGGATTACTTATTAGGAAAGGGTTTTGAAATTTAATTTAATTTTTCAAGAGTTGAATTATTAAGTTAAAATTTTCATATCAGCAATTAGAATCGAAGCCAGGTTGTATGAAGTGTTT